>BLSH010424389.1:237124-267592 GCA_018402905.1 Glandirana rugosa | reverse complement strand
GTCTGTTCAGAACACCCTAGGTACGGACCAAGTAAAATTATTTCCAATCGAACAGGTGCAAGACGCCTGTCCGCCGACGCGAACAGACACTATTGCGAGGGACGGCACGATTTGTGTGCAAGTCTGTTATGTGACCGACGTCCCGTCTGGTCGTGGAGGTTCCGTATTTCCCGTTCGAATCCGGTACACGGGTTAATCCTCTGGGTCTTCAACTTACCCCGTCTGGTTAGTCAGTCATGTACATCCGCACAAGTGTGTAGGACAAGGTGGTACAACGACTTTACGACGGAGGACGATTCTGCAACGGATAGTCGACCGCGCTGCTGAGGGCATTCCCAAATGACACCGGGGGCTCAGTGGAAGCACAAGGCGAAAGCAGAGGAGGAGGAAGAGGTCGCCAACGCAGCTGTGGCACCGCCAGCACCTCAAAAGGCAGGGTTAGCATGACCGAAATGTGGAAAAGCTTTGTCAGCAGCATGCCACAATAAACAGCACCACCAGCTGATAGGCAACGTCTTAGCAGGAGGCAGCATTTCAGCAACATGGTGGAACAGGATGTGTGAACACGCCTACATGTACTGACTGATTGGTCTGCCCCATTCAACTTCTGGGTCTCCTAATTGGGCACATGGCCTAAGCTTGCCCTTTATGCCTTGGAGGTGCTGGTCTGCCCTGCAGCCAGTGTATTGTCTGAACGTGTGTTTAGCACGGCAGGGAGCGTTATCACAGACAAGCGCAGCCGCCTGTCCGCAGAACGTGGACAAGCTAACCTTTATTAAAATGAACCAGGCATGGATCCCACAAGACTTGTCTGTACCTTGTGCAGAATAGCAATTTATACCGGCCTCACACAGCCATTTGTATACTTAAGTGAACGTATCCTTTTTTTTTTTTAAATATGTCTCAATATTTTGGGGGCTACCCCAATTAGAAAAAACAAACAAACAAACAAATAACAGTGTTGGCTACTTCCTCCTCCTCCTCCACCACCACTTCCACACCTACACCGACACGGTCACTGCCTCCTCAACCTCCTACTCCACATCCACCTCCTCCTCCATTTTTTATTTTTTTATGTGATGTTAAGTTATTTCCCTATCCACATTTGTTTGCAGGACACTTGTCCTACTCTCACCCCCATTTTGCTTCCTTTTGCAGCCCTCTAGCCCTTTCCAGGACTTTTTTAGAGAGATTTTTGTGCCCAAAAGTTCGGTTCACCATTGACTTCAATGGGGTTCGGGGTCAAGTTCGGGTCAAGTTTGGGGCCGAAACCGCCGAACCCGAACATCCAGGTGTCCGCTCAACTCTACTCTTGAGCTCTCCCTTAAATGGAGTACAATCCAAATAGTGGGGAAAAATATACCTGTCATCCAGGACACACTCCCAGTGTCCTTTACACTCTTTAGTTACTTACTCCAATTACCTTCTGTCGTTGCCAATTTTTTGCATTTAAATTCAATTTAACCTCTATATAATATAAGCTCACTTGCATTTACATTCTTTAAACTGACAGCATCCTTCAAAGTGACATTTCTAACCAAATATGTGTAATTTTTTTCGTTTACAGCAAATCAGATTTGTTCAACACTTCTGTAGCCCACTTTTGGCAAGGTTAAGAGAAATTACCTCATCAGACAGGATAGTGTGCTAAACCTGTAGGTAAATAAGAGAACCAGAACCTTTCTAAGTGGAAAAGTGGATTTGATAAAAAAAATTGTCAGTGCCTCCACCCAGGACAGTGCCTTTATGAGCAGAGGGAATTCCCTTCATTGGAAATAACTAATAATGTAATAAAAGTAAGTGGGAACAGATGGACTACCTCAATCAGCATATAAAATTAACCATAAGTACAGTATCTCACAAAAGTGAGTACACCCCTCACATTTGTGTAAATATTTTATTATATCTTTTCATGTGACAACCCTGAAGAAATGGCATTTTGCTACAATGTAAAGTAGTGAGTGTACAGCTTATATAACAGTGTAAATTTGCTGTCCCCTCGAAATAAATCAACATACAGCCATTAATGTCTAAACCACTGGCAACAAAAGTGAGGACACACCTAAGTGAAAATGTTCCAATTGTGCCCAAAGTGTCAATATTTTATGTAGAGTGTAAACCGTTATGCAATTTATGGTGAAAGAAACGGTTAGAGGTACTCACAGACATGAAGTAGAAAATCGCATGGCAGTGTCAGCCACTGCTGGCTGTAACCGGGTGACTGGTAGCGATCTGTCGGCAGTGGCATCAGCTGTAGGGTGGAAGATGAGAAAGCAGGCGTACGCCCTTCTAAGTGTAAACCATATATAAAAGTTTTATTAAAACACTAGTAAGAGGTACTCACAAACACGAAGGTAAAAATCGCATGGCAGTGTGAGCCACTGTGAGCTATGTCCAGGTGTTAGAAGCGTGATAATGTCCACAGGAACTCATTAGATCCCAGGGGGAGGGGGAGAAGTCACTGGCTCTGGCTGATGGTGAGGTGGAAGCTGGTAGTTTCCAGCGCTCCCTGGACCACAGGGAGCGCTGGAAACCACCAGCGTCCACCTCACCATCAGCCCGAGCCAGTCAGCCAGTGACTTCTTCCCCTCCCCCTGGGATCTGATGAGTTCCTGTGGACATTATCACGCTTCTAACACCTGGACATAGCTCGCAGTGGCTCACACTGCCATGCGATTTTTACCTTCGTGTTTGTGAGTACCTCTTACTAGTGTTTTAATAAAACTTTTATATACGGTTTACACTTAGAAGGGCATACGCCTGCTTTCTCATTTTCCACCCTACAGCTGATGCCACCACCGACAGTCACCCGGTTACAGCCAGCAGTGGCTGACACTGCCATGCGATTTTCTACTTCATGTCCGTGAGTACCTCTAACCATTTCTTTCACCATAAATTGCATAACAGTTTACACTTAGAGGCGCGCATGCCTTTCTCCTCTACTCTTTCTTATAGAAGATGATTATTCTTCTCGCATGACGCAGCCTTACTAGTGGATAACCTCTTGGACTTTTTGGACTGTCTCATCCACCGTGAATACAAATCCTTGGACTACTTTACTTTACTTTGCTGATGAATACCCGTTGTGTCCCATTTATTGTATTACATCCATCATATCATTTGCTCACGGTTTAGTCCATGTTGTTTGCGCTGGCAATGCTCTCTTTTGCCTGTGTCTTTTAGAATTTCTGTTTAGCAACATCAACATCTATAAGCCGGCCCCACCATCTGTTATACAAAATTTCTGCGTGTTTCACCTCACGCATACACTCCACAAGGATATCCCATCACACACGGGAATCCTTATCCCCCCACTTGACATGGTTACCACCATAGAGTTTTTACACAATGTAGAAATCATTAGATATGAGATCCTAGAAGAACTGTACAAACTATTTCCTACCGATATGTTCACCCCTAATGCCATACTCTCCCCGGACCTGACTACCAAATGCACTCAGGTATTCAGGAAGATTGAGCACACTATAGATTCCATTAACCACCATTGGTGGGACAAGTTTTTCCTACTTGAATACCTGTCCCACCACATAACACCACGAGGCCTGAGAATCCTCAAAACATGCCCTTTCCTATCAGAAGAATTCAACACTGAATGGTTCCAGCTGTCTGAGTTTTGTACACACAAATGGATGAAGTTAATCATTTAACAAAGAGAAATAAAATACCAATCCTGTATCCAGACCCTCAAACAACACATCTCCACCTTAAGAGCTCTCACCAGCTATCTTCCACTGAAATGGCTCCACATACTCCAAAGCCACAACAAGAAAAAAGAAGACATCACCCTCCGCACCAAAATGGGAAAAGTCCAGAGAGACCTGGATGACTACAACTTCAGGAGAGTGTTCAACTGGAAAAAACTCAGACTCACACCTCATGACTCCACCAAATCCTTTAATTCCACCTCTGGGCCTCGCCCTCTGACAAAACTTTCCTGGAAAACAAATAACCAGTCCCCAACCAGACCCAGGAAAATTCCTCCCAGCACGGGGGATATCCCCAAGATCCAGAATGGAAACACCACCTGCCCCCCCAAATGTGGTACTGCACCACCAGGAGGTAGCATCCCACACACCCATCACAACAGAGGCCCCCCATATTAACAGCCTCACAAGAGGGCCCCCCTTGACCATCCTACCTCCACCTCTCACAAGAATAAAGACAAAAATACCAATAATAATATCAATAAACATCACAACATAAACACTACTTCAGTCTCCAACCACAAAGACGGCCATCAGGGACCCAGTGTCCAAGCCTGCACAGACCAGTTCAAGCCAACTGAAGGGCCAAAGACCCCCCCAGAGACCACCTCTCACAACGGACTTGGCACCCACCCACCAAAGGCTACTATGAACCCATAGCATAAAGAAGACGCTAAAACTCTTCATCCTAACCAGATGCCATTGTTACACGGCACACCACCTCCCACATCTCCTCCAGCCTCTACCAGCTCTACCAGCCCGACCACCGCATCTGTGGATAATCCTAGCACCTCAAAGGATCCACTCCATGCTACCAACTCTGTCCTTAACCACAACACTAATTTTTTAGTAACACGACCCTCGCAGACCCTGTCCAAATCGCAGAAAAAAAGAAAACTCGATTCAGAGGGAAGCGAGGGGGAAGAGTCAGACAATCAAAAAAGAGTGAAACTAAAAACACTGTAAAAATCTTCAACCTCTCCTCTCATGTACTCACCCAATCGGAATTATCTCTACTACAACGGGGCCTAACCTTTGCTCCCACCAATTTTCCCAACCCTTTCACCATCTTCAAGGACCTGAACGCCTTCATCCGCCAGCTCACTCTCAAAAGACATTTCTCCATTCAAGCCTTAAAAAATCCTCAGCCAAGCCCTCCCCCATCCTCCACCGACTCCATCGCAAATGAATCCCTTACCAGTATGGACATAGAAGGACTACATATCTTGAAAGAGCTTTTTCTGGATGATGACACAGACCTCACTCCTTACATAATGGACCCTCCAGCTTCTCCCTCCATTCAACACACCAAGTTTAAGCCTAAATCCACCTTTTATCCTACCCAAAACAAGGGACAATACCTCCTCACCTTTTATCAGTTAGTATGTACAGATCTGATACAGATGTGTAAAACCAGAACAAAACCCAGGCACCTATTCTGCCAACCTCACCCCACTAGAAAAACAAGCTTTGAAGACTCTAGCCAAAGACTACAACCTCATTATAAAAACAGCTGACAAAGGAGGAGGCATCGTCATTCAGGACAAGGCTACCTATCTCAATGAAGCACAACGACTTCTATCCGATGGCACAACCTACCTCAAAATGCGATCTGACCCCTCCACACAGTTTGTGAGGAGGCCCGCCTACTCACCACCAAAGCCAGAGATTCCGGCATCATCACCAAACTTGAATTCTCATTTTTCAACAACCAATTCAGCAATATTCCATACTTCTACAACATCCCCAAGATTCATAAAAACAGCGAGAACCTGCCGGGGAGACCCATCGTTGCAGCCATGGGGAGTGTCACCAGTCCCTTCTCATTATATGTTGACACCTTCTTGCAAACCCTAGCCCAAAGTCTCCCAGCTTACCTCAGAGATAGTGTTGATCTGCTGGACAAATGATGCCACTACTTTTGGGAACCCACCTACCGCTGGGTCTCCCTAGATGTTAATTCCTTATATACCTCTATTCCCCGCCACATCGGACTCGTGGTTGCACATTTCCTGGCTAATGACTCTTCCATCCACTCCTCACAGGCAGACTTCATCCTAGACTCAGTGGATTTTTGTTTAACCCACAATTTCTTTGAATTTGACGGCAATTTCTATCTCCAGCAGGTTGGCACGGCTATGGGCGCCAATTTTGCCCCTAGCTATGCCAACCTCACCATGGGTTTCTGGGAATTTTCCCACATATGGCAGAACAATCCCTTCGCCTCCCATATGATCTATTACAGGAGGTACATTGATGATATTATCATCATCTGGCATGGCCCTGAGTCATCTGTACAAGAATTTGTACAATATTGCAACCACAACACCTTTGGCCTCTCTTTCACCTCAGTTCAAGATCCCCACCAACTACCATTCCTTGATTTGCTTCTCTTCCATGAAGATAATAAGATTCTGGCAAAAAACTACATAAAGCCTACAGCAGGAAACTCCTACCTACATTTTCAGAGCTGCCACCATACACGCTGGATTTCAAATATCCCTAAAAGCCAATTCTGCACACTTCACAGAAACTGCACAAGGGATGAAGACTACAAATCACAGAGCGAGCTCCTATTCAAAAAATTCTCTGAGAAAGATTTTCCACCAAAACTAATCCATGAAGCTCATGGTCTATACACCACCTCCTCTCAACCTCCCCCAGCAGAACTGCCTAAGAACACAGCAACCTCCAGACAACCGGTGAGATTCACAACACAACATGTCAAATACAAGAAAATGGAGAAAGTCCTTGCCAAACATTGGCCCATCCTCCTACAGGACCCTTATCTAAAATCCACTATCCCAGAAAAACCAAAAGTTTCTTACAGAAGAGCTCGGAGCATAAAAAACATCATAGCCCCTAGCAAGCTAAAAAAGACCCGCAGCCCGGGCCCCAACAAACTCTGTCTCATCCTGTTGATAGGGATGTTCCAATGCCACAAGGCCCTATGCCTGACTTGCAAATTCATCACACATGGCCAGAAGAACTACACCATCAAAAGCAAGACTTACAATATTTCCGAATTTTATAACAGTTCCACGGACCATGTCATCTATTGCCTCTCCTGTCCCTGTGGGCTATATTATGTGGGCAGAACCATCAGACCACTCCGAAAAAGGTTTGGCAAACACCAGAGGTTTATAGAAGGAGGCAGTGATAAACACAGTGTCCCAAGGTACTTCAAAGAATTCCATCAACAATCCGCGGAAGTCCTGAAAGTCTGAATTATCGATGTCATACCCTCCTCCTTCCCCCCGGCTGAAAGATACAAGCGCCTATGCCAACGTGAAGCTTTTTGGATCTACCATCTGGACCTCCTTTCGCCGGGGGGCCTTAATGAGGAACTAGAAACAAATGCCTTAATTTAACAACCCACACCTTGTGACCCACATCTTGTCCACTCTGCATACAGCATATCTACATTCCCAGTCCTTCAGCTTTCCCCATAGAGCTCTATATTGTTCCATACTTCTCCTACAGTTAACATCACAGAAACATTCATACAAAGTCCAACCATCGGCTTCATCATATCATATCCCCCTGAGTACACCTCCCACCACTCATACTGGTACATGACATAGTAGAAACTTTTTAGAACCATGCAATGATATCATTTTAGTGACCAGTTTATATTGTATTTTAAGTAATATATTTTTAGCAATGTATTTTTAATATTATATTTTACAGTAATTTTACTGCACCTTTATTACTCTATGCAATTTCCAGCTGTTTTATTCTTATTGTTTTTATCTGTATATATGTTATACACCCTTAGCACGCTTTGTTAACACTTGAGGGAGGCGGTTGCGTTCGTCTCTTGACGTTTTCCACCCCCCTCGAGATCCGCCTCCCAAACAGCTATGGGCGGGCACGCTCGCCTCGTGGCGTGGTGTCACATTCGTTCCGTGACGGAACGGTCGTTCATTGGCGGGCACCCGTCACATGGCGACACGTTCGTTGCGGGGCTGAGCGTTCGCCTTGTGGCGATTGTTTCGCGGATTTTTTTGATTTTCCTATATAAACATGTCCTCCCCTGAAGCACACACAAGGCCTGAAGAAGGGACGTAGACCCCGACAACGCGTCGCCTACTGTCCTCTCGCTACCCAGAAGGCAGCTGGAAACTTAGCTGCACCACTCCGCTTGGACCACAGGGAGCTCTGGAAACCACCAGCGTCCACCTCACCATCAGCCGGAGCCAGTCAGCCAGTGACTTCTTCCCCCCCCCGGGATCTGACAAGTTCCTGTGGACATTATCACGCTTCTAACACCTGGACATAGCTCGCAGTGGCTCACACTACCATGCGATTTTTACCTTCGTGTTTGTGAGTACCTCTTACTAGTGTTTTAATAAAACTTTTATATACGGTTTACACTTAGAAGGGCGTACGCCTGCTTTCGCATTTTCCACCCTACAGCTGATGCCACCACAGACAGATCACTACCAGTCACCCGGTTACAGCCAGCAGTGGCTGACACTGCCATGCGATTTTCTACTTCATGTCCGTGAGTACCTCTAACCATTTCTTTCACCATAAATTGCATAACAGTTTATACTTAGAGGCGCGCATGCCTTTCTCCTCTACTCTTTCTTATAGAAATTGATTATGCTTCTCGCATGACGCAGCCTTACTAGTGGATAACCTCTTGGACTTTTTGGACTGTCTCATCCACCGTGAATACAAATCCTTGGACTACTTTACTTTACTTTGCTGATGAGTACCCTTTGTGTCCCATTTATTGTATTACATCCATCATATCATTTGCTCACGGTTTAGTCTATGTTGTTTGCACTGACAATGCTCTCTTTTGTCAATATTTTATGTGGCCACCATTATTTTCCAGCACTGCCTTAACCCTCCTGGGTAGGGATGGACCGAACACCACCCGGTTCAGTTCGCATCAGAACATGCGAACAGACAAAACGTTCAGGGCGAACATCCGAACACCATTAAAGTCTATGGGACCCGAACATGAAAAATCAAAAGTGCCCATTTTAAAGGCTTATATGCAATGTTCATAAACCATAAAGTGTAGCGCTAAAAAACACTGCATATGTTGCAATATTATATTCACAATGGTGAAACCAAATATAATGGTGAAAAATACAAAAATAAAATAAGTGAAAACAAAGGAAAAGTTCAAAGTCCAAATATATATATATAGTATCCTTCAGTCTTATCAAGACACCCGATACTGTGATAGTAATAAATCTTCAACAACTGTGAAAAAACTGCGTCATGCACTGTGAACTTCCACCAAGTGAGTAAAGGGTACTCTTACCAACGATAAGAGGAATGTGCGCATAACGTTGATCTTAGAACGACATCCAATAGACCTCACTGTGTGGTTCCGATCCCACCGTCTGTCAGGAACTTTTGAGGGTCCACAGCCAGATCCCAGACTCCAGTACCACCGTGCAACAATATGCCTCAATAAAGAAGGGGTCTACATAGCGTAATACTGTTACCAGTAATACATTTATTAAAAAGTATCACACTTACATATTAAAAGTGTCAATCAAGCGATATGGAATTCCAATAGACTAGTTAAAAGTGTAGTATACAATAGGCAGGTCCACCTGACCCGACGCGTTTCGTCCCAGAGGACATCGACAGGGGTATGTGTGGCCTGCTCCTACTACGTTTAATTTATAATAAAGTAAAAAATCCTCAAAAGGAACCATGCCTCAATTGCTCCGCCCACCTCGAGAGTCACACCTCAACTCTAGTGGCAATCAGTGATTGGACGGAGCACAATGGGCGGGGCCCCTAGATGTAAACATGTCATATTAAAATTAACATATTAAAATTCTCATGTTAAAAGGTACAAAACCCTAATTTATTTAAGAGCTGATAGGGTACCAATCAGATCGAATCCCAAAAATGCCACCTCCGGTGTTCATAGTTTATACTAATAGCATCAAAGCGTGAGGCCGCCAATCGATCCTCTAGAAAATAGCATTGCTTCCAGTTACATCAACAAGAAGTGGTCACTACATGCCCAAGAGACAGCAACTGGCGTTGAGTAAACATCCCGACAGCCGGGAGGACACTCACGTCATCCGATCATGGTGCCCCCTCTCCGGCACTCACAGTTAGCCACCATGTAGGACCACTTTCAATGTTTACACCGCTGATTCCATGGGTGTATCCAGAGGACTGCCTATCCATTGCGTCGAGGCTCTATCACTTCCGTTAGTGTGACAAACAGGAAGCGGTAATGACGTGTGCCCGGATATGACACAATCGTCAGTATAGTAAACAGGAAGTGGTAATGGCGTGCGCCCGGATATGACACAAGGTGTCCCCTGGGTATCTCCCGTATAAACAGGAAACAACCCAAGGAACACTCGACAACAAAGTGACACCATACCATTCAGCGCGCACTGACCACAAATAAAAAGGAAGAACGTCTCAGGACAAACCCAAAACGTGCGCCACACCGAAATTAACAGTGTAATCCTATTTAAGGTGCTAACATGAACTCGGAAATGACATTATGGGAGAATAGACATTATCACAAAATGTATTGCCAAAATTAATGATAAATTACTAGATATTAATGCACCTGCTGTATACCCTAATAAGCTTAATAGCTATAAAACCTATATTCAGTTACAATGTATAGACCAGTTGGGATATTAAACTCAGGCTTGATTAATAAAGGAGTTTATATCCCATTCAACATTAATCCCCAACGGCCAGTAACTTTTTAGTTCATAAATCCAAAAAGTTTCTAAGTTGGACAAACCTCTAGTTCTGGCACCTCCCCTCCATGGAACTTCAAATTTATCTATAATGGCAAACGTAGTACCTGACAGGTCTCTACCATGATGTTTTAGGTAATGTTTTGGCACTGTATGTTTTGTTGACCCCTTCACTATACCTGTGATTTGTTCACTTGCTCTGATATGAAAAGGGCGAGTAGTGCGGCCAATATATTGCTTTTTGCATGGGCACGTGATCATATAGACCACGTTTTTGGTAGAGCAAGTGGTAAAATGTTTAACAGGGTAAGTACGGCCAGTAACTGTAGATGTAAACGATTCCATCCTTATGACTCTATTGGAATTTACTTGGCATACTCTACATTTCCTGCATGGAAAGTAGCCTTTCAATTCCCTAAAGAAAGAGGGTTTCTCAGGAGGATCAATCACATTAGGGGCAACCTCGTTCCTGATGGAAGAGGCTCCCCTATAAATGATTTTAGCTGTCTCAGGGAGAAGTGGTCTTAAAATAGGATCACTTCTGAGAATATCCCAATGTTTCTTAAAGGCATACTGAATAGCCCTATATTCGTTTGAAAACGTCGTGAAAAAGTCCCATTTAAACTCATCTTGTTGGGATTGAGATCGTGTTGGAGCATTTCTATCCCCCAATAACGCACTCCTATCCAACCTACAAGCTCTATCAATCTCCAGCTCGATGGTTTTAGGGTCATACCCTTTAGCCACAAACCTTGATTTCAAATGTTGGGCCTGTGTCAAAAAATCAGATAGGTGAGTGCAATTACGTCTTAACCTGACCATCTGGCTGCGGGGAACAGATTTAAGCCAGGGCTTGTGGTGACAACTGTCTAGCGCTATATAACCGTTGCGGTCAGTCACCTTGAAATGTGTCCTGGTACTGATTGACCCTCCCTGTATGGAAACAACCAGGTCAAGAAATACCACATTAGTCTGACTAACTGTAAGTGAAAGGGCAATACCCTTGGTGTTTGTATTGAGTAATTCAAAAAACTGCGACAAAGAATTAACTTCACCTTGCCATAGGAGGAGCACGTCGTCTATGTATCTGGCCCATAGGACAAGTTCAGATCTGTCCAAAGCATAGATGACGTCCTCCTCCCACTTGGCCATAAAAAGATTGGCCAAACTGGGGGCAAACTTGGCCCCCATGGCCACTCCCTTCACTTGAAGATAGAACTCTCCGCCATACCATAGATAATTATGGACCATGGAGAATTCTAGTAACTCCAGAACAAATTCTTGTTGGACTGGGGCTATTGATCCGTCCTTAGCCAGATAATATCTAGCTGCCGCCAAACCCAAGGTGTGCGGGATGATAGAGTACAAGGATGCCACATCAGCTGTGGCCATCCATGTATTTTCAGTAATTGTCACCTCTTGGAGTAACTTAAGTGTGGCTTTGGTATCTTTAAGATACGCTGGAGTGTTGACAACTAATGGTTGTAAGTATTTGTCAACATACCGGCCGATTCGTGACGTCAGGGAGTCAATCCCACTAACGATCGGACGGACGGGTGGATTAACCGGATCTTTGTGTACCTTTGGCAGGCAATACAATACCGGGATACGGGGAGCCAAAGGTAACAGATATGCCCTTTCTTTTTTATTCAAGATGTTTAAATGCAATCCCTTGTTAAGTAATGATGTCAACTCCTTTTTATATTTGGATGTCGGATCACTAGGGAGGCGGCAATATGTGCTGGTATCACCGAGAATTTTTAGCATTTCGGTATGATATGCGGACTTGTCCATAACCACAATGCCTCCTCCCTTATCCACGGGGCGGATAACCAGGTCTTTCCTCTGGCATAGACTTTTTAGACCTGTGCTGATATATCCTTGTGTCCTGTTATTTTTTGGTTTAATATTTTCTAGATCTCTAATTACCATATCTTTGAACATTTTGACAGCAGGTGCAACAGGGGCTGAGGGATTAAATAGTGATGGATTCGAAAAGCCTGAATGAACCACTCCATCTTGAGGATTTACTGAAATAGTTCTAACAGGGTTTGATACTAGATATCTTTGTATATTTATTTTACGAATATACTTTTGGATATCAATAAACGTATTAAACTTATTGATGTGTCTAGTGAGAACAAACTTAAGTCCTTTATCCAGAACAACCTTTTCACTTTCAGAGAGGGTGGCTTGGCTGAGGTTAAAAATGCCTTGGCCTAATTGGGCCTTGGCCTTTTTCCTCTGCGTTCGCCACCCCCCTCTGGTCCCTCTCTTTGCTTTCCCCCTCCTCCTGGTTGCGGGCCTCCTCTGGGAAAACCCCAATCACGAGTAGGGTTTTTATTTATGGTAACACTTTTGGGTTAGCGCAATATTTTCTTTTAATTTTTATATGCAATGTTATTGCCCTAAAAAGTGTATGGGGACCTGGGTCCTGCCCTAGGGGACATGTATCAATGGAAAAAAATGTTTTTAAACCAATTGTTTTCTCAGGAGCATTATTAAAATCACTGCTCCTGAGAAAACAATTGCTTTAAAAACTTTTTTTTTCTGGGGGGTGTCCTTAGTCTGTGTGTAAAAGGGCGCATCTCTGTGAGGTGTAGAACATAGCCAGAGCAAAATGACATTTCCATAGGAAAAATTGTAATTTAAAATTGCGGCTGTGATGTATTGCCGGTTCCCGGCAATATATAAAAAGTCGCTGGAAAAAAGGCTCTTCGGATCTGGTTTGGATATTAAGAGGAACCCCGCGCCAAATTTTAAAAAAAAATTGACGTGGGGGTCCCACTAAAATCCAAACCAGACCCTTATCCAAGCATGCAGCCCTGGCCGGTTAGGATGGGGTGGGAATGAGCGAGCACCCCCCCCTCCTGAACCGTAGCAGGCTACATGCCCTCAACATGAAGAGAGCGGCGTCGGTGAAAGAAGAAAGAAAATGAAGATGAAGATGAAGATTGAAGCTTGAAGATGAAGAGAGGAAGCAAAAAGACTAAAAGAAGAAGCAGAGGACCAGAAGAAGGACTGGGCTAGGAAAAGATGGAGGAAGAAAGAAGAAAGAGCTATTTTACAAAATAAAGGACTTGTCAAAAACTGCCTCTTGTTTTTTTTTACCCTACACTGCTTTGTTGGTGAATGGGTAGAGGTACAACGTACCCCAAACCTATTCACATAGGGGGGTCGGGATCTGGGGGCCCCTTATTAAAGGGGGCTACCAGATTCTGATAAGTCCCCTGCCTGCAGGCCCCCACAACCACCAGCCAGGGTTGTGGGGATGAGGCCCTTCTCCTCATCAACATGGGACAAAGTGCTTTGGGGGCGACCTCAAAGCATCCTTCCCATGTTGAGGGCATGTGGCCTGGTATGGTTCGGGGGAGGGCACTCGCTCATCCCCACCCCCTCCTGCCATGCCACGGCTGCGTGCTCGGATAAGGGTCTGGTTTGGATTTTGGGGGGACCCCCCTATTTTTTTTTTTTTGGCATGGGTTCCCCTTAAAATCCATACAAGACCTGAAGGGCCTGGTTTGGATTTTGGGGGGACCCCACGTCATTTAAAAAAAAATGGTGCGGGGTTCCCCTTAAATTCCCTTCCAGACCTGAAGGGCCTGGTTTGGATTTTGGGGGGAACCGCACATCTTTTTTTTCTTAATTTTGGCACGGGCCCTGCTTTTGTAAATTAGTTATAAAATTGTGATAAAATCCCCCAGTCAAACAGCTGGCAAAAAGTTGGGCCTTGGGTGCCGGCAGTGCCAGAACACTGTAACCCCTTGCAGTCACTCTTGTTGGATGGAGGAACTGGGCCTGATGTTTTACATTAGTTTACAAATCATGACGAAAGCCCCCAGTCAAACAGGTGGCCAAAAATTAGGCCTTGGGTGTTGGCGGTGCCATAACACTACAACGCCTTGCAGTTACTCTTGTTGGACAGAGGAACTGGGCCTAAAATTGTGACGAAAGCCCCCAGTCAAACAGGTAGCCAAAAATTGGGCCTTGGGTGTTGGCGGTGCCAGAACACTGTAACCCCTTGCAGTTGCTTTTGTTGGACAAAGGAACTGGACTTTATGTTGTAAATTATTTGAAAAATTGTTATGGCATGCCCCTGTAAATCAGGTGCAGAAAAATTGGGCCTTGTGTGTTGGTGATGCCCTAAATACAAAATATAGTTAGAGATTATGTACAGGAGGAATAGGAGCAGTGGCAGTCTTCAAGGGATCCCAGATCCCTAGCAAATTTAATCAGTTGCATCAACATCAGGGGCTTGATAGCTGCTGATCCAGGACTTATTCATTTTTATAAATGAGAGCCTATCAATCGAGTCTGTGGACAGGTGCACTCACTTGATTATGAACCCTCCAGCAGCACTGAATGTCCGTTCAGAAAGCACGCTGGATGCAGGACACGCCAGTAGCTCAATTGCATATTGAGCAAGTTCCGGCCAGTGGTCCATCCTCAAGACCCAGTAAGTAAGTGGATGCTCAGTTGGAAAGGTCTCCAAGTCTGCTCTTGCCCCTATATATTCCTGCACCATATAATGCAGACGCTGACGATGGTTGCATGAACCTATAAGGGCTGGGTGCTGAGGACTGAAATTTTTTTTAAAGGCATCGCTCAGCCGGCCACCTTCTCCACCTCTCTGCCTCTGAACGACCGAAGCTTCAGAAACACGTTGTCCAGGGCCAGCAGCAGGACATGGTAACCTCCCAGGGTCTGGAAAGGCATTGCACAAACTTTTCTTCAAGGTATCCTGAAGATGTTTCATCCTCTGCACCCTCTGTGCAGGCAGGATGAGTTCTGCAACTTTACCCTTGTAACATGGATCAAGAAGGGTTGCCAGCCAGTAATGATCCCTCTCCTTAATACCACGAATCCTAGGGTCTTTTCGCAGGTTTTTCAGACTCAGAGAGCCCATGCAGCGTAGGTTTGAGGAGGCATGAGTGTCCTCTGGGTCACTGAGGATGACATTATCAGGAACTACCTCCTCCCAGCCACGTACAACTCCTTGGGTTTCTGGGGACTGAAAACCATGATCCCTTGAAGACTGCTGCATATTATACTCCACATCCATGCTGACACAATCCTCCTCCTCCTCCTGTAGGTTTGACGGCTCTGCAGGAATGCTCTCTGCATAAAGGGGGCATTGAGAGGAAAGGAAGTCCTCCTCTTCCTCCCTCTGTTCTGCCTCAAGTGCCCTGTCCATGATTCCACTAAGCATGCGCTCCAGAAGGAATACTAGTGGGACAGTGTCACTGATGCATGCATTGTCGCTGCTTACCATCCTTGTGGCCTCCTCAAATGGTGACAGGACAGTGCATGCATCCCTGATCATTAGCCACTGACATGGCAAAAAAAAGCCAAGCTCCCCCTGCCTGGTGCCATGCTCACAGAGGTACTCATTGATGGCCCTCTGCTGTACGTGCAGCCGGTGCAGCATTGCCAATGTTGAGTTCCACCTGGTGAGCATGTCACAAATGAGGCGGTTGTTGGGCAGGTTGAATTCCCGCTGGATGCCAGCCAGCCGGGCACTGGCATTGTATGAACGCCGGAAATGACCACAGACTTTTCTGGCCTGCCTCAGGATATCTGGTAAGCATGGGTACCTGGTCAAGAAACAATACACCACCAAATTCAAGATGTGTGTCAAACATGGAACATATGTCAATTGTCCCAGTTGGAGGGCAGAGAGAAGGTGTTACGTACCAGGTAGTGAGTCTGACGGCAGGGGATGGCCTCTCCCTACGACCCCAGTTCAAGAGACCGCTGGGAGTGAGACAGCGGCCACAGGAGCACGGGGAGGTAAGAGTGCCTGTGGTATTCCGGTAATGTCCACCAGCTGAAGGTCTGTAGGACTGTTGGAGATAGAGATGACCTGCGGGGCAACAGATGCAGCTGGGAAGTAGTAATCCGGAAGGACTGAAGCAGAGTTGCGGAGCTGGCGGTGACGATGGTCTGGATGGCCACAGACACTGGAGAAGAGTCGGGTGCAGGCAGGGTTGGCAACTGGCTGGCAGTGCAGTACAAGGGTGCAGGCAGGAGAATGGTCAAGTCCAAGCAGGTTCGTTAACAGACAGGTGGCAGAAGTACAGAGGGATCGGGCAGTCGGGGCAGGCCGGGTCACAGGAACAACAAGAGGTTACGGGTCTCTCAGGAACATAACACACACTGCAGGGTTTGCTGAGCTAAAATAGAGCCATTTGGCGCAGTTTCCAGCGCGGGCGTATGCACACGCGCGTGCGCGCACGTGAACGCGCGGGAGCGCTCAAATAGTCCAAAGCAGTGCTTTTTTGCAGGGACTTCTCTAACAGAAGGTAAGTGCCATTGTCGCATACAACCATTCCTGGCTCAAGCTGCCGTGGCATACACCACCTCTGAGCCTGCCCCTGCAGAGCTGAAAGAATCTCTTCCCCAGTGTGGCTCCTGTCCCCAAGGCAGACTAACTCAAGCACCACATGGCATCTTTTAGGCTGACTGCTTGAATAGCCCCTTGAACACTTAGGGAGCACTGCTAGTTCAGAGGACAATTCTGCAGAAGAGGCCACAGAGGTAGAAGAAGAGGAGGGGGTGGAGGAGGCGGATGTGGCAAAATCACCACCAGCTTTTTGGAGGCGTGATGGTGGATCTATTTCCAAAACTGAACCCAGCTGCCAGTAGAGTTACCCAGTGCGCCGTGAAGGAAAGGTAACGTCCCTGCTGGATCATGAGTCAGTGGTAATATGAACCCTGCTGCTGACCGCACTGTCCAACGAGGCCAAAACATTGCCTTCCACATGACGGTAGAGAGCTGGAATGGCCTTACGTGAAAAGAAATGTCTAGCAGTTGGAGTGCTAGCAATTTGGCCAAGCTGGCATTAAGACGCTGAGCATGTGGATGGCTGGGACATTATTCTTTTTACGATTCAGCAACTGGAGTAGGGATATTTGCCTACTGAATTCACCTGGTGGTGTACTGCTAGCAGATTGGCTGCAAGTACTAGTTGTGGCATGCATTGCTACACCTTCATTCCTCTCAGTGCAGGTTTTGGATGGGACTGCAGGTATAGTGGGGGCTGAGATCCCATATGAGGAGCAAGGAGAAGTCTGCCTTGTTTTCTGGTGTGGGTTCTTCAGGTACTCTTGCCAACGGACTGCATGGCTGGTCATCATATGTCTTGTTAAGACAGTAGTGCCCAAGCGGCTGGAGTCCTGGCTGTGCTTGACCCCCTTCACACATAGATTGCAAATGGCAACGGTGCGATCTACTGCACATGTGCTGAAAAATGCCCACACCAAGTTGGAAGTCGGTGGGGAGGTAGCAGCAACCTGCACCTATGGGGCTCTGTGGTCTGATACAATTGGGTGGCTGCCCCTAAGCTGGCCCCTGGAGGACATCCTGCCTTGTTGGAGTTGGGCCTCCTCCTCCTCCTCACTTTCCTCCTCTCTTCTCTCAGGCACCCAGGTACAGTCCGTGTCCTCATCATCTCCTTGATCCTTGTCACTGGAGCAAACTTGGCAGTATGCTGCAGCTGGGGGAACATGACTGCTAGTTTCTTGTCCTTTTGCAGCACCCCTGTCTCTAGGCTCACGCCACTCCCTTCCTCAACCTGGGAATCAACATCGGAGCCTTCAAACTGCTGCGCATCCTCCATGAGCATGTAACTGACACTATGGTTGAACAACTCAGGTGACTCCTCCGTGCATGATGGTGGGGCTACAAAAGGAGTAACCGTGAATAGGCCGCTTTGCCAGATGTGTTGGAAGGCAAACTTGTATGGGCCTGGGTGACAGAGGATGAGGAGGATGAGGATGGCTTTGTTATCCACTCCACCAACTCTTCTGCATGTTGTGGCTCAATAGCACGTCCAACAGCGGAAAAAAAGGACAAGCGTGACTCGTCTACAGAGGATGCACCACGTCAGCCACCACCACTTTTCACTGAAGACACAGAGGCTGCTTGCCCTCCTTTAGTGGCCTGGGAGCGTCTGCCTCTCCTTTGTGGCCTTCCTGACATGATAGGTATTTTTTTAACACCGCGCTACACTGTACTATATACCGTACACCCCCGAATGCACTGATATATAGTGTACACTCAATACACTGCATGTATATCTGGATACACTAGACTGTATATATATGAAGACAACACGTCAAGTAGTGTGCTATATACTGTACACCCCCCAATGCACTGATATATAGTGTACACTCAATACGCTGTGTGTATATCTGGATACACTAAACTGTATATATTTGAAGACACCAAGTCAAACAGTGTGCTATATACCGTACACCCCTGAATGCACCAATATATAGTGTATACTCAATACGCTGTGTGTATATCTGTATACACTAGACTGTATATATTTTAACATACCAGGTCAAGTGTACTATATACCATACATACACCCCAAATGCAGCAATATATAGTGTACACTCAATAGGCTGCATATATATATATATATTAGACTGTATATATTTTAAGACACCACGTGTACTATATACCGTACAACGCTGAATGCATTTATATATAGTGTACACTCAATAGGATGTGTGTGTATATTTTAGATATATATATATATACCAGGCTGTATATATTTTAATACACCACGTCAAGTGTACTATATACCATATGTACAGATATATAGTGCACACTCAATAGGCTGTGTGTGTATATATATATATATATATATATATATATATATATATATATATAAGTTTTTCTAACAACGCGATTGAATTACACTTGTTGTCACTTAGTGGTTTTAATCAGTATTTAATTGTATTTTATTAAAATCCCTTCTTTTGGAAATCTTAAGGAGTATTGGGTATATAGTGTTTACGTTTTTACACTGACACGTTTGGTATATGTCTATTGTATTTATCACGTATATTTGACTGTCCCTTTTTTTTTTTTTCCTTTTTTTTCCAAACACGTTTTTATAACAGGTATTTAGTAAGTTAGTCCCTGACTATCTAACTCTGATATATATATATATATATATATATATATATATATATATATATAAGTTTTTCTAACAACGCGATTGAATTACACTTGTTGTCACTTAGTGGTTTTAATCAGTATTTAATTGTATTTTATTAAAATCCCTTCTTTTGGAAATCTTAAGGAGTATTGGGTATATAGTGTTTACGTTTTTACACTGACACGTTTGGTATATGTCTATTGTATTTATCACGTATATTTGACTGTCCCTTTTTTTTTTTTTCCTTTTTTTTCCAAACACGTTTTTATAACAGGTATTTAGTAAGTTAGTCCCTGACTATCTAATGTGTATATATATATATATATATATATATATATATATATATATATATATATATCCTTACCCTAACCTGCCAGTACTAACTGACAGATAGAAGGATAGATTTTAGATTTCTCCCTATCCATCTATCTATCTATCTATCTATCTATCTATCTATCTAGTTAGCTATCTATCTTTTTTTTTTCTTTCTTTCCTTTTTTTAACACATTTTACAGCTAGCTAGCTAAACTGCCTGTATTCAGGAACTTAAGCTCTCTCTCTAATGCCAACCACCACCACCAACACACTACATAGAGCCGCTGTACAAGCTGCTTTATATAGTGTGGGGCGTGGATTGAGGCTGCTGTGCAGTGATTGGCTAAAGGCACCCTGCCTTTAGCCAATCAAAGCTCTCACAGCAGGCCACGTGCATGCTTTGGCCAATCAGCGGGTGGCATTCCGCCGCCATTTGAAGTTGCTGCGAACGCCCCATATTGTTCAGGAAGACCCGAAAAAACGAACACCCGATGTTATGTTCGACTTGAACCGGGAGCTCATCCCTACTGGAGAATTTACTAAAAGACCACATAGATTAGTTCTTTCTTGAAAAAAAGTATTTTAAGCAACAGACAGCATGGGTTCATTAAAGACAGAAGTTGTCTGACAAATATAAATAAAGTTGATCCAGGGAATATCCTATTGCCTCTCAGGGGATCAGGAACAAATTTCTTCCCCTGCTAGAGCAAATTGGATCATGCTTTGCTGGGGTTTTTTTGCCTTCCTCTGGCACAACTGTGAGTATAGGATTGTTTATATGGGATTGTATGATTTTTTATTTTTTTTTTCCTTTTTATTGGTTGAACTAGATGGACTTATTTATTCATCTGCATATTTATACAATCTATCTGTGATCCCCTGTCTCTAGGCTCAAGCTACTCCCTTCCTCATATATAACCACAAATGCAGCGCTAAATAATGTCCAATAAAAATATATATTTGCAAGAAGATCAAGGAAGATCCCAGCACCAAGGTTCTTGTGTAAGGAGAAAACACACCACACCACAGTGAGCACTCAGGCTGCTTACCAGAGAGCCCCTGGGGTGACACATATGTAGAATATCAACATCCGACCCTCAGATAAAGGAATCTCCTAAAGGCCTTGATATAACAGATGGCATTCAATAAGGATATTTCTCCAGAGACACCAATGATAAGTATCCGTGGCAGATATTACCTCAATTTAAAGAAAGTCCACAATAGTGAAGCCCATATGATATAAAACTTGATGCTTTATTCAAGGTAATACTCACATTCCATATGAAATAAATTCACAGATCGATCGGTGTACATAAACCGCGGTATTAATAGCGTGCTGGGCGTGACGAAACGAGTGCTTAGGAATGCCCTTTCTGATGTTGGCCACATGCTCACCCACCCTTACACTCATGGTCCTGGTGGTACGACCAACGTAGTGCAAACCACAAGGGCAGGTGAGCATGTACACCACATTCCGTGAAGAACAAGTGATGAAGGTCCTAATGTTAAACTCTCTTCCAGTGACATTGGACTTGAAGTGAGAAATCTTTTTGTTTCTGTTTTTATTGAGCTCACAGATCTTACACCTACCACACCTATAATAGCCCTTCATCTTTTGAAAGAATGGAACTCTATGTGGCGCATCAAGAATATTAGGAGCAACCTGCAATCTCAATGGGGGCACACCCCTAAAGTTCACAGCAGGCTGGTCCGGAAGGACGGGCCTAAGACCCTATCATTCTTTAATACAGCCCAGTGTTTTTTAATGATCTTTTTGATAGCACCATGTTGTTTAGAATAAGTAGTCAGGAAAGAGAACTTAAACTTATTTGGATCCCTCGACATCGGCACCTCTCTCTCCCGCAATAAGGATGCTCTGTCAAAAGACCCAACATCAGCTATTGTGTTATCTAACCTCTCAGCAGAGTAACCCTTGTCCAGGAATCTCCCCCTGAGCACCTGGGCCTGCTGGAAAAATTCTTCACTGCGGGAACAATTCCTCCGCAATCGAATAAATTGACCCTTAGGGACAGACTGGAGCCAGTTGGGGTGATGGCAACTACCCCTCCCAATATATCCGTTATGGTCCGTGGTCTTAAAAAAAGTGGAAGTGATCAGCCTCCCATCCTTGACTCATCCTAATTCTTTTGTTTCTTTTTTCTTTTGCACAATTTTTGTATTGGAACTGAATTCTTTATCCGGACTGTTTTTTTCTCAAGAGCACTATCACATGTTTTTTTGGTATTCACACTTGGATTATCACAATATTTTTGGGACTATATTTTTCATGTTTATGATATGTTGACCTAAGGACCTTTTGTACACAAATATGTTTTGATATTTATTTCAATTAGCGCAACATTTGTTTTGAAACTATCTATCTAGTTAGCTATCTATTTTTTGGATTTTTTTTTCTTTTTTTGACACTTTTTAACACTAGCTATCTAAACTGCCTGTATTCAGGTACCTACGCTCTCTCACTAACAAGCAACACCGACACACTACATAAAGCCGCTGTACAAGTGGCTTTATATAGTGTGGGGTATGGATTGAGACTGCTGTGCAGTGATTGGCTAAAGGCATCCAAAGGTCTCACAGCAGGCCACGCGCTGATTGGCCAAAGCATGTAGGTCATGTGCATGCTTTGGCCAATCAGCGGGCAGCATTCCACCGCCATTTTAAAACATTATGGGGCAAGCAAAGTTGTCGCGAACGCCCCATAATGTTCGAGATTACCCGAACAAGCGAACAGCAAATATTCAACACAAAGCCCATCCCTACACCTGGGCATGGAGTTCACTAGAGCTTTACATGTTGCCACTGGAGTCCTCTTCCACTCCTCCATGACAACATCATGGAGCTGGTGGATGTTAGAGACCTTGCGCTCCTCCACCTTCCATTTCAGGATGCCCCACAGATGCTCAGAAGGGCTTTTTTTGTGCTGGGAACCGTGACTCGTGCCTACAGCGATTACATAAGACTTACTGAAACCCTCCCTTATAGAGAGTATCCCTGGATCATCATTATTTTCCCCTTTGGGGGACACCATGTGATATCTTGTGCCTATGGATCTGTACCTCTTTCAGATTTTTCTGCTTGTGATATCTAGATTAATAACTGGATCAATAACTGAATCTATCGTTGTGATTGCCCTCACCCGCATTTCATGGTTTCCTCCAGGTTCACTTAGAAACTATATCTACATATGTGATCTGCAAGAGACAGCTCTTCTGATAGACTGCTGATTACTCCTATATGGGAATGCACTGTTCTCACAATTCCAGTATCGGGTGGGGGGTCAGCTATTTGCCCCCTGTGTCAAATATCAGGTCCTAGACTTTGGACCTGGCAAACAGTGTCTCTCTTTGGTACACCGCTCCCTCTGGACTAAAGCAGATCCCTAAACACTCCAGCTGAATCCCAGTGAACCTACCATGGCCTCATTGGCCGATCCTTTGTACAATCTGAGGATTTTTTGTTTTTGACCACACACTCCTGAAGATCATGTTCGAAACACGTTGGATCTCCCCCACCACTCCGTGGCGGACCTGTGGTCACATATGTGGTTTTATATTTATTATTGTTCCCCCATCTTTTTGTCTTTTCAGGTTCACCGGATGTGTCTATGTCCTTTTTGGTTCAGAATGTATTTCATGTCTCCCTCTCTGATTGATGGACCTAGTATGTTCAAGGTCCTGTGATGTTTTAACTGTACCAACACATTTTTCAAGTTTTATGTTTGGCTCTTGGTTATTCCAATGAGTTGGTTTCCAGTTAATGTCCCAGAGGGGGGTAATCTCTTTGGTAATACCCACTTATGTTAGGGATGTGGGTTAACCATTGACCTTCTGATCACAGAATTCAGCAGTGTTCAAATAAACTCTCAATAGGGGTTAGGTCTGGAGACATGCTTGGTCAGTTCATCACCTTAACCCTCAGCTTCTTTAGCAAGGCAGTGGTCATCTTGGAGGTATGTTTGGTGTCAATATCATGTTGGAATACTGCCCTGCGGGCAAGCCTCTGAAGGGAGCAGTTCATGGTCTGCTTTAATATATCCTTTACATTGTAGCAAAGTGTCATTTTTTTCAGTGTTGTCACATGAAAAGATATAATAAAATATTTAAAAAAATGTGAGGGGTGTACTCACTTTTGTGAGATACTGTATATAGACGCTCACCAGTATGGAAACAATTCAAGCTTTATATAGTTAGTATGGTTGGAAAAAGACACAAGTCCATATAGTTCAACCAATAATATACTGTAAGAAAAGATTAATAACAGTACATCCAATGTGCAAACAGGTATTATCCACAAAGGGCCCAATGAGAATCCTGGTGGAATTGTTCACATATAGCTGGGTATATAAAGATACCTTCAGATGAATGTTGCAGCAATGATCAGTTGCAGGGGCCTTTGAGGATGATGGTAAAGTGGTGTCTGAATCGGTGTCAGAAACCCAAAGACAAAATCAGTGGTGATGGGGAGATCCTCCAACTGTTGTCCAACCAGCCAGAAATGCAGCTTCATGCCAGCAGAAACTGTAGTGTTGCACTGGAACTCAGAGTCAGCCTATCTACTCTGCATCTTAGTCTCTAGTAGCTTCTAATCTGCCATGCTACCAGAAAAAAAATTGTCGGTCAAATGCCTAACCTGGCTCTAGTCTATGCTGGTTATTGAGCTCTGAGTTAAAACCAGCTTTAGAATCCAATAGAACAGATTTTTTTTTTACTGATCACTGTATTAGTGTCTCAGGCAACATCAGATAACCTCAAAATCAGGTAGCATTCCACCCAGATAGCGTCAGATTGCTCACCACACTATTGCCATCCACATTTAACCCCTTGATTGCCAGCAACACTATATTGTCTGAATGGATCAGTATCTTTGATTAGATCAGAACTACAGTGAGGGAAAACAATATTTGATCCCCTGCTTATTTTGTACGTTTGCCCACTGACAAATAAATGATCAGGCTATAATTTTAATGGTAGGTTTATTTTAACAGTGAGAGACAGAATAACAACAAAAAATCCAGAAAAACTAATTTCAAACAGTTATAAATTGATTTGCATTTTAATGAGTGAAATAAGTATTTGACCCCTTCACAAAACATGACTTAATACTTGGTGGCAAAACCCTTGTTGGCAATCACATTGGTCAGACATTTCTTGTAGTTAATCACCAGGTTTGCACACATCTCAGGAAGGATTTTGTCCCACTCCTCTTTGCAGATCATCTCCAAGCCATTAAGGTTCCGAGGCTGACATTTGGTTACTGAAACCTTCAGCTCTCTCCACATATTTTCTATGGGATTAAGGTATGTAGACTGGCTAGGCCACTCCAGGACCTTAGTGTGCTTCTTCTTGAGCCACTCCTTTTTTGCCTTGGCCGTGTGCTTTGGGTCATTGTAATGCTGGAAGACCCATCCATGACACATTTTCAATGCCCTGGCTGAGGGAAGGAGGTTCTCACCCAAGATTTGACGGTACATGGCCCTGTCCATCATCTCTTTGATGCAGTGAAGTTGAAGCAAACTTCAGATGGGCCTGTACATGTGCTTTCTTGAGCAGGGTGACCTTGTGGGCACTGCAGGATTTCAGTCCTTCACATCGTAGTATGTTACCAATTGTTTTCTTGGTGACTATGGTCCCAGCTCTCTTGAGATCATTGGCAAGAATCTCCCGTGTAGTTCTGGGCTGATTCCTCACCGTTCTCATGATCATTGAAACTATACGAGGTAAGATCTTGCATGGAGTCCCAGACCGAGGGAGATTGACAGTCATTTTGTGCTTCTTCCATTTGCGAATAATCACACCAACCATTGTCACCCTCTCACCAAGCTGCTTGGCGATAGTCTTGTAGCCAATTCCAGCCTTGTGTAGGTTTACAATCTTACCCCTTACATCCCTGGACAGCTCTTTGGTCTTGGCCCTGGTGGAGAGATTGGAATCTGATTGATTGATTGCTTCTGTGGACAGGTGTATTTTATACAGATAACAAGCTGAGATTAGGAGCACTCCCTTTAAGAGAGTGCTCTTAATCTCAGCTCATTGCTTGTATAGAAGACACCTGGGAGCCAGAAATTGTGCTGATTGATAGGTGATCAAATACTTATTTCACTCATTAAAATTCAAATACATGTAAAACTTTTTGAATTGTGTTTTTGTGGATATTTTTGTTGTTATTCTGTCTCTCACTGTTAAAATAAACCTACCATTAAAATTATACAATGATATTTTTTTTGTCAGTGAGCAAACGTACAAAATCAGCAGGGGATCAAAAACTTTTTTTAGCTCACTGTACACTAGTGTCCCCAATAGTATAGAGTCCACAAAAACGCAGTGTCAGCAGGATCAGCCCCCCCCATCCACCCCCTCAACAACTGCAGCACCGGTATAATTTCTGAACACTGCCACATCTGATACATTGTACACAAACCTGCAGTGTTAGGGCTCTTTCATACAAGCGGAGCCCGTTTTGATGGGCTCCGCTGCTCAGCGGGGATCCATCCGTTGATCCCCGCTGAGCCGGCGGATAACAGGACAGTCTCTGCACTCCTTGCAGAGACTGTCCTGTCACAGCTCCATTCTCCTCTATGGACAATCGGATGAACACGGACCGTCTGTGTTCCTAAAGGATCTCAAGTGCAGAAGGCTAAAAAGGTATCCATCGGCCCAAAAGATGGAAACATCCTAAAAGCGCAAACCCCACAAAACTCTGATATAAAAGAGTACTTCCAACAATCACAACAACAGGGAGAGACCCCTATTAGGAGACGATTTGATGAGGCAATAACACTTACAGAGAAAGAAGCAAATATATCCCAAGGAACACAAGCTGGGCTAAGGTTAGTAGGAAGTGAAACTCAAATGGAACCCTGGAACATGCAAATATACATAAGATCACTTCCGACTAGAGATGACATGGAAAAATATATATCTCATCTTGAAACTTGTTATAAAACAGAAATACAAGAAGTAAGATCTTCCTTGGGAAATGTCCAAGAGAAAATGAACACTATTGAAACAAGAGTAACAAAACTGGAGGAGAAATTAGTCCAATCCATAAAGGAAAAACAAGAAATATCTCAAAGCTTAAAAAGAGCCTTACTTGAAATAGATGATCAAGAAAATAGAAACAGAAGAAATAATATCAGAATTAGAGGCCTAACTGAGGCAACAAGACCTAAGGATTTAATACCAACTCTTCAAGGCATCTTTAATACTTTACTACAACAGCCTCCAACAGAAGAATTATTATTGGACCAAGCATACAGATCATTGGGCCCTAAAAGTCAAGACCTACAGAGGCCAAGAGAGATTATATGTAGACTGCATTTTTATCACGTAAACGAAAAAATAATGCGGGCAGCATGGCAACATAAAACGCTCGACTTTGATGGTGCTCAGATAATACTTTTATAAGATCTTTCAAAATAATGGACTTTGACTTTACGGAAAGCAGTAAACCCACTGCAAAGTTGCTTAGAGAAAGGAATATCCTATATAAATGAAAATTTCTGTTCCAGATTCAGGTGTTCTATAAAGGGAAAAAAGCTATCTTTCAAGATATTGAAGATCTGCCTGATTTTTTAAGGATTTTACAACTCTCGGATGTTGAATTGCCACTCTGGCCCTCAAATATATGAGAAATCTCAAAGAATAAGCTAAAATATATTAATATATAATTATATACCAGTTATGAGGTTTTATTGAGGGGGGAGGAGGAGGGAGGTTTCGGGGTAGGAAAATACAAATATATAGATAAGGCCATATGGCCCCTCCAGCCCTATGAAGAGGAAGTGCCTTTTTAGGTTTTTTTTTCACACCTTTTTGTCACATATTTCATAACTTTGCGGCCTTTTTTATATATTTTTCACTAATTGCAATGTGTGGAGTGGGGAAGTGAACTGAGACCATAGGACGTGTATTCAGGTTATACTGCTTCAAAAACACTTTGAAATATCTTCTATATATTCTCACAATACACGCAGCTGTCACATGGACTTGACACTTTTGAGGGGCTTTCCGCTCCTCCTTTTTTTTCTTTTTTTAATTTTTAATTTTTTTTCTTTACATTTCACACTTTAACCTATTTTTTACACATTCTCACATTCTCACTATACACATTTTTGAGTGAAGATGGTAGATAAGGGTAATCACATGGGCGTCCTGTGCCATTACACAAACCTGACACTTTTTATGTTTTTTTTTTTCTTTCTTTCTTCTCTCTCTCCCCTTTCCTTCCCCTCCATTGAATGAATGGGTCAGAAAATGGGGAATGTCAAGTGAGACTCTGGGAATATAATATAATTTTGGCATTACTTATGTGTTAAAAATTATATTAGAAATTGAAGTAAATGTTTATGTATTAAATAAATGGTGTTAAGAAAATTTTTAGCCCAAGTGGATGGTATGGAGAGAGGACATTAAGCAACAACCTAACGGGGCCCGGGTACGTTTCAAGCAGGTGGAGTGGTCCTGGATGCTTATTTGGAGCTGCTCTACAGCCCCGGTGACTACTATTGAGAAAACAAAAGGATAATACGAGGGCGGACGCGAACGAGTGAACGGAAAGGATTTTCCTCCATTCCTCCTTCTGCCTGTCCCTTCTCTTTTCCCAGGAAGCCTGCCTGGTCGAGGTTACAATTATTAATAGGTCATCCCGAACCTATGAGATAGGGATCCTAGTTTCAGGATTAGACAGAAGGTCATTTAGTACGGTAACAATTAAGCTTGTTCAAGTGTGACTGTAGAGTTGATTGTAGAGGTTTTTTTTCTTTTCTTTTTCTCTTTTCCTTTTTTTTTTTTAATCTCTTCCATGGGTCCGGTAAAGTTCTGTTCATTTAATGTAAGAGGTCTTGACTCTCCATCTAAGAGATTTTTATACTCATTCCATAAACAAAAGATGAGGGTAATATTTTTTCAGGAGACGCACTACCGCTCAGACCACATTCCAAATATTCAAAAAAAGTATTATCCAGCATGGTATCATAACACTTTTCCCTATTCTAAATTGAGAGGTGTTTCCATTGCCATACACAAATCTCTTCCTCACCAGGTTTTGGATTCTTGGGGTAGCAGGGATGGCAGAGCCCTCCTCCTAAAGGTATCCATTTATGGAGAAAAATATACGTTTATCAATTTATACCTTCCAAATCAGGAGCAAATTAAAATAGGGACACAAATGGTGACAGATTTAATGGAAAAAGCAGAGGGTATCGTGCTTATTGGTGGGGATTTCAATTTTGTTCTGGACCATAGTTTGGACACTACCGCAACCCGCCCATTCCAGAACGGAAACCAGACAAACATATTTAAAGAACTTATCGGAAAATGAAAACTGATTGATATCTGGCAAGCCCATCATCCCAGGGATAGAGACTATACATTTTATTCTAGGGCCCATAACACATATCATAGAATAGATCTTTCTTGTAAATCAATTCGGACTTCCCATTGTCTCTTCATCAGAAATAGGCAATTTTGTCTGGTCTGATCATGCTCCAATTTTCGTGGAATTGGAGCTTTCGGGCTATAAGAGACCACGTGGTCGGAGGTGCATGCGCGAAGTCTCCGGGAATGGACGCCTGACTCTGGAGCTCCGCACCGACCTGGCCACTTTCCACCCACTGCGCTGCTCTGACTGAGCAGCGGAAGCCCCCTGCTACTCCAGCAACAAGGGGAATCATCGGGACACATGCCGAAGCACCAGGGGAGCCAAAAGGTATCTCTCCCGTCAACTATCCGCCGACCCGGGCCCGGGCTCCTCAGGCAAAATGGTGGACGCCGACCTGCACGAGGTAACGAGGGGGGAGGAGGACATGGAGGCCATCTCTGGGACCCCATCACAGTCGAGCCCAGCTCCGAGTCTGCCCGGAGGGATCTCCTCAGATGTCCTGCCTCCCTCACCCTCAGACACAGAATCTCTCATAGAGAGAACCATAGAGGACCTCCTGCTTACTCCTAACGGAGTGCTGCACGGGGGCATAGCTCAGAATACACAGGCCTCCCCGGGCCTGTCTCTCCCCCCAGACTATAACACCCTCATAGCGGCCTTTTCTAAGCTCCTGACCAGAGGCCTGGCACAAACAGCAATGCAGATCACAACCACCCTACATGTAGACATCCATATCTTGGGGTCTAGAATTGAGCACATGGAACAAAAAAGTGACCAGACCATCTAAAGGGTTAATCAGAATACGGCCCGCATACAAAATTTACAAGAACAATTAGAAACAGCCCTGCATAAATTAGTTACATAGTCAGTGAGGCTGGAAAAAGACACGAGTCCATCAAGTCCAACCCATGTGTGTGTTTTTTATGTCAGTATTACGTTGTATATCCCCCAATGTTGTGGTCCCTTAGGTGTGCATCTAATAATTTTTTGAAATTATCTATACTACCAGCAGAAACCACTGTTTTTGGAAGAGAATTCCACATTCTCACTGCTCTTACCGTAAAGAAACCCCTACGCATCTTAAGGTTAAACTGCCTTTCTTTCATTCTCAGCGAATGGCCGCGTGTCTTCGTGTTTTCCCTTGCGCTGAATAGTTTTGCCCATATAGCGGGGTCACCAGTACAGTATTTGTACATTGAAATCATATCCCCTCTCAAGCGTCTTTTCTCCAGAGAGAATAAGTTCAGTGCTTGTAATCTTCCTGAGGACTGGTGCCCAGAACTGGATGGCTTACTCCAGGTGCGGCCTCACCAGGGACTTGTATAGTGGGAGAATTATTGATTTATCCCTGAAGTTAATCCCTTTCTT
>BLSH010424389.1:222992-235773 GCA_018402905.1 Glandirana rugosa | reverse complement strand
ATCATATTTAATGTGTAGATCCTTTGGATTCCCCTTATGCTTCTGTGACTTAAAATTTTCTCGGTTTAAGGTCTTTGATGCGAGTTACGACTTTCTACAATCGACCCTATTGTAAGACCCCTGTTACTTATGTCTCCTTTTTACCCTTACGAAGTTCTTGTGTGATTTGTTTCCATAATCGGTCACATAGGGTTGTCCTTTATGTAAATTTTCTCGATTCGTTTCTGGTCCTACCGAATTACGGCTGTATTTCCGTGTGTATTTTCGATTTTTCCTCCGGAAACTTTTTATGTTCCGCCTCCCCAGAGTAAAATTCAGTGTCTTCGTATTCCCCTTAGGTTTCCTAGATGTGTAATTTATACTAAAACGAATTGACCTGTGATCGCTATTACCTAGATTGCCCCTTACTTCCACGTCTGATCAGGTCTGTGTTGTTGGTAATCAGAAGGATCAATAATGCTTTTTTTTCTTATTGGTGCATTTACCATCTGACCCATGAAATTATCCTGCAGGACATTTAGGAAATGGCGAGACTTAGCTGAACGTGCAGTACCTTCCGCCCAGTCAATATCTGGATAATTAAAATCCCCCATTATAATAACACTTCCCATCCTTGCCGCTATTCCAACTTGTGATAGGAGATCCGCCTCCCCCTCCTCCCTCTGATTAGGGGGTCTATAGCATATTCCAAGTAAAACTTTCCCCTTGGTATCTTCCCTTTGTAACTCTACCCATAAGGATTCAACCACCCCCCCCCCCCCCAGAACCAATATTAATGTCATCTCTCACATTTATTTGTATGTCATTTTTTATATACAGGCATACCCCTCCCCCTTTTTTCCCTCCCTATCCCTGCAATATAGGGAATACCCCTGAATGGTAGCCAGCCAATCATGAGAGCTGTTGAACCAAGCCTCCGAAATTCCCACAAAATCTAATTCCTCCTCGTACAGTAGCAGCTCTAGTTCTCCCATCTTGTCCACCAGACTTCTGGCATTAGTGAACAAGCCACGTAGTTTTGTCTGGATGCCTGTTTCCTTGCTGGGTACTCCTTGTTTGCATATAGGATTTGTTACACTACTTGCCACGTGTTTAAATTCCTTAATCGGCCTATCACTCCTCCCCCAAATACTACCCCCTGGACTCTGTTCCCCACTGGCTATTGGTAAGTCTGGACCCTTCCCCCCGTTGCCTAGTTTAAAAGCCCCTCTAACTTTTTGGCCATCCTCATTCCCAGCCGGTCTGCACCTTCCCCAAGACCGGCTTGAACTTGAAAATCGCTCCAGATGACAGAACTTTAGACTCTCCTGATGCAGCCCGGTCTTTCATTAAAGCTCTTATCTCGGACCTACAGGAGAACCAACTGGAGCTGGATAGGGCGCACAGTGCCCTACAACCACCTAGAGCAGACGGTTTACTCAGAGACATTATCTTTAAGCCACATTTTTATAATGTGAAGGAAGAAATCATGAGAAGATTCAGGGGGTCTGACCAACTATTCTTTCAAGGGCATAAGGTCCAGATATTCGCAGACATCTCCCCCTTCACTATACAGCGTTGTCACGCTCTGAAGCCCCTACTCCAGGTGCTCACCCAAAAAAACATTAAATATTGGTGGTCCTTTCCCTTTAAGCTGAACTTCACCTTCCAGAACAAGACTTATGGCTTTACCTCCCTCCAGGAAGGAGAACACCTGCTCTTAAAATTGGGCCTCATCTCCCGAGAACCTGCTCAGGGCCCCTTGGATGCAACACCACTCAAGCCCCAAGGATCTTCCAAGAGACCGCCTCCGGCAAGCCCGGTCACTCCTTTATGGCAGTCACAGACCTCCAAATGCTCCAAAGATGCAAGACCATCCTGAGGACTTCATGGGTCACCATTGATCTCTTGTTTTTCCCTTGCGGACATACACCATCGACACTCTGGTGAAAATGTCCTGGTCACCTTCGTTACAGACTGGTTCTAGTTTTTTGTTTTTGTTTTTGCGAGTGCTCTCTCCTCAGTTCTACAAACCTATTTTATAGATCATATTAAGGAGGGAAAAACAGTATTTGATAGCAGGTTGTTCCGGATGTTAGTCCTTCGTTTGTCTGTTACCAGTTTAACTAAATTTATTCTTCAGTGTGGCACATATTGGGCCTCCCCTAGGGGACTCCCAATAGGGTCCCTAAGCCTCCCCGCTTAGCCTTCCTGGTTTCCGATGGTTATGTCAGACCATTCCGAGGCCTTTTCTAACCTCTGGACTATTATGTTTTCTTTTGTGATACCTGGGGTGGGCCAGGGACGGTTTGCGTATACCTCCACTCACATCGAGGTTAGAGGAATCTTCCCCTACCCCCGGTGTGATATCAGTCTCGCATGTCAGCGAGGCGGTACTCTCCATTGGGGCGCTGGTGTGGGGAGGCTGGGCACCCCCACACTACCGCCGGTATGAGGGCTCCTGTCTTGAGGGACCCTTGTCCACTTATTTCTTTCTCTTTCTCTTTTTTACCTCATGTCCTTTTAACTTCTGCTTATGCTCTTGTTATATTCCTCTTCTCCACCAGATCTCGAGAAAACTTAGATCCATTTATCTTCTCATGGCAAGGCGCACAACGTGGTTGCTCTATGAGCAGGTTGAAATCCGCTAAGCCAAAGGTGGGTAAGTCTCTGCCGTTTGTTTGCTGGTGCCTCCCTCTGTTCCACAATGCCTCGTAATCAAGCCCCCTTTATAAAAATTGCTTCTCATAACGTTCAGGGCCTCAATTCCCCAATCAAGAGACGCAAAATCTTCCAGCAGTACCACTCCCAACATATAGATATACTTCTACTGCAGGAGACGCACTTTCCTAGAAGTTTCAGACCCAAAATAGTTCACCAGAGATTCCCAATCTCATATTTGTCTAATGCAGAAGATAAAACAAAGGGAGTGGGAATCTTTTTTTCTAAGAGAATTGCCTTCTCCCTATCTAAGGAGATTTCCAACCCGGAGGGTAGATACCTGCTCCTTTCAGGCACTATTGACGATGTGGAATATACCCTTATTTCTTATTATGCCCCCAAATAAGGGCCAGGCTAATTTTCTATCGAACATGCTGAAAGTTCTTTCCCCCCATTTTACGGGTACGATTATTCTGGGGGGCGACACAAATATGGCTTTTGACCAAGCTCTTGATAAAACTAGCAAGGGAAATTCTAGACCCCGTTTCCCCCCCAAATATAGTACAAAGATAGCTGTCTCCCTACACGCTCTAGGGTTAGTCGACGTGTGGAGGGAATTAAACCCCACAGGCAGGGACTTCACTCACTTTTCGGCTCCACACCAGTCATTTTCTAGGATCGACCATGTATTTTTGTCGGCTACAGCCCTACCCCAAGCCTCTAGATCTGTGATCAGGGCCTCCCGCCTGTCAGATCACGCCATGGTGCTGCTTTCTATGACACAACCACGAGCTTCCTCAGGACCTTACTGCTGGCGGCTAAATGAAAGCCTACTCAGCGACCCAGTCCAGGCCTCAATGTTTGCTTCAGAGATCTCCCAATTCTTTAATACCAATGATAACACAGAGATCTCTTCTTCCACCTTGTGGGCAGCACACTAGGCAGTCTTAAGGGGGAAGTTTATACAAATTGGGGCCCAACGTAAAAAACGTTAAAGATTAGAATTGGCTAGTCTCCAGCAGGACTTCTACAAAACTAGCTAGACTTCATAAATCTTGCCCTTCGGTGTAATCTCTGAAAGCCAGGGAAGCCGCTAGACTTGCCCTCAATTTAGCTCTGACTACACAGGTGGAAAAAGAGATGCGCAGGTCCAACGCCAGACACTATCTCTTGAAGCATAAAATAGGACCCAGACTTGCCGCCAAGTTTTCCCCCAAATATAGGCTCTTTTCCTTCCCTAAGATTCGCTCTAACTCAGGGGTTCTGACTTGCAACCCCGAAGCTATCATGTCCACTTTTCACAGCTTCTACTCTAAGTTATATCAAAGAGGACCCCACTCCAATGCCAATCAAATTGCTAATTTTCTGAAGGATGTCTCACTCCCGAGGTTGTCCCTTCTGCATCGGAATGAGCTGGAGGAGCCGATTTCGGAGTCAGAGATCCTGGAGGTCATTAAAAACCTTAAAAATGGGTCGGCCCCTGGTCCCGATGGCTTTTCTGTAGGCTACTATAAGGCATTTGCTCCCATTTTGGCCCCCTATCTAGCAAAATCTTTCAATGCTCTCCGTAATGGCTCCACCATTGATTCTGACGCCAATTCGGCATATATCTCTGTGATCCCCAAACCAGGTAAGGACCCAACTGAGGTCAGCAATTATAGGCCTATATCGCTTATTAATAACGACCTAAAGATCTTGACCAAAATTTTTGCCAACAGGCTGTCAGCTTTCATCGCCGGCTATGTGTATAGGGATCAGGTGGGGTTCATTCCGTGGAGGCAAGGCCCGGACCAGATCCGTAGGGCTGTGAACATCATTTCCCTGCTGAGATCTCAATGGGACGGAGGCCCCAAGCAAGAAGGTTTCTTACTTTCATTAGACCTCCAAAAGGCCTTTGACACAGTCGAATGGCCTTTCATATTCGAAGTCCTTTCCAGATGGGATTTTGGCCCTTATTTCACTAATATCCTCCGTACCCTGTATTCTGCCCCCAACGCCAGGGTCAGGCTCCAGGGGCGCCTCTCGGATCCGTTTCTGATCTCCAGGGGTACCAGGCAGGGGTGCCTGCTATCTCCTCTGATTTTTGCCATTGTAATGGAGTCTCTTGCCATCGGGATCAGGGACCAGGGATTCATGGCATCTCTTGTGGGGAGCGGATCCATAAATGTGCGCTTTTTGCCAACGATCTTCTTCTATTTGTCACGTCACCCCACATCTCTACCCCAAACATATTGCTTTTACTTCAAAGGTTTGGTATGGCTTCGGGGTTGCAAGTCAATCTCTCCAAATCTACTGCTCTAAATTTGTCCATCCCAGATGCCTCAATTCTTAATCTTAAAACCTACTTCCCCTTCAGCTGGAGCCCAGGGAGTCTGCCCTATCTGGGGGTCAACCTGACGGCGGATGTGAGTAAATTGTACCAAGAAAATTACCCCCCAATGTTTCTAAAGCTGATCTCGGACATGGAGCTATGGTTGAAAAATGAAATTTCATGGCTGGGCAGGGTCAACTCTATTAAAATGACCTTATTGCCACGTCTACTCTACCTGTTTAGGTCCCTCCCGGTTCAATTATCGAAAGCGCAGCTCATGAAATTCCAAACAAAAGTAGTCAAATACATTTGGGGATCCAAGGGTTTTCGGTGTCCAAGGAGTGTTCTATTTAGATGTAGGTCACAAGGGAGATTGGGGCTTCCGAACATTTGGAACTATTATCAAGCAGCCCAACTTGCCCAAATATCAATAGTATACAAATGGGGCTCAAAATCAGATTGGGTTCAAATGGAAGGGCAAGCTGTCCCAAGATATACATTACATTATTTATTGTGGTCGCTTCCTAAGGACAGACCTCCCATTTTGGCCCCTACTCTCTCTCATGCCATGGCAATCTGTGACAAACTATACTCCCTCCCTTCACTAATCTCTGAATTTCGCCCTCTCTCCCACATTTTTAATAACCCTCAATTCATTCCTGGTAAAGATATAAAGGCGTTCCAGTGGTGGCTTAATAAAGGCCTTTTTAGAATAGGACACTTCCTCTCCCCCTCAGGCCCGTTATCCTTGACTCAATGCCACAACAAACTGAAAATGCCCCGCTCGGAGGAGTTTCTACTCCACCAAATTCGACATTTTTTGCTATCTAAATGGAGGATAAGCCCAGCCCCCTATAACATTTCCAATTATGAATGCTGGTGTTCGGAGGCTCTAGATCAGAGAGGAGGCATCTCCATAATATATTGGTCTCTGGCAGAGGTTCCAAACAAACCCCCCTATGCTATTTCCTGGGAGCAGGATCTAAATTTTTCTTGGCCTCTGGAAACCTGGCACCTTAGCTTTCTGAGGGCTTTCAAAGGCATCATTAACACTACCTTAATGGAAACCAGCATTAAACTAATTACTAGGTGGTATCTAGAACCCTCTAGGCTAGCACAAATCTTTGGCGCTGCATCCCCCCTCTGTTTCAGAGGTTGCGGCCTGATAGGGGATCATGTCCACATCTGGTGGTCATGCCCACGAATTAGGAGATACTGGGAGAAAATCTTTCAAATCTTGCGCACATTTACTGGGGCACCTATCCCCAAATCCCCACTCATTGCCCTTCTGAATCAGAGGGTGGAGGAGGTTTCAAAGGTCAATCAAAAGCCAATTTTTGTGTTTTGGTGGGCGCCAGGATTACTATAGCCCGGGCCTGGAAGCAACCTAGGATTTCTATCCCACTAACTATCAAGAAAATCTCCTGGATCATGGCACAAGAGAAAGCGGTCAGTATCATACAAAATACCTCTCATAAATTTGAAGCAATCTGGGGTCCTTGGTCCCATTTTCTCTCAGGCTCTCCCACGACATAGTGGTTCCCAGCAGGTCCCGCCTTTCCCCCCCCCCAGGTCTGGGGGTGATCTGTTTTAGCTAATCCTTCTATAGCTCTCTCTATCCTTCTCTTCTTCTCTCTTTCCTATCCTTTTGCCTCTTCATTTCTGGTTTCTGGAGCTAACACATGGTTCTGTACTATATATTGAAGATCTAGAGACAATTCTTTCCAAAGGCCACAGTGGGTAATGTTCTCTGGTGCCCTTCCGGTGGCGCTGGGTCTCTCCACTCATCCTTTGCACAGTGTGTCCCCATGGGGCTGCCGGGGGAGGGGGGGATCTGGTGGCCATCAGGAGGGGGGATTGAGAACCCTCCGTATACCACCCTGCTTTGTTTTGTTACAATGCAAGAGTCTACCCCTTACTCTGATTTAGGTTGGGCCGGCCCGACTAGGCCCGAATGCGCCCGTGAGGCCCCCTATACTGAAACCTTGTCTCTTGTTTGTCATGGTCCTATGATATTCTGTACATCCCTGTGCTTACAAATGAGTACAGTTTGATCTGTTCTTTTGTTACTTGTATTTCATATTAATAAACATCTTTGAAACAAAAGAGACCACGTGGTCAATGGAAGTTAAATGAAAACCTATTAACCAGTTAACAACCACCCTATAGACAAAAGACGTCTACAGGGCGGTTGCTTAATTCTGGGAGGACGTCTATTGACGTCCTCCCAGAATCGCGGGTCCCGCGCGCCCTGCGGGGCGCGCACACGGGACTGTCGGTGCTCGCCGGCTTCAGAGGACCCGGCGGGACACAGATCGCGGTAAACAGCCAATAGTGGCGGCCGTTTACCACGTGATCGCTCCATCCAATGATGGAGTGATCACAATGTAAACAGAAAAAGTTCAACAAGGGTTCATCTCCCTCCTCTCCTCACACCGCTGCAGCGTGTGAGGAGAGAGAGAGAGAGATTGAACCATCTACTGTGAGTAAATCACAATTTTATTGTGCCCTGAAGTGCCCAGCAGTGCCCAACAGTGCCCCACAGTGCCCAACAGTGCCACATTGTTGCCCACTTTGGTCATCTGTGCCACATCTGTGCCACATCTGTGCCATCTGTGCACCTACAAAGTCGCATCAGTGCCGCCTGTACTGCTACAGAGCCACATCAGTGCCACCTGTGCCACTACAGTGCCACCAGTGCCACATCAGTGCCCTACAGTGCCATCAGTGCCTCTACAGAGCCACATCAGTGCCACTACAGTGCCCATTAGTGCCACCTGTGCCCATCAGTGCCACATGTGCCCATCAGTGCCACTACAGTGATAATCTGCACCACTACTGTGCCCATCAATGCCGCCTGTGCCCATCGGTGCCCGCCTGTGCCCATCGGTGCCCGCCTGTGCCCATCGGTGCTATCAGTGCCACTACAGCGCTCACCTGTGCTATCAGTGCAACTACAGTGCCTCCTGTGCCAATCAGTGCCTCCTGTGCCCATCAGTGCCACCTGTGCCCATCAGTGCCACCTGTGCCCATCAGTGATCATCAGTGCCACCTGTGCCCATCAGTGCCACCTGTGCTCATCAGTGCCACCTGTGCCCATCAGTGCCGCTACAGTGATCATCAGTGCCACTACAGTGATCATCAGTGCCATCTGTGCCCATCAGTGCCACCTGTGCCCATCAGTGCCACCTGTGCCCATAAGTGAGTGCTCATCAGTGCAGCTGCATTGCCCCTATCCAACACAGCCACCAGTATGGCAAAAAAATTATTCACCACCGAGGAGGTGTACCGTATTCTTAGCCTGAGCGACGAGAGCATCGGGGAGCTCTCTGAGGCTGAGTCTGAGTCTGGGTCTGGGTCTGATTCATTTTCTGAGTATGACCCCTTCCTAAGTAGTGGGTCTTCTACCGAATCCACAGATGAAGAGGAAGATGTGCCCACAAAAAGAAGATGTTCCGGTGAGGAGGCTACTACAAGCACAGCAGTGCCATCCACCTCCAGAGCAGTGCCATCCACCTCCAGAGCAGTGCCATCCAGGAGACCACTGCCAAGCACAAGTGGGGTGTCAACTCAGCCCCAAAGTGCCCATGCCAGCCTTCCCTTTGCCCTTCAGAATCCCCTGTGGCTTCCATCCAATTCTGGAGCATCAAACGTCCCCCCTTTCACTGCCCAGCCAGGTGTCCAGGTCAACACCGATAATTTTGCCCTGATTGATTTTTTTTATTTACTTTTTACTGAGGACTTTCTTTCTTCTATTGTGGCCCAGTGTAACCTTTATGCCCAGCAGTTCATTGAAAGTAACCCACATTCTAGCTATGCCCGTCCCTTTGAATGGAGAGCTGTTACTGTGGAGGAATTCAAAATATTTTTAGGCCTCACTTTTAACATGGGACTCTCAAAAAAAAACAATTTATATGCCTATTGGTCCACCAAACCCATCCATCATATGCCAATTTTTTCCTCCACTATGCCAAGGTCCAGATACTTAATGATTCTCCGGTTCCTCCACTATAATGACAACGCTCAGTGCCCTCCCAGAAATGGCCCATCTTTTGACAAACTATTCAAAATTCGCCCCCTTCTAAATTATTTCTCAGAAAAATTTTCCCAGCTATATACCCCCGAGCAAAACATCTGCATTGATGAATCCCTCATTAAATTCTCTGGCAGGCTGTCCATCAAACAATTTATTCCCAGTAAAAGGGCCCGGTATGGAGTCAAGCTGTACAAGCTTTGCGACAGGGTCACGGGCTACGTTTATGCCTTCTTGGTGTATGAAGGGAAGGACTCCCAGCTACATCCCCGTGAATGCCCGGATTACATTGGCACCAGCGGAAAAGTTGTCTGGGAGCTCATTTATCCGCTCCTCGGGAAGGGTTACCATCTTTACGTGGATAACTTCTACACCAGCTTGCCCCTCTTCCGCAATCTGTACAGAATGAAGACTCCAGCATGTGGTACAGTCCGAACCAACAGAAAGGGGTTCCCGCAAAGGCTCGTCAACGAAAGGCTAAGAAAAGGGGAGGCGACGTCTTTGCGAAACGAGGAGCTGTTGGCTGTGAAGTGGAGGGACAGACGAACTGTACACATGCTGTCCACAATTCATGATGACACATACGTGGATGTCCCCAGAAGAGATGGCCCAATTCGGAAACCTGCTTGCATCTACGATTACAATCTGTTCGTGGGGGGAGTGGACTTCAATGATCAGATGATGGAGCCATATCTACCCACCAGAAAATCCCGGCATTGGTACAAAAAAGTATCCATTTATTTTTTCTCATTGGCCATGTACAATTCTTTCATCATTTACCAAAAATCTACTGAAAACCCTGTATCCTATTTTTATTACCATGAAGAAGTCATCAACGCCCTAATATACCCTGAAGGCCCACCAGAAATCATTTGATCTGATGTAATAAGCAGACTCCAGGAACGGCACTTTCCTGAGAAAATCCCCCACACTGAATCAGGCCGTAGACGTCAAAAGAGATGCCGGGTGTGCACCAAAGCAGGAATTAGAAAAGACACCTCATATTTTTGTCCCCAATACCCTTCCCAACCGGACCTCTGTATAGGTAATTGTTTCCGCCGTTACCATACTTCACTACAATATTAGTGAAGTATGGTAAACGTAATTTCCATTTACTTCCACACCCCTTATGGCACTGCACTGTACATACTGCTGCCTTCCCCGGAACTGACCCTGGCTTGCTATACGACCATGCTTCTGCCTCACGCTAAAAATACCTCTGCCTTCTTCGGAACTGACCCTGGCCTGTTATACGACCACGCTTCTGTCTGATGAAGAACTGTACCTACCACTGCCTGGTCTGGAACTGACCCTGGAATGTTATATGACCACGCTTCTGCCTAATGGAGAACTGTACCTACCACTGCCTGCTCTGGAACTGACCCTGGCCTGTTATACGACCACGCTTCTGCCTAATGCTGAACTGTACCTACCTCTGCCTGCTCTGGAAATGACCCTGGACTGTTTGACCACATTTTTGCCTGCCTCTTGGACTGATCTTTTACCCTGGAGTAGTGGGATTCATAACACAGGGGTCTCACATATGTGAGGGGCTCCAGAATTTGTTTTTCTGGATGAAGAAAACTGTTTTTGTTTTCTCATTCCCAGATTAGGGTCTGGAGACTTGGAGGCAACATAGAGCAGGTGGGAGAAGCCTCTACCCCTATCCCCATTCTTTCCTGGCCTGCTACCTGTATTATGGACCATGTTTCTGCCTACTACCGGGACCAATATTTTGGCACTGCTGGCAATATCTACCTGCACTGACCCTGGAATGCATATGGACAAGGGGGGTGGGATAGCAGTGTTGGACAAGGAAGCCTATACGTTGGAGATGGATAAAATCCTGAGTGACCAATCCACCTATCAGGTCCTTGATAGGGACCCTAAGTGGAAATATAAGAGTGAATTGAGCCATCTGGTGAAAAGTGGGCTTACTAGGGGCATCCTCACCAAGAAAGAGGCCAATTTTCTTGTCCCTAAGGCTCCTAGGACACCTGTTATTTATTATTTACCCAAATTGCACAAGGATCCTGTCTGCCCACCCGGGCGGCCTATAGTCAGTGGCATCGACTCTCTGACCGCCCGGGTGGGCAGATATATAGATTTTTTTCTACAGCCCCTTGTGCAGAAAATGCCCTCTTATTTAAGGGATTCCAAGCAAGTTATTAATACCTTAAGAAACATAGGACCGGTGGAAGATGTTCTACTGGTGACCGCAGATGTTACGTCTCTCTACACTATCATTCCCCATAATTTAGGGTTTAGTGCGATCCAATATTATCTGAGACGCGATTCTGGGTTGCCCGCGGAGCACATCGGGTTTATCCTGGATCTGCTCAAGTTTGCGGCAACCCATAATTATTTCTGGTATGACCAGCAATTTTATAGCCAGGTTAGGGGCGTAGCCATGGGGGCCAAGTACGCCCCTAGCCTGGCTAATCTATTTATGGCCCAGTGGGAGGAGGATGTCATCTATACCCAGCACAGGAGTGAGTTAGTGCTGTGGGTACGTTATATAGATGACATCCTCCTCCTTTGGAGAGGGGACCCTGGGTCTGCACACGGCTTCCTTGAAAACCTTAACAGGAACAACAGGGGTATCGAATTGAAGTTTGAGATCAGCTCACAAAGGGTGAACTTTCTGGATTTGGTTATTGAGAAGAAGGGGGGGAACATTGTTACGTCCACTTTCTTTAAGACCTCCGACAGAAATGCCTATATACCCCAATCTAGCTGTCACCACAAACCCTGGTTGGGAGGCATCCCAAAGAGCCAGTTCATGAGGTTACGTCGCAATTGCACTCATCTTGCTGACTATAGGGAACAAGCTGGAATTCTGAAAAAACGTTTCTTAGAAAAAGGGTATAATAAGGAAGACGTGGCACAACATCTGGAGGAAGTGGGTAACATGGATAGAGAAACACTCTTGGCAGAGAATGTCGGAAATATGGGAAATAAGGACCTCTCTAATCCTAAAGTCCCCTTTATTACCTCTTATTCATGTCAGGCCAATTTGGTTAAGCGGGTGATCCGTAGACATTGGCACATCTTATTGAACGATAAAGTTCTTAGAAAGGAACTACCGGAAAACCCTAGGGTGGTCTTTAAGGGTGCTCCAGCCTTGAGAAACACTCTTGCCCCAAATGTGTTGGACCCCCCGACTAGGAAACCAGTTTTTTTCCAAAACATGACGGGATATTATCGATGTGGAAAATGCAGGGTTTGTGCACATAACAAGATCACCCAACGCAAGATAAATTCCTTCCTGTCTAAAGATAGATCTACTGAGTTCAAAATAGACAAATTTATAACATGTAATTCCAAGGGGGTAGTGTACACGATTCAATGCCCCTGCGGTTTACAGTATGTCGGAAGGACTAAGCGCCCCCTGCATGTACGGCTTAGTGAACACATTAGCAACATCATCAGGGGTTATAGGAATCACTCTCTATCCCTTCATTATAGGGAAGTCCATGCTAGGAACCCTAGGAACACCATTTTTATCGGCATAGATAAATACGAGGCACACGGGCGGGGCTCCTCTCTAATTAGAAGCATCTCTAGGATGGAGATGGCCTGGGTTCACAGATTAAAGAGCTTTACCCCACATGGTCTCAATGTAGAAATTGACGTTAACGCTTTTATAGATAACTCATAAATAATGTTAGTACTGGTTTGATTTCTACTTTTGGGACTTGTATTGGGAGGGGTATTAATATTATTTATTATAATTATGGGGAGGGTTATGTTCAGGGTTTTCATCTTTAGTTTGGTCATGATTGTAATAAATACTC
>BLSH010424389.1:166557-216202 GCA_018402905.1 Glandirana rugosa | reverse complement strand
GTTTGGATGGTTCCGTACCGGTAGGTGGATTTGACCGTTCGGCCCGTTCTTCTCGTAAGTAGTCTCTTCGGCGGTTCTCCGGGTACCATTGAGACCTCCTCGACGTCTCTAGGTGTCGAGTCCACCCTCTTAGACAGGTGTCCTGTTGATAATCAACACGAGAAGTGTTTAGACGGGAGATACCTTCTTACCCTTCTTCTTTCGGTAACAACTTTCTTTCGGTTTTTTTCAGGACAAACGTCAAACACTCTTCGGTACACCCCCTGTGTCGTTTGTACACCTTCTTCCACGAGACCAGTCTACTCTGGTTTTAACTTGAAAAAATGGATTTTCGTTTTTGCTTTTAGGTAAAAAAGTTCAATTTTGGTCTCATCTGACCAGAGCACCTTCTTCCACATGTTTGCTGTGTCCCCCACATGGCTTCTCACAAACTGCAAACAGGACTTTTTTTGGCTTTCTTTCAACAATGGCTTTCTTCTTCCCATTCTTCCATAGAGGGCAGATTTGTGAAGAGCACAACTAATAGTTGTCCTGTGGACAGATTCTCCCACCTGAGCTGTGGATCTCTGCAGCTCCTCCAGAGTTACCATGGGCCTCTTGGCGGCTTCTCTGATGAATGCTCTTCTTGCCCGGCTTGCCAGTTTAGGTGGATGGCCATGCCTTGGTAGGTTTGCAGTTGTGCCATACTCTTTCCATTTTCAGATGATGGATTGAACAGTGCTCTATGAGACATTTAAAGCTTGAGATTTTTTTTTCAACCTAACCCTGCTTTAAACTTCTCCACAACTTTATCCCTGACCTGCCTGGGGTGCTCCTTGGCCTCCATGATGCTGTTTGTTCACTAAGGTTCTCTAACAAACCTCTGAGGGCTTCACAGAACAACTGTATTTATAATGAGATTAAATTACACACAGGTGGGCTGTATTTACTAATTAGGTGACTTCTGAAGGCAATTGGTTCCACTAGACTTTAGTAAGGGGTATCAGAGTAAAGAGGGCTGAATACAAATGTACTCCACATTTTTCAGATATTTATTTGTAAAAAAAATGTGAAAACCATTTATAATTTTCCTCCTACTTCACAATTATGAGCCACTTTGTGTCGGTCTATCACATAAAATCCCAATAAAATACATTTACATTTTTGGCTGTAACATGACAAAATGTGGAAAATTTCAAGGGGTATGAATACTTTTTCAAGGCACTGTGATACATTTAACTAGGATAGTAGACTGGTTTCATGGGATCAAACTTAAACAATGGGTTGGATTGGAGGAAGATATTTTGGGCATGAAATTGAGATCCATGCCATGGGTTACACCAATAAATCGTAGGTACTCTCGCTAGTTCAGAGTATTTTTCCAATGATCTCCCCATCCACCAGGATCTGGACCAATCTAGAGTCAAAGTAGTAAACATGCCATCCTTGGTCCTTTCTACTTTGAAGATATGGGATGTACTTATAAAGAAGGGTATCCTCTCAACCTGGATTGGGCCTATGACACCTTTGTTTTCTAACCCTGATTTTCTGCCAGCAATGGAGGCCTTGGACTTCCTGGACTGGCAGAGACAATATGACTCTAGATTGGTCCAGATCCTTGTGGATGGGGAGATCCCCCCACTGAGTACATTAAGAAGCGAAAAGGCAAACAAATGGATACAGTATCAACAACTGACAGCATATGTTTATTCATTGGAAAAATACTCTGAACTAGCAAGAATACCTACAGAATTTGAGAAAGTTCTCTTACAGGATCAAAAACCAGCTCATATGCTGTCAAAGTTATATAAAGAACTACTCCCTAAAGGCTTGACTAGAGAAGTAATATATCTAAATAAATGGGAAGAAGAGATTGGGAGGACACTATCCATACCACAATGGGAGAAAGCACTGGCTCTAGTACATAAACTGTCTCCTGCAATCAAGCATCAAGAAAGGAATTACAAAATCATATCTAGATGGTATAGGTGTCCTGCCGATCTCCATAAGATAAGGGAGAAACATGCTGAAGGTGTAATAGAGCGGTAGGGAATGCATTACATATTTGGTATTACTGTCTGGAGGTCTGCCAACTTTGGACAGACATATTCGAGATATATAGAGAACTCTCTAACTCCACACTACAACCAGACATAGTAATAGCTATATTATCAATTATTCCGGGCTCATTGAAAGCTATTAAGAGAGACATCTTGTGACATATGTTAACAGCAACAAGAACAATTATTGCCCACTCTTGGCGAAAAGAGGCAGCCCCCTCAATTACAGAATGGGTTTGTGAGATGGGTGAGATACGTTTAATGGAGAAAACAACTAGTACCGAGATTGGCTCTAGAGAGCATTTTAGAAAGATATGGGATAAGTGGGACGATTATCGCACCACAGGATTACTATTGAAATACTTATAAGTAAAAATCTTCATGGGCCCATATATAGAATATTAAGGTTTTTTTTTCTTTTTCTTTCTCTTTTTGCTTGTTTCTACTTGAGTGAATGGTCTATTGTGGGTTGGGACACTATGGCCCTAGTTCTGGTAGGCCTAACGGATATGGGAAGTGCACAGAACGGGTATGTTAAGTAAGAAATGATAATACAGATTTAGACGGGTAGATTGTGCAGGATAGAAGGAGGACACGCATATTTTTTAGGATTGAAGGGGGCATTTTGTTTACTCTATAATCACTGTTTACTCCGTGAAATGTATCCTTGATGATGTAAATTGTACTCTCCTATCCATGATACTGTTATTGGACCCCTCCCCTTAAAGAAATTTAATAAACATAAACTATAAACAGGAGCCGCAGATACAATTTTCGAATCAGGTGGTTCCCTGAATCAGTCACAGAGGTTCATTGAGCAGTCAAAGTCTTGATTAAGGACTTATTACTAGAGTTGAGCGGACACCTGGATGTTCGGGTTCGGGTTTTCGTGGAAAAGTTCGGGTATGGTCCGAACATGACCCCGGACCCCGAACCCCATTGAAATCAATGGGGACCCGAACTTTTGGGCACAAAAATGGCTGTAAAAAAGTCCTGGAAAGTGCTAGAGGGCTGCAAAAGGAAGAAAAGTGGGGGTAAGAGTAGGACCAGTGCCCTACAAAGAAATGGGGATAGGGAAATAACAATAATCTGTCCCGTACAGCAACAGCAGGAACCTGACCCTATAGAACCAGGAGATGATTTTAGAACAATAATCTGTCCCTTACAGCAACAGCAGGAACCTGACCCTATAGGAGTAGGTGATGATTTTAGAACAATACTCTGTCCCTTACAGCAACAGCAGGAACCTGACCCGATAGAACTAGGAGATGATTTTAAAACAATAATCTGTCCCTTACAGCAACAGCAGGAACCTGACCCTATAGCAGTAGGAGATGATTTTAGAACAATAATCTGTACCTTACAGCAACAGCAGGAACCTGACCCTATATAACTAGGAGATGATTTTAGAACAATAATCTGTCCCTTACAGCAACAGCAGGAACCTGACCCTATAGAACTAGGAGATGATTTTAGAACAATAATCTGTCCCTCTAAGCAGTAGACTCTTAACTAGTCCAGTCAGATTGTTCTGTAATGCAGAATAAGATGTTATTAGATCTGCAATCTGTCCCTAAAAGCAGTAGTAGTAGTAATCTCTACCTAGTCCACAATTAGATCATTCTGTAATGCAGGATGAGATGTTATTAGATCTGCTATCTGTCCCTCACAGCACCAGCAGCATCCTCTCCCTACACTAGCCTGAGAGCATATGACATGCAGCACTACGCTACTCCAGCTCATACAGAGGCTGGGTCACATGATGCACTCGCCAATCACAGCCATGCCATTAGTAGATTGGCTGCCCTGCAGCTATTCAACAAGTGGGAAAAAAATACCAGAACCCAAAGCCAAACTTTTTTTCAAAAGTTCGGGTTCGGGTCCAGAACACCGCAAAGTTCGGTACGAACCCCAACTTTACAGTTCGGGTTCGCTCAACTCTACTTATTACCAGACATTCCAGAACACAAGCTTGAACTAGACAGGGCTCATAGAGCCTTACAACCTCCACGTCAAGATGGCTTGCCCAGAGACAAAGTGAAGCCACACTATTATTCTACCAAAGAGGGATCATGAAAAAATCCATAGAAGCTGACAACCACTCCAGGGACACCCCATTCAGGTGTTCGAATGGGGTGTCCCTGATTAAATATTGGTGGTCTTTTCCATTCTGTCTTCAATTTACCTTCCACAACACAACTTTCAGTTTCTCTACTCTTCAAGAAGATGAACATGTCCTTACCCAGCTAGGAACCATCTCTCAGGACCCTGCATCCTCACCACAGGACGCCAGACTCAGCACTTCCAAGAGACACCCCCCCCCTCCCAGGAAGCCCTTTAACGGCTCTTTGGAATAAGCAACAACACAAGAGACACAGAGAGTCAAAATCCCCACGCTGAACTCGCTAGGGGTCACTTCCCTGGTCCTTTCATTCTGGGTTTACAGAGCCTGGCAACGTTCCGTTTGCTCCTTTCAGATTCCTTACACCTAAGTGGAGCCCGCAGTCCTCACTGTTTCATCATAATCCCCCATCTGGTATTTTACTGTTACCCTATTACCTTGGCCATCCAATAACCGATTGAAAGAGCTAGAACATTTCATAGATTTTCACCGCCTGCACCAATGGGGAATAGACCATTTAGCCCCAGACAAGTATTTCAAGTTTTACGTTTTGAGTTGTTTAATGATGTTATACCCAGCTAATCTTCTTCTGTTAGGATAATTTCTTTTTAGGATTTGGCTGCATTGTCAGGATCTCATATACAGTTGTGCAGTTTACATACCCTGGCAGAATTTATGATTTCTTGACCATTTTTCAGAGAATATGAATGATAACACAAAAACTTTTCTTCACTCATGGTTAGTGTTTGGTTGAAGCCATTTATTATCAATCAACTGTGTTTACTCTTTTTATATTAATGACAACAGAAACTACCCAAATGACACTGATCAAAAGTTTACATACCCCAGTTCTTAATACCGTGTATTGCGGCTTTTAACATCTATGACAGCTTGAAGTCTTTTGTGGTAATTGTCGATGAGGCTCGTTATCTTCTCAGATGGTAAAGCTGCCTATTCCTCTTGGCAAAACGCCTCCAGTTCCTGGAAATTCTTGGGCTGTCTTGCATGAACTGCAAGAGTGGCTCAATGATATTGAGGTCAGGAGGCGACCACTCCAGAACCTTCACTTTATTCTGCTGTAGCCAAGGACAGGTCAACTTGGCCTTGTGTTTTGGAATATTGTCATGTTGGAATGTCTAAGTACGTCCCATGCGCAGATTTCTGGTTGATGAATGCAAATGTTCCTCCAGTATTTTTTGATAACATACTGCATTCATCTTGCCATCAATTTTAACCAAATTTTAACCAAATTCCCTGTGTCTTTGTAGCTCACACATCCCCAAAACATCAGTGATCCACCTCCATGTTTCACAGGCCTTGTTGACTCCTCTCCAAATGTAGCGTTTATGGTTGTGGCCAAAAAGCTCAATAAAAGCAGGATACTATGTGGCATTTGCGTAGTAAGGGCTTTCTTCTGGCGACTTGAGCATACAGCCTATCTTTCTTCAAGTGCCATCTTATTGTGCATCTTGAAATAGCCACACCCCATGTTTTCAGAGAGTCCTGAAGTTATTTGTGGGTTTTTCTTTGCATCCCGAACAATTTTTCTGGCAGTTGTGGCTGAAATTTTAGTTGACCTACCTGGCCGTGGTTTGGTTTCAACAGAACCCCTCATTTTCCACTTTTGGATTAGAGTTTGAACACTGCTCATTGTCATTCTCAGTTCCTTGGATATCTTTTTATATCCCTTTCCTGTTTTCATTCATAAACTTAAAATTTTCACTACTCCACATACATCCTGACCTTCCCTTCCCTTCTAATCCCTTCTCAATAATGGCCATCCTATTCTCCAAAAGGTTAGCTTTCACACTTTCACAGATTATCAGTGATCAGGAGGGCCGCTATATACTTGTCAAGGGAGATATCAGTGGGGAAACGTATACATTTGTATGGTACTATGCTCCCAACAACGGGCAGGTTACCTTCCTCACCTCCATGCTCTAACATCTTGCTCCATTTTTTGAAGGGACCCTCATTCTAGGGGGAGACTCAAATGTAGTGCTTGACAATTTACTAGACAAATCAGCACATTCAAAGCCCTTCACCAAATGTTCCCCCAAACAAAGCCTGAAACTAGCCCTCCTATTACATTCCTATGGTTTACTGGACTCATGGAGGGAAACCAACCCCACTTCCAAGGATTACACTCACTTCTCAGCTGCCCACAACACATATGCGAGAATTGACCATGTCTTTATCCCAACCTCTGCGACATCCAGAATTCCCAGTGCCAGAATCCGGGATGACCCATGGTCAGACCACTCACTAGTCACTCTTTTGATTAAGGAACCCATGCATTTATATCCCAAGACCTCCTGCTCTCCAGCTCCCTCATCACCTCCTCTCATACTCGCCTCCAAGACTTCTCCCGAGCCTCTCCCGTCCTCTGGAACTCCCTACCCCAATCGGTCAGAATGTCCCCAAATCTATCCACCTTCAAGCGATCCCTGAAAACTTTCCTCTTCAGGGAAGCCTATCCTGCCACCACCTAATAACTACACTCCTTTTTTCTCAATCAGCTCATCCCCCACAGTTTACTGCCCTCTTGTATCATTTAACCCTCCCTCCTAGATTGTAAGCTCTAACGAGCAGGGTCCTCTGATTCCTCCTGTATTGAATTGTATTGTAATTGTACTGTCTGCCCTAATATTGTAAAGCGCTGCGTAAACTGTCGGCACTATATAAATCCTGTATAATAATAATAATAATTTAGAAAGACCCCGTCATTGGCGATTGAATGAATCTATCCTATCCAACCCGGTTCATAGTACCATGATAGAAAAGGAAATACGTGAATACTTCCTCCTAAACGATTCCCCCGAGATATCCCCTACCTAATTGTGGGGAAGCCTCATACAGCTAGGTTCCCAACTAAAACAAGAACACCAGGCGGACCTAAAGAGACTAGAGTCTGACTTTAAACAAGCTAGTAAGATTCACAAGCGTCTACTCACAACAAATTCCGTGGAGACCCTGGAGGCTGCTGGACTATCTCTTAATTTAGTGCTAACATCAACAGCTGACAGGCACCTCCAATGGACTAGGGGTAGATTCTACCTAACGGGTGACAAAATTGGCCTTCGCCAAGCAGCTAAGCTGTCCCCCAAATATAAAATCATCTTATGCCCAAAAGTTAAATCCCTGTCTGGTAACCTCACCCAAAATCCAAAACGCATTTTAGAAGCATTTCACAATTTTTACTCCAAATTATATGCAGCAGACTACCTCGATTCCTCGGGAGTCCTTGAGGCCTTCCTAGACAAGATCCCCCTCCCTAAGCTGGAGGACAGTCCCCACTCTATCCTGGAGTCCCCTATCTCTGAGACTGAGTTAAGCCAGGCTATAAAAGATCTTAAAACAAACTCAGCACCAGGCCCTGATGGTTTCTCCAACTTGTACTATAAGGAGTTCACGTCAGTCCTATCCCCTTATTTAGCCAGGTTCTTCAACTATATCAGGTAAGGTAAACCTCTCGATTCATTCTCAAACTTGGCATTTATCACAGTTTTACCTAAACCTGGCAAGGACCACAGTGAAGTTAGCAATTATAGGCTGATCTTTTTAATTAATAACGAATTAAAAATCGTAACTAAGATATTCTCTAATCGTTTGGTGTATTCCCGGTAGGCAGGGACCAGACCAGGTCAGTAGAGCATTGGACATTATATCCCTTCTGTGCTTGGGTTGGGATAGGGGGTCCCCCGCAGGAAGGCTTACTCCTGTCAATCGATCTCCACAAGGCATTTGACACGATTTCCTGGCCATACTTATTTAACATATTAGATAAATGGGGTTTTTTTGCCCGTCCTTTCTTAAAGCCCTGACTGCATTATATTCCCAACCTAAAGCTCAGGTGAGATTCCAAGGACACCTCTCTGACTCCTTCCCCATAGAAAGAGGTACCAGACAGGGATGCCCCTTATCCCCATTTTTATTCGGCATCGCTATAGAGACACTGGCAATAGCCATCAGAGGGCACCCAGATATCAAAGGGGTTAGATGCGGTCATGAGGTTCACAATTGTGCCCTTTTTGCCAACAATTTATTGTTATTTGTTACCTCCCCTCTTATATCGCTTCCGAATATTTGTTACGTACCCGGCGGTGGAGTCTGGCTTATGCGGGGGCAACCTCTCTTGCGGCCCTGGTTCACGAGACCCTGGTAGTGCAGACAGGGAGCTCGGGAGCACAGGGGGGCACAAGGGCTGGACAAGTCTCTTTAGCTGGTAAGAGTCCACAGATGCTTGTGGAGGCTGAAGGATAGTGGTGCGGTCCGGGTCGGCAACTGGCTGGCTGCAAAGTACAAAAGGATCAGGCAAACGGGTAGTCGGGTACAGACTGGGTCGGTAACGTGCGGGCAGCTGAAGTACAAAGGGCACAGGCAGAAGAGTGGTCGTAAACAGTCTGAGGCCGAGGCAAGCAGATAGCAGCAGATCCAGAGGGGGAAGCCGGGTCACAGGAACAGGAAGTCTTTCAGAGTAAACACTGGCAGGTTAACAGGTCACAGGAACGCTGTAGAATGGACAGCATCTGCTGCAGGGTGATGTCCAGTTAAAAAGGCTGTTTTGGCGCCACTGACGTTCCCAGGCGTGCGCAGGTGCGCGGGAACACGCGGGAACGTGCGCGAATGTGCACAGGCGTGCGCGCACACGGCCACAGATCCCTGGAAAACGGCCATTTCGCTGAAATTGCCCCCCCCCCAAGTGGCAGCCTCCGGATGCCCGAATGGGCTTTCTTGGCCAGATTGTTCCTCAAAAAAGTCTGGATAAGTTTGATAGAAAGATAGCCACCACCTCAAACTCCTCCTCTCCGTCCACCAGCACTGGTTCAGGTGGGGCGGTCCTCCACCCAGGGAACAAGTCCTTAGCAACCGGTTTAAGAAGGTGTACATGAAACACAGGGTGGATCCGAAGTGATGCAGGAAGGTCAAGCTCGTAGGCTACTTTATTAAATTTTCCTTTTTGCTAGGAAAGGCCCTATGTATTTTGGATGGGCAGGACAGTCTTAAGTTGGTGGTTGCCAACCAAACCCGATCACCCAGCTGTAGGTCAAGCTCACCTTGTCTCTTTTCGGTCAAAAGCTTTTTTATTATGTTCCTGGGTCTGAGTCAGGGTCTCCTGTAACAGCTTACTGTTGCTCTCCAGAAATGGAGTGATCTCTTGTGTAGCAGAGATTGGACTCTCCGGCACTATGGTGGGTAGGAAGGTAGGGTGGTAGCCGAGATTCACCCAGAATGGAGATTGCTTAGTAGCGGAGTAGACCAAATTGTTGTAGGCAAACTCGGCTAAAGGCAACAAGGAGACCCAATCGTCCTGAGAGTAGGATGAGTAGCACTGAAGGTATTGCTCCAGGGTCTGGTTGGTCCTCTCTGTCTGGCCATTAGACAGCGGATGATAAGCAGAAGAGAAGGCCAACTCGATCCCCAAGGTAGAGCACAGGGACTTCCACTGCACCCCTCTATCAGATACACTGTTGCTTGGGATGCACTGTAGACAGACCATTTCCTTAACAAACACTTTGGCCGTTTCAGCAGCCGAGGGGGTGCCCTTCATTGGAACAAAGTGTGCCATCTTTGTGAGGCGGTCGACCACCACAAAGATGGTGGTAAAGCCTGCAGACGGGGGCAGTTCCATGATGAAGTCCATGGAGATGTTGGACCAGGGACGGTTAGGGATTGGTAGCGGGTTTAGCAGACCCCAGGCCTTGGTTCTCTCCGTCTTGTTCTGAGCACAAGTTGGACAGGCACCCACGTAGTTTTTGCAGTCCTCACTCATGCGGGGCCACCAAAAGGTGTGGGACAGTAGCTCTGCTGTCTTACGGTTACCTAAATGTCCATCCAGGTGATGGTCATTACATAGTTCTAAGGCTGTTAGATGGAGTCCCTCAGGTACGAAAATCTGGGTACCTGACCACCATAATCCATCTCTTGTGGAAAGTCCAGAGTCAGTAGGGGCCGTGGAACCGGACAAGGTTTGCCTGATCCGGGTTGGGTGGTCCTCCTGGACCAACAGGAAGCTATGGAGAGGCAGAATAGTATCGGTTGGAGGTATTTCCTTGGTGTGCTGAAACATTCTGGAGAGCGCGTCCGGTTTGGTGTTTTTAGATCCCGGCCGGTAGGTGATGTGCAGCTGGAACCGGGAAAAGAACAAAGCCCAATGGGCCTGACGAGGCTTAAGTCGCTTGGCAGTCCGCAGGTACTCCAAGTTTTTGTGGTCCGTGAAGACCAGGACTGGGTGGAGGTAGCGCCATTCGAATAGTGCGGACTTGATGGCCAGAAGCTCTCTATCCCCTACATCATAGTTTCTCTCCGGGGGGGTGCTTCCTCGAGAAAAAGGCAATGGGGTGTAACGAGGCTTTGAGTCCCCGTCTTTGAGACAATACGGCCTCAACTGCGGTTTCCGAGGCGTCCACTTCCAGAATGTAGGGCAATGTGGAGTCAGGATGCTTGAGGGTAGGTGCTGAGGTGAACAACTTTTTCAGGGTTTGGAAGGCCATTTGTGCTTCAGGGGTCCAGGCAAAGCGAGAGTTTTGCTTGGTTAATTGAGTTATTGGTGAGATGACAGCGGAGAATCCTCGGATAAATTTCTTGTAGAAATTAGCGAATCCTAGAAAGCGCTGCACCACTTTCTTGTCCGCAGGGGTTGGCCACTCGAGGATCACTGAAACCTTCTGGGGGTCCATAGTAGTACCTGCAGCAGAGATGTGGAACATCAGGAAGGAAAGGCCTTTGCATACAACCCGTAATCTCGTAACCGGCTAAGTACGCACTTGACATGCTTGCGATGTTCTTCCAAGGAGGGGGAGAAAATGAGGATATCGTCCAAGTAGACTACCAAGAAGACATCAAGGTAGTCCCAGAAGATATCATTGACCAGGTGCTGCAGAGCCAAAAAGGCATGACCAGAAACTCAAAATGGCCAAAGCGTGTCCGGAAGGCCGTCTTCCATTCATCCCCCTCCCGAATCCAGATCAGGTTATAGGCCCCCCAAAGGTCCAACTTAGTGAACACTGCTGCAGAACCAAGGCGTTGGAACAACTCAGGAACCAAGGGCAAGGGGTATCCGGTTCTTGACCGTGATCTTGTTAAGGTCCCTATAATCAATACATGGCTGAAGGGTGCGGTCCTTTTTCTCTACAAAGAAGATCCCTGCTCCTGCCGGGGATGTAGAGGGACGGATGAAGCCCTTGCACAGATTTTCATCGAGATAGGCCTTGAGGGCCACTAGCTCCACTTCCAAAAGGGGAAAGATTCTCCTGAAAGGGACTTCGGTTCCTGGGAGCAGATCTATTGGGCAGTCGTATGGCCGGTGTGGGGGTAAGCTGTCAGCTCCTTTTTTACTGAACACGTCCAGGAAGTTGTGGTATGCTTCGGGGATGGTAAGACGGGTTTCCTGGTCTGGCTCAGCGTTAAGGCTTAGTAGTGCTGATGGTGCCCCTTGGGGCGGCTGGAAGCAGTGGTTCAGGCAATATGAGGACAGGAACAAGACCTCTCCCGAGTTCCAGTTGATGTGAGGACTGTGGATGCGGAGCCATGTGAGGCCAAGGATCACTGGAAACAGTGGGGAGGCAATGGAGTCCAGCAGCAGCAGTTCCTTATGGCCGCAGGCCGTCTGGACCAGCAGGGGAAAGGTCTGGTGGGTCACTGTGCCAGACTTGATGTTTGACCCGTCTGCCAATCGGATGACCATTGGGTGTTCCCTGGGCTGGAGTGGGATCTGATGCTGGGTGGCGAAGGTAAGGTCCATAAAACAACTACAGGCCCCCGAGTCTAGGATGGCTGGCACCTGGATACTGCCGTTGGGAAGCTGTAGAGTAATGGGGAGGATAAGGTGAGACTGGAGACTGGGTACTGATAGCACTTCCCCTGAAGCTGGGGGTACACCCTTACCAGCCTTGGCGGGACAATTCCTTACAAGATGCCCAGCACCTCCACAATAGAGACGCAGGCTGAGGGCCATGCATCTTTGACATTCCTCAGAAGACAGGGATGGTTGGAGGATCCCTAACTGCATCGTCTCCTTGGCTCTCTCCGCCCTGCGTTCCCATAGCCGGCCTCATTCCAGGCCGTGTCAGTGCTCCAGCACCTGAACTCGGACACATATTCCTCCGCGGTGCGACAACCTTGTTGGAGGGCGTGGAGCGCTGCCTCTGCAGTGGCAGCCTGGTGCGGGTCCTCGTATAGCTGGGCCATGGTGTGAAAGAAGCGGTCCAAGGTGGTAGCCTCAGGGGCCTTCTTCTCCAGCAGATGGTGGGCCGATGCTTGTGGATCATCCGACAGCAGGGAAATCACCAGACCCACTTTGGTGGCTTACAAGGTAAAAGTGCGGGGCTGAAGGGAAAAGTACAACTCGCATGAGTTGTGGAAGGTCCGAAACTTCTTACGGTCTCCTGAGAACCGCTCGGGCATAGGCACCTTAGGCTCTGTAGGCAAAGTCACTATGGTGCGCGGAGGTGCTGACCCTCCGCTGGCAGGGCCTGAAGCTGCCAGATCACGCACTTGATTCACCAAGCAGGTGTATCCATCCTGCAGGCTGTTCACCGCTTGAGTTAGGCCAGTGAGATGTGCACATAGTTCCTCCATGGGAGAGGGCTCCGGTGCAGACTCAGACATGGCTGTCTGTTGCTGTTACATACCTGGCGGTGGAGTCTGGCTTATCTGGGGGCAACCTCTCTTGCGGCCCTGGTTCACGAGACCCTGGTAGTGCAGACAGGGAGCTCGGGAGCACAGGGGGGCACAAGGGCTGGACAAGTCTCTTTAGCTGGTAAGAGTCCACAGAAGCTTGTGCAGGCTGAAGGATAGTGGTATAGTGGTGCGGTCCGGGTCGGCAACTAGCCGGCTGCAAAGTACAAAAGGATCAGGCAAACGGGTAGACGGGTACAGGCTGGGTCGGTAACGTGCGGGCAGCTGAGGTACAAAGGGCACAGGAAGTCTTTCAGAGTAAACACTGGCAGGTTAACAGGTCACAGGAACGCTGTATCTGCTGCAGGGTGCTGTCCAGTTAAATAGGTCGTTTTAACGCCAATAGCGCGCACACGGCCACAGACCCCTGGAAAACGGACATTTCACTGACAATATCTTACAATGATTAAAATCCTTTCGTATAATATTGGGTATACATGTTAATATGACAAAATAAATCCATAGTCCTAAATGTATCTATCCCAAATCCCCTAGCCGTAAGACTATGGGACTGTTTCCCGTTCCCCTGGAGTAAATCCTCCATTCCATACCTAGGGGTTAATCTGCCCCCCCTCCCCCCTTATATAAAAAACGGATCCTGTATTTTTTCAGATTGCTCCCTATTCCAATAAGTAAAACCCACCTCAACAAGTTACAATCCGCTATCATAAAATGTGCCTGGGGAACCAAGGGTCACCGTCTTTCTAGAGAGGTTCTATTCAGACCTAGACTGAAAGGGGGTATGGGCCTCCCTAATCTCTGGTGGTACTATATATCCTCACAAATTGCCCAGTTTTCTATAATATACCTGATTGAACCTCTATGGAAAAGCAGGCCACCCCATCTTTTACATTAGACTCTTGAAGTTGGTGTCCCCCCAAACTCCCACCCCCCATGCTCGCCCCGACACTCTCTCACTCCATCTCACTATGCGATAAGGTCTTCAGGTCTAACAAAATCACTTCGTCTTGGCGCCCTCTAGCACATATTTTTAATAATCCAAGCTTCCCCCCAGGGCAGGACATCAGGGCCTTCCAATGGTGGCTAAACAAGGGCCTATTCAGGATTGGAAACTTTTTTAATTTGAATGGCCCGCTCTCCCTTCATCATTGTACACATAAACTAGAAATGTCCTCTTCAGAGAGATTCCGCTTCTCCCAAATTTTTTACAATCCATCTGGATAAATAAACCAGACCCACTAACGGTTACACCTTACGAACGTTGGTGCTCGGAAGTCATGGACGTACGGGGAGGCATTTCCCTTATTTATTCAGGACTCGCTGATCCCCAGAAAAAAACAGCATACATGCATGCTTGGGAGGAGGGCATGGAATGGGACACAGACAAATGGCACTCAATATTCTCCAGATCCTTCAAAGGTGTCCCCCTAATGGAGGCTAACGTTAAAATTCTTTCCAGATGGTATTTGGTGCCTACATGATTAGCCAAAATGCTCCCTCACTCATCACCAATTTGTTCATGGATTGCAGACACCTAGGTTCTCTCCTCCATACTTTATGGGAATGCCCTAAGATCAGGAATTTCTGGAATCGTGTATTCCACCTAAGTTGCAAACTTGTGGGGGCCCCCATCCCCCAGAGCCCTTTAATAGCTCTCCTCAACCAATGCATCCTTCACCTACCTAAACACTTGCACTCTTTAATATTCGTCATTTTTTTAGGAGCTAAATTGACAATCACTAAGGCATGGAAAACCCCAACAATTTATTTCCACTTGTTTAAGCAGAAAGTGTCATGGATCATGACACAAGAAAAGATTTCCAACTCCATCTTGAACAGATCAGAAAAATTTGCATCAATTTGGAAGCCTTGGGCCCAATACATAAGAATCACAATCTAAGACTTATCCTCTCGCATGCTTCAGGCGTCCCGGATGCTCTGCTCAAACGATTGGCATCATATATGTCTAGACATTTTCCTTGTATGTACCTATCCTTATATCCCCCCTCCTCCTTGCCCTCCCTTGCCCTCCTTTATCTTTCTCTCCCTCTTGGCCAAGCTGGCCTCTAGTTTGTTAGTAGCTTGAGTAGGTATAACCCATCATCTTTTTCCCACAATTCTCATTATGTATCCCTCCAACCATGATGAAAGGGCATATGGGCTGCTCAAACTAGCAACATAGTACTGTGAATACTCCTTAGACATATAATGGTTTAATATCTTATAAACCTTGTGCAAGAAACAAGGAACTAAGAAGGTCTCCTCAGAGTCGGTGGCTGGGCCACAGTGTGATCCCATAAGGGGTGGCTTAGCCTCAGACCCTGAGCCTCCAACCCTTTTCTGGTGGTTTTTCTTTGTAAGAGGCAAGATCCTAGCCAATTTCAATGCTTAAATACCCACTAGGTTCTATAAGAGTTTAAGTACCAAAGTGTTCACTACCAACACTGTTACTTTAGGCTATGTTGTTCTGGATTACTTTTTGATGTATTGTTCTAGTAAATGGACCATGCTTAGTCGTCATTCATATGTTGGTTTTATGTAATGCCATTGTATTGATCTTCAAAACCTTGATAATAAAAATATTAAATATTAATAGTTAAATTGCAAAAAAGTAAAAAAATAAAATAAAATAAAAAAATAAAAAAATGAAATTGTAACAAAAGTTGATCTCTTTTATTGAGTCAATGTTATATTGTGTTATAGCTATGTTTTATTGTTAACAGTTATTTGCTTTGCAGGAACACCAGTCAGCTGCAGCACTGATCTGTTTATTCCGACAGCAGCAGGGTACTGCTCTCAGAATAGATACATCAGTGCCTGCAGTGCTGCAGAAAGATTTCTCATCTGCAGTTAAAAAAACGTGTATGCCCAAGCATGAGGGGTATGGGGTGGTCAGCGTGCGGATCGCACCTATGCTTTGGCATATAATTTTTTCAATTTTTTTTCTGGCAGGGATTTCAATCAATGTGAATGGAAGACAATCTGAATGAAAAAAAGAACATTATATGTATGCCAAACATTAGATTTGGGTGGATGCAGGGCGGTGGGATCTAATGGTGAGCATACCACACACTTTTTCTGGCCGAGATTTCTACATCCATATAAATCAATTCTCCATTCCCCATGGACAACATTTTTCTGGATCGGAGAGTTCCTGTAATGCCACCAAACTGGCTAGACGAGTGATATCGCCACCAGATTTAAAACTTCTTATGCTTGAATTTTCAGCCTTTGTGTAAGTGCAACCTTTATAGATTTTGATAAAATGGTTTACTGTTTTACACTATGAAGCTTTTTTTCCTCTTTCTATATATGATTTCCATATATTCTGAGCTCTATCCAATGAAATATATGGATCTATAACAACTACACCTGGGATATCCATGCCGGTACTTACCTGAACGCAAGCAGGCTGAGATTTTTGGGATAGTGATCCTGCCTTGGAATCACCTGGACTCAAGTTGATTTTTGATATATGGCAGCAATGAGAGCAAAATGAATACATATCAGGATTTTCACACAGCGGGTTTGATCTCTGTAATAGGGATCCACCGCATTTGGTAAGAGGCTATTTTTACCAGATGAAATACTAAACCTTGGAATACAGGAGATTGTGCAAAATGGAGTATATATGACACTTTGTATCACTTAACAACATTCATCAGCACATGAGATCAACACACGAAAGTGATTCAAATGAACCTTATTTGATATCTTGTATCATTTATCAAGATTTATAGGCATGAACTCTGTGTGTTTTGGACAATTAATGTCACATATATAAACTTTTGTGCATTTTTATACATTATAATTTTGACATTTTGTACACTTAACAGAGAAGGATTTTTTCTTTGCTGCTTTTCAATGCACTAGTCACTTTACTATTAAATTCACATTTTTTTTGTAACACATTTTTTAACATGTGGTTATAAGGTTTTATATAGGAATAGCACACTATTTGTATTTACATCAATTAATGTAAGTGGAGGAATCAGTTAGGTTATTTTTTTTCATGCAGCCCACAGGCATGTATGCCCAACATTAGAAGAGTGGGTGGATATGTGGCTCAAGCTTCTAATGTTAGGCATAAAATGGCAGGACAGACTAGACACCACCCAAATGACCCCTTTTTGGAAAGTAGATACCCCAAGATATTTATTGAGAGGCATCTTGAGGTCATGGAAGATTTTATATTTGCCACAAGTTTTTGAAAAAAAGACAAAGTTGTCTCTTTAATGAGATATTTCTCACACATGCCATAGGTATATGTGGAATTACACTGTAAAAAACACATTCTGCTACTTCTACTACACTGCTACACATGTGCTACCCCGAGTATTGGGATACCACATGTGAGAGACTTTTTGGCAGCCTAGCCATGTACAGGAGTCCAAAATCCAATCACCACCTTTAGACTTTTAAAGGGCATCATTTCGTCATTTCACTTACTGACTACCTACCAGTTTGGGAGGCCTTGAAATATCAGGGTAGTACAAATAGCCCCAAATGAACCCTTTATGGAAAGGTCCCTCCCTCCATGTCCTGGTCAATGATGTCACAAGAGGGCGTGGTCACCAGGTGATGTCCCGACCCTTAGTTTAGTGTCTGGAGAAAGTGGAGCCATCAGATGGCGGGAGCCTTTGTCGGGTGTGGACTTTTTTTGTTTTTTAGGGTCGGTGGCCAGCATTCTTTGTGATTGATGATCTACACCGATGGACAATTTTTTTTTATTTTGGCTTTTTTTATTAAAGGACTTGTCCAAAACGGCCTCCTGTGTTTATTTACACTACACTTTTTTTTTGGGCGAATGAGTAGTGGTACCCCCTGCTCATTCACATGGGAGGAGGCTGAGATCTGGGGGCCCCCTTGCTAAAGAGGGCTTTCAAATTCCGATAAGCCCCCCACCCTTGTCCTCATCAACATAGGGACAATGTGCTTTGTGGGAGGGGAGCCCCCTGGCCCACAGCACCTCCCCATGTTGAAGGCATGTGGTCTTGTATGGTTCAGGAAGGGGGGCACTCACTCGCTCATCCCCCCTCAGTCCTGACCTGCCGGGTTGCATGCTTGGATTAAGGTCTGGTATGGATCTTTAAGGGGAACCCCACGCCAATATTTTTTTAAAATGGCATAGAGTTCCCCTTAAAATTGATACCAGACCCGAAGGGCCCCATATGGATTGGGGGGTGGAGGACCTCTACACTTTTTTTTCTCAATTTCTTATTGCCAGCAATTGTTTAGTTTACATTCAGCTGACAATGGGGAATCCAACTGTCAGCTGATAACTTAGTTATCAGTTGTGTATATGGGATTGTATGTTTTTTTTTTTTCCCTTTTATTGAGCTAGATGGACTTGTGTCTTTTTTCAACCTGACTAACTATGTATGGTAACTATGTTATCAGCTCTCAGGCTGGGTTCACACTGAGGGGTGGAGCGGCTCCCAGCAGAGGTCCGGTGCGTCCTAGTTCACTGTTTCAGGTCTGATTTCAGCCTGAATTTTTGGCTGAATTCGGACCTGAAATGGACCAAATGATGCACAGGACTCCTGTGCAATTCGCACCGGAGCCGTTCCGGAAATGTGTGAACCAGCTCCATAGAGATTTATTTTTTTTAAATTGACGTGACTGTGCGGGGTACTGCCCGAACAGCCATGTCATTCATTCACAGAGATGAATGAATTACAAGTGCTATTTTCCACCATGGCAGATAAACTTGTAATATTCATTGGAATACAAGTGCAGTAATCACTGCAATCAAAGTTAATTGACACTTTGTCAGGCTCTCCAACTGAAAGCCTGTACCTCTGTAGTGACAGGGAGCTGGAGGAAGAGTCTGCAGGAGCCGATTGCACCTAACATCCAGTGATTGCAGGTGCAATGCTTTGCAGGTTCCTTTTGTTTGTTTTTTATTTATGTACAGTATCTATTTTTTTTTTTGCAAAATTGGAAAATAATATATTGGGATCAACTGAGGGACAGAGCTTCCCAGACAGACTTGATAGCATTAACTGATTCCTGGCGAAATTAGGTCTCCTAAAGTTTTCGCCAAAGGACAGCCTCCCGCTAGAGGATCCTTTTACAATAGAGGAGTGGGATTGGGCTCTTAAAGCTACTAGACCACATAAATCCCCTGGGAGAGATGGCATCACCCTGACCTATTACAAAACATTCATTAGAATACTTGCTCAGCCTTTTATTCAGGGCTTCAATTCCAAATTCAACGGCGAAACCCTTTCAACAGATTCCTCTAGAGCTACTATTACGGTAATCCCATAAAGAGGGTAAAGACTTCATGCGATGAAGTAATTTCCGGTCCACTATGGAATATTGATTTAAAGCAGTTGGACTCGTTCTCTTTTCAAAATGGCACGAAACAGGGCTGCCCACTCTCCCCACTTATTTTTATTTTGACTTTGGAGCTATTGCCCTGTAGAACTAGAAACAACTCTAATATTAAATGACTCTGAGACAACACTTGGTGTGCATAAGGTTGCGGTGTACGCAAATGACTTACTGTTCTTCATCACCCAGCTCTGGACTTCTCTTCCCAATTTTATGAGTGAGCTCTGGACTTTCAACAGGGTTTCTAATTTTAAAGTTAACTTTTTGAAGTCAGAGGCACTGAATATCAATCTTCCCAGACCAACGGTGTATCGCCTATGTTCGCAATTCCATTCCAATGGGCTATGCAATGCCATAAATATTTGGGAATTTTTCTCACGCCAGAGGTGCGGAACATTTACACTGCAAACTTTCCACCCCTCCTCTCCTGCGTCAAGCTCAACTTGGCTCACTGGTCCTCCAAAATATTGTATTGGTTTGGTAGAAGCAGTGCTTTAAAGATGACAGTTCTTCCACAACTGATATACCTCTTCAAGAACCTCTCAATTCAGGTCCCTGGGACCTTTTTGAAACAACTCAGAAGTGAACTTGTGAAATTCTTGTGGTTGGGGGAAGCCCATAGGCTTAGCCAACAATTAATTATTATTATAAATATTATAGAGCATCCCACATGGCTCGCAAATAAATTGGTGCCAGAGATGGCCTTTGTTCGAACAATCTTTTTTGTCCTGGTCACTGGGCAGTCTACTGTGGTTATTCTAGGACGTTCCTTGCTCTCTTTTTGCTCACCCAATGATGGGCGCCACCCTCCAAGTAGTTAAGACCCTTACAGGCTTCACACTTTCAGCTTTGGGCCCGTCCTCTATCATTCCTATAATTACCCATCCATCAATTGCACCGGGGGTCACGGATAGGTCCTTTCTTGCCACTTTCAGAGAGCAGACATTCCAGGTGTAGGACATTTAGTTGACAGGCCACTGGCAATCTCTTTCAAGTATTCAAGACAAGTTTGATTCTCTGCTCCCCTTGCGGAAAGCTATGCAGATACAACATTTTCTGTCTCATCATTGGGGCTAGGTGAGGTCCCTTGCTACTCTTACTTCCTTTAAAAGGCTTTGCCTTTCAGAGCATCCAGTGCAACATGGTCTCTCTCAATCTTATCAGATGTTGATCCACCCCCGAAGTACTGGTTGAAATGCGAACAGGAGCTGCAAACCAATTTCACCGACCAGCAATGTGAAAGAATTATTTAAATGACTTACAAGGCCTCATTATCCTGCAAAATTCAGGAGACCGACTATAAAATCTTGGTGGTATATAGTCTCATTGACGCTACACAGGTTGTTCCCCCTAGATCTCTTTGCTTTATTGGGTCTTTTGGATCCAGGTCCGCCATGGGATCTTTTGACGTATATACGGAAAGCCGCAGCCTTTCTCCTACATTTAATACCTATGTCACTGAAATGGTACAGACTCTCACTTTTATTACATTTATTGAAGGCAGCGAAGGCCTGCATACCTTTGTGTTAGAAGCAGACCATTGCACCATCTATCCGGCTGTGGTTCACCAAGATAAATTAAACCCATCAGATGAAGTCTTTGATAGCCCCTTCTAATCATAGGGAAGAAAGCTGTAACAAAACCTGGTTCTACTAGATGGAATGTACGTGCTCTTCTGATTATCGAGCCACTATGGACCTGCAGACATAAGATGCGGTCTAGTCTCATCGGGTACCTCTGAGAGCTTCTGAGCCTTGCTCTAAATTACATTGCCCCCTGCATCTCTCCTCCACCCCCCCTCCTCTCACCACTCCCTATTCTTGCACTATTCTTTTTTCTAACCTCCCCCCCTTTTTTTTTTCTTTTTCCTGTCTTTGTTTGGATGTTTTTGCCCTGCTACGGGCATGTACATATACAGTACTAGTTAGTGCATACGGGGATGGTATGGTCTCTTTGAGGTCTGAGAGTTTTGGCGTATGAGCATTTTTTCAAGTAATCTTCTTATAGGCCTATCATTCTGAATGACTCTTTTATCTGCTATTGTATGTATACTGCACTGTTCAGACTAATTGTTGGTGTGCAGATGATTGTGGAGGAGTTCTATGTTGCTCTAAGTGAATAGTTCTTTATGTGTGACTTCTTATCTGCATGTCTATTGAGATTACATCTCCTGTGTGTACTCTTAAAAATTTAAAATAAAGAATTGCAAAAAAAAAATGGCTTTGTGTGTCAGGGTTTACTTTTGGGGGGATATACAGCATGTTATTCTTATTTGCTAGTGTGTTTTTTTATTTTGGGGTGTGCACTTGTTTCTGCCTTTTGTTTTCAGCGCATATTGACATACTTGTGTGGTAACATACTGTAATTATTTCCCATATTGCCTTGGCTGCCATTACATTTTGGCAATCCCCTTAAAAAAAGGTTAGACAGGCAAGTGAGGGGCAGAGGCACTGCATTTGGAGATAGTAGGGAGCAAGTAGATTCTGCAAGACAAAGTGGGTGATCAGGCTGCGCCAATTAAATAGATGGAAAATCTGCCCTTTCTTTCTCAAAGTGGCCATGCTATATACAGGTGCAGGACGTGCAGGAGGTAGTTGAGTGGCTGACAGTCTATCTCTTTTTCTTCCTTCCAGGTGTACAGTAAGCAGCCAGTTGTCTGCAAATGCTGCTTATGTGCTCTTTTCTTCCTCCTTTTATGCCAATCCCATCATAGCCTGGTAAACTGGCATTTAGAAGCTGTCAGAATTATTTATTACGCATTCACTGACTTGCTGTAGGAGGATGATCTTGAGCATGCATACCTCTCTGAGATAGAAATGAGGGACACCTATTAGCAAAAGTATGTAGGCATAGGACACCACCCCCTGCCATCCCCCCCTTAAAGGAGAATTGTACAAAAAAAAATGATTTGTAAAACCGACAAGTGCCTTTTTTTTACAACTACTATTCCTGTATACTGGCTTTTGAAATTTACAAATACAGCCTGTAGGCATTCCTCCTTTCAGATATTGAGGTTGAGGAAGACAGCATGATATCCATAGAGGGAAGGGACAGAAGACAGGGAGGCAGTGATGTTCCAGCAGCTGGAGTTCACTGCAAAAAGGGGTGAATAATGAGATGGCAGACTGTCCGTAGGAGCCACTGATTGGAGAAGAGGAAAGTTCTGAAGGAAAAGGAAGGTTTTGTTCAGGGGTGTGAGAATCTTACAGAAGACTGGAGGGAGCAGCATCCTAATTCACCTAGCAGCACTACCCCACAGGTTTGAAAAACACTTTTTTTTAACACATCTGATACTGACAACACCATTATTATCTGCAGTCTATGCCTGCAATGCATCAGCCATGGTAAAAATACTAGCTAATAGCTATTTGATTACCGCATGCATGATGAGACACATGAGTCTACGCCACATAGTTCAAAGTGAGAAACACCTCAATTAGAAGACAACTGTTCTCTTTTTCGCTCCTCACTTTCCATATCCTTCCTCCACAACATATCATGCTGCATTAGTCACAATATCTGTGGCCTCTAGTGACCAGAAAGAAAGTCTCACAGATTCTGCAGACATGAACCTCTGCAGAATTGTCCTGCACCTGTCCTGCCCAACCCCTTCCTTCTTCCTTCTTCAACTCTTACTTCTCCTCCCCCTCCTGAAATTTCCACCTCTTCCTCCCATTACCCGTCTTTCCTTTCCTCCTTCCCCTATTATGTGATTGTGGAATGAGAAGAGGCTCCAGAGTTTTTCACCATGTCGATGGTGGCACAATCCTTGGGTTCCCCCTAAAGCATATCCTGCTATATCGTAATAAATATGATGACTCGCATAAAAAAAAAAAATTAGAGCAAGGTTCCTGACCTTGGCAGTTCCATATTAACATATTACCACCAGCATCACTTTTTTACTATTTTCGTTATTTACATTTTACAAATTAAAATGCTTTCCCTGCAAACACAGGCAGCAGCGCCAATTTAAAACTCCACAAATGAAAGTCATGTTTTGTTTGCAGGAGTTTGCAGAGGAATGTGGCCCCTGTATTCTTTTCCATGGTGTATAGCCGACCATAGATGGTTCAAATCTCAGCCTGTTCAGCAGGGACCGGCCAAGATTCGAACCATGTATTGACAGCTTAATTGTACAAAGTTGATTGATCCACTAGCAATAATCACTGTGTGTTCTCCCAGCAGGAATAGCTCCCCACATACCCCCACCGGAAGAACACAATAATTCTGAATCCCCATCAACAATTACTGTGTTGATGAGGGAATTAAGTGATTTTCTTTCCTGCAGCCCGTGGCAGGCTTAAGCAAGGAGAATAGAGCCCAAAATTATACATTATGAAAACTGGGGAAAACAGCCCCTTCCTCCTGTTCCTGGCCTGGCCCATAGTAACATATTCCTGACTGCCATAACATTTTTTGATATGCAATTAATTTACAGGTTTACAGTTTATCAATGTTTTTATTTATTTATTTATTTATTTATTTATTTTTTGTAAGGCCTTCTCTCAAGTCAAGGAAACCTAGGCATGAACAGCAATCGAAACTGGAAAAAAAATATTGTCAGCTGGGAAAGATGCTGTAAGTTGACCCAACTGGATTTTGTGGAGCCACAACATTTGGGGGAACTCATTTCAATGCCCCTACAGCCCCTGCTGACCTTTTCTTGTGAGTCTTTGTCCAGGGACAAGAGGGGAAAGGCAGGCAAAATATAAAGCTGAAGAATAACTCCAGAATAACTTGAAAAATGTCACATTGTTGTTGTTAAATATGCATATGACAAAGGTTAGCATTGCTGAATTTAAAATAGCTCAGTTTAATAGAAAAATACCTTAGATAAATCTGTGATGTTTAAAACCCATTGGCCAGGCATCCGGAGGAGGTATCAGAGAGGCAGGTATGTCACAGCTACTCTCTGAGCAGCCTCACAATTACTAACTACAGTTCCCATAATTTCATGGGAATATTATTTGTGAATAGGGGATGTGGGCGAAATTACTGCGGTGGGTATCTTACTATGTAGGCATTGCTATCCAAAGTATTGTGTGTACACAGAGAACATTTATTTCACCCACCTCCTTAAACAGTAAAAAATTAACATACTATTAAAATTAAATTCAAATAAACAATAATATATAAACTTGTATGTGGCTGTGGGGGGCTTACACTAAAGCTGGGTATACATGTACTGAAAACCGGCCCGGTTTAGCAGGAACAGGTGGACTCTCAGTAGGTGTGTAATTCTGTCTGTTCAACAGGAGCCAGTCTAATGACCAGCTTCTGTTGAGTGCTCCTGCTTAAAAAACATCATTTAATTTGTGTAATCTGGCGGGCGGGGGGATTGGGGTGGAGTCTGAGCTGTCAGTATACAATAGCACAGCCGGGGAAATCCCTGCATTCACATCAATTGTATGGATGCAGGGATCTATGAGGTGTATACCCTGCTTTACACAGGAAATTAATTTACAGCCTGCCTGCCTGTCCCAGCATGGGCGGGTGTGACACACCAGGAGACTTTTTTTTAACCCTTTAAACTTTAATGTTTGTGAAAGCAGAACTGCAACAAAAAAATACAATTTTTAGTTTCTAAGCCCTTGTTTACATTTGTGGCCAGGGAGCAACAAAAATATGTGGCATGGTTTTAATGACCCCTGATCACCCACTTAACCTAACCTAACCTAACCTATAAACCTGTGGTGTAAAATTTGCTGCAGCAAAATTTATACCACAGATGGGGTCGCTTAGGCAGTAGCCCCACCAAGCACACCTATTCAGGTGAATTTGCACCGTATGCAATTGTGATGTGGTGCTTTGGGCTAGGTGATGAGGAAGTGATATATGTCATATGCTCTCTGGAAACTGATCTCTTTTCAGAGAGGTGGCAATTACAGCCGGAAGTGTAATTGAGCTCTATCTCTTGCAATAGTTTCTAAATTATTTAATCTCTGCTTTAAATAACGTATCTTGTAGTTTAGGTCTACTGTTTTAATGATACGTTGGAAAAATCATAGTTCAGTGGAAAGAAACAGATATTAACAAACTTTGTTACAACATATCTTGCAGTGACATTCTCACTTTGTGGTTCATACATCCTTCCTCGTCTAAGAAGAAACAGACTCTTAAATTAAATTCCACTTTGTTCAAAGCATGTGCTGCCAAAACAAAAAAAAATGAAATCTTAGTAGAACTAAAGCCAAAACCTTTTATTTCATTTTGGGTGAAGTAAAGAAGAGTTATAACCCCTTTCAGTTTCTTTATGCTTCCCATTGGGGACATAGGCGTGTACGCGGGGTGGGGGGTCCTTGGGTGTCAGATATGCCTGGAAACACCCTAATCACCCTGGGTGCCAGTGTATCATCCAGTGTACATGACCCCGATGGAAAGGAGACCCACTGTGGCTGTGCCCTGTCATACACTACACACCACAAGTAGTCAGTTATATTTTACCAGCAGCACTGGATCCACTGCACTTGCCAACGAGGGTGAGTGAGGGTGCCTGTGAGCTAGAGGCGGAGTACTGTACTGTGCCGAAGTGCCAATCCAATCAGCAGTGCCCAGTACAGTGTGCTGTATAAAAAAAGGACAGAGGAGTCTGAATCTGCTCCACCTCCCATCCTATCCCTGCTATGCCTGCCCCGCCCCACACTCCACCCCTGATTTGCACATGCTGCTGTGATAGGGCTTGTAATAAAGGTTGCAGATTTAAATATACAGCATAAGGCAGCTCTAGATTCTGACTGACTGAGCCTAGGAGAGACCAGCCTGGGGCCATGACTGAGTAGCAGGCATACTGAACACCCCCCTTCTCTCTCTCTCACCCCTCTCTCTCTATATCCTCTCCTTCCTCTCTCTACCCCTCACTCTTTCTCTCACACACCCCTTTCTCTCTCTTTCTTACCCCCTTCTCTCTCTCACCCCCTCTCTCTCTCTCTCTACCCTACCTCTGTTTCTCTTACACAACCTCTCTCTCCCCCTCCCCTCTCTCTCTCACACACCCCTTTCTTTCTCTCTCTCACTTCCCTCTCTCTTTCTCTCACTCTAATCTCTCTCTCACCCCTCTCTCTTTCACTCCCCTCTATCTCTTGCCCTCAATTCTCACCACCCTCTCTCTGTCCCCCTCCTCTCTTGCCCTTCCTCTCTCTCTCTCTCTCTCTCTCGCTCCTCTTCTCTCTTACCCAACATGTCTAATTATAGGCATCAGGTGCGAGCGCTGATCAGTGTGTACAGCGGGTGAGATCACCACACTAACATCACTTGTGTTAGTATGGCGATTTCTCAAGCCCTCTGGTTTGAACAAAAAAGACTATACGTGTGTACCCAGTCTTATACTTTAAAGCGTTTGTTAACCCAAAAAAATAAAGATCCTGTTCCTTTAAAGCATGTTATACAGCACAGTGCTTGTGCTGTGCCATTTGGCCCCCTGTAATACTAAAAACCTGGCTGATTCTGCCAGTTTCTGCCCTACCCACCTGTAAACTGACCATGGTGTATCAAGGCTGCTGAGCCCTGACACCGTGGTCAGTTTACGTGCCTCCCTCACCTGCAGCCCTGCTCTCTGTCTCCTCTGCCCCCTTCCCCCATCCTCTCCTTGTCTGTGAGCTCTGTGTCCCTGCCCGCCCCCTCCCTTTCTGCTGCTCAAATTAGGGTACAATTTGCATTATGGTTGATGAATCTAATGTTCTCCTGTGACTGTGCTTTATAAAAAATGCAGCTATATACCTTGTTTACAGAGGGCAGATCGGCGATCATGTGACCCGCCGACTCTCTCCTCTCTTGCATGACAGCTGCAGCGGATAATAGGTCTCAATGGACCAGTGAAAATAGTAGCCACAACAGATCTAAAAGCTATAGGAGTGTTTAATGCTCAATGCATTCAGGCCACCACGTGCCCTCAGGGGCCTCTAGTGTCTGGAGTAGCGAACATATTTACGTAGCCTACAACCATAAAATTTGCAAATACCACCATATTAGTGTAATTTTTTTCCATATCCAGAATGGGGGTTTAATTCCTACTGCGGTATACGTCCACCTTTGACTGCTGCCTGAGCATCCAAAAGGGGTAGGGATTGGGGCAGTAAAACCACAACTCAACTGCAGGTTTTTACCACACCCCAACTTTATGTGTGAATGAGCCCTAAGTATGCTGCTGCCGAATGCAACTAAGGGTTTATTCACAAGGTACTGCTGCTCCTCTGAAAAGCAATCCGAGTGTGTTTGACAGGTGGGGAGGAGGCGAAATGTTGCCTACTCACCACCTGATTTAAACCCATAATTGCTGTGCAATGCATGCAATTGCAACATGGTAGTAAGGTTCAAAAAGGACATAGTGAATTAAAAAGAGGTTGTAACATTAATTATCGACCGCCTTGACAAAGGCCCACATCTGCTGCCCATATGGGAGATGGTGATATGTCCAGAAATCTGAGCTGGCTTGTCAGTCAGGTGTGTCGATGCCGCTGATAAGGATCGCAACGCGTTTCACATGAAAGCTTCTTCAGGCGATCCTGATGTTAAAATAATATAGTAATTACTATTATATCAACATATTTAAGTGACTTATGCAATAATATCTCTAAATATACATATTTTTGGTTATACATGCCCATTTTCTATTTTGAAAATCATAATCTGACCCAAAAAGATATTAAAAGCCTTAGATCATATATTGGACAATGATTTCTGAAATTGTGTTGCACAGATATTTCTTTCAAATACACAAAGAATAATTGTATGTGTACTTCTTCTATATAGATAAGATCCTCCAAAGAGTCCAACCTCCCTAGCATCCCGAAAAAAAAAAAAAAAGGGAAAAAGAAAAAAGGGAAATGAAATAAATAAATATAACTGATCCTCGTCTGGTGCCAAACGGACCTATCTTTGGAACATCACCTTGTGGCATAGCCTCACTAAACAGCAGGCCCAGAATATGGCTAAAAAGCCAGGCAACAAAAGGAAAAAAGGAAGAGAAAAAATTCAGAAAAAAGAAGAGAAAAAATCTTCAGTCAAGCATACCTTATGCAATAACAAATAATATTTTTTTTTGAGGGCGGTTAATACACAAGCTGTAAACGTCACAGGAAAGAGAACCCCAACATCAAAATTTACAGGGAAAGGTAAGTCTGTATATGAATTTAGTATAGTATGTTGTGCGCATATATACTAAGATATAAGGAGTCATACTCACTGAAATATGTTGTCCATGTGGTCTCTATATTGGTGAGACCACACAAAAAGTTAAACACAGAATTGCCAGACATAAATATGTGATTTGTGACAAGTTAACAAAATTGCCATTGGTAAAATATTTTGTGGATATGGGGCACACTGTAGTTCAACTGCGATTTATGGTCATAGAGGTGATTGCACACGATAAAAGAAGAGGAAACAGGGAGGCCAAACTAAAGAAGCGAGGTCTACTGGATTAACCATTTAGACACTTTATTTCCTAGGGGTTAAACAGGGATTTATATGTTTTGATATTGGTAAATTCTGTTTTTGATGCAAATTTTTTCACATATATGCTTAATGACAGGAGGAAATGAGCGGATATCTGTCGATCATGAATGGGAGTTTGACCGAGGATATTGCTCTGTGTATAGAGATATTAAGAAGAAAGTATAGGGATCATGTGTGAAGCTACTTGAGTTGATTGTCTTAACTGATTCCCCATGAACGAATGATATATAAGACTTGGGAACTGAGGTGGTGGTTGTTCTATACCTTGAAAAAGGGTGCAAACAGGAGACATAGCCCGAAACCGTCAGTGATTTGGAGCAATACATGATAAGATCACTTGGAACGATCTATGCACTTTTTGTATCACTTTTGTATTGCTTTGGATAACTATTTGAACTATATCTGTATATTGTACTACAATTTACTGCATTAAAACTTTGTGTGCAGCAATCCTGGACTCTTCTTTGATAAACATATAGATATATATGCAGCGTATTGAGTTTACACTATATGTCGGTGCATTCGGGGTGTACGTACTGTATATAGTACACTTGACCTGGTGTATTAAAATATATACAGTCTAGTGTATACAAATATACACACAGCGTATTGAGTGCACACTATATATCGGTGCATTTGGGGCTGTACGGTATATAGCACACTACTTGACGTGCTGTCTTCAAATATATACAGCCTAGTGTATCCAGATATACACGCAGCATATTGAGTGTGCACTATAGAACAGTGCATTCGGGGGTGTACGGTATATAGTACAGTGTAGTGCGGTGTTAAAAAAAATACATTCATGTCAGGAAGGCCACAAAGGAGAGGCAGACACTCGCAGGCCACTAAAAGAGATCAAGCAGCCTCTGTGTCTTCAGTGAAAAGTGGTGGTGGTGGACATGGTGCATCCTCTGCAGGCAGGTCACACTTGTCCTTTTTTTCTGCTCTTGGATGTGCTATTGAGCCACAACATGCAGAAGAGTTGGTGGAGTGGAAACAAAGCTGTCCTCATCCTCTGTCACCCAGGCTCGTACAAGTTTTCCTTCCAATGAATCAGGCTAAGCGGCCTATTCCACCGGATCTTTGTCCACAGTTACTCCTTCTGTAGCCCCACCATCATGCACGGAGGAGTCACTTGAGTTGTTCGACCATAGTGTCAGTTACATGCTCATGGAGGATGCGCAGCAGTTTCAAGGGAAGAGAAGGACTCCCTTTCCTCTCTAGGCCCCCACCAACTTCCAAAATGTCTTTGGTGTGGGCATTTTTCAGCACATGTGCAGTAGATCACACCGTTGCCATTTGCAATCTATGTCTGAAGCGGGTCAAGTGCGGCCAGGACTCCAGCCGCTTGGGCACTACTGTCTTGACAAGACACATGACGACCAGCCATGCAGTCCATTGGCAAGAGTACCTGAAGAACCCACACCAGAAAACAAGGCAGACTTCTCCTTGCTCCTCATTTGGGATCTCAACCCCTACTATACCTACAGTCCTCTCCAAAACCTGCACTGAGAGGAATGAAGGTGTAGCAATACGTGTCACAACTAGTACTTGCAGCCAATCTGCTAGCAGTACACCACCAGGTGAATTCAGCTGGCAAATATCCCTACCCCAGTTGCTGAACCGTAAAAAGAAATACTGTCCCAGCCATCCACTTGATCAGCGTCTCAATGCTAGCTTGGCCAAATTGTTAGCCCTCCAACTGCTGCCTTTTAAGCTGGTAGACTCTGCCCCCTTTCGTGAATTTGTGGAATGTTCTGTCCCACAGTAGCAGGTTCCCAAAAGACATTTCTTTTCACGTAAGGCCATTCCAGCTATCTACTGTCATGTGGAAGGCAATGTTTTGGCCTCGTTGGACAGTGGGGTCAGCAGCCCCGGTACCTTTCCTTCACAGCACACTGGATAACTCAACTGGCAGCTGGGAAGGATGCAGGACAGGGTTCAGTTTTGGAAATAGTTCCGCCACCACGCCTTCAAAAAGCTAGTGGTGATTTTGCCACATCCACTTCCTCCACCCCCTCCTCTTCTTCTACCTCTGTGGCCTCTTCTGCAGAATTGTCCTCTGAACCTGCAGTGGTCCCTAAGCATTCAAGGGGCTATGCAAGCAGTCAGGCTAAAAGATTCCATGCGGTGCTTGAGTTAGTTTGTCACACAGGGGAAGAAATTCTTTCAGCTCTGCGGGAGCAGGCTCAGAGGTGGTTGACGCCACAGCAGCTTGAACAAGGAATGGTTGTATGCGACAATGTCACCAACCTTCTCTCTGCCCTCCGAATGGGACAATTGACACATGTTCCATGCTTGGCACACGTCTTGAATTTGGTGGTGCAGTGTTTCTTGACCAGGTACCCAGGCTTACCAGATATCCCAAGGCAGGCCAGAAAAGTCTGTGGTCATTTCCAGTGTTCATACAATGCCAGTGCCTGGCTGGCTAACATCCAGAGGGAATTCAACCTGCCCAACAACCGCCTCATTTGTGACATGCCCACCAGGTGGAACTCAACATTGGCAATGCTGCACCGGCTGCACGCACAGCAGAAGGCCATCAATGAGTACCTCTGTGAGCATGGCACCAGGACAGGCTCAGGGGAGCTTGGCTTTTTTTTCGCCATGTCAGTGGCTAATGATCAAGGATGCATGAACTGTCCTGTCACTATTTGAGGAGGCCACAAGGATGGTAAGCAGTGGCAATGCATGCATCAGTGACACTGTCCCACTAATATTCCTTGTGGAGCACATGCTTCGTGGAATCATGGACAGGGCACTTGAGGCAGAACAGAGGGAGGAAGAGAAGGACTCTCTTTCCGCTCAAGGCCCCCTTTATGCAGAGAGCATTCCTGCAGAGCCACCAAACACACGGCAGGAGGAGGATTGTGTCAGCATGGATGTGGAGCATAATACTCAGCAGTCTTCAAGGGATCATGGTTTTCAGACCCCAGAAACCCAAAGAGTTGTACGTGGCTGGGAGGAGGTAGTTCCTGATAATGTCATCCTCAGTGACCCAGAGGGCACTCATGCCTCCTCAAACTTACACTGCATGGGCTTTTTGATTCTGAAAAACCTGCGAAAAGACCCTAGGATTTGTGGTATCAAGGAGAGGTATCATTACTGGCTGGCAACCCTTCTTGATCCACGTTACAAGGGTAAAGTTGCAGAACTCATCCTGCCTGCGCAGAGGGTGCAGAGGATAAAACATCTTCAGGATAACTTGAAGAAAAGTTTGTGCAATGCCTTTCCAGACCCTGGGAGGTTACCATGTCCTGCTGCTGGCCCTGGACAATGTGTTTCTGAAGCTCCAGTCGTTCAGAGTCAGAGTGGTGGAGAAGGTGGCCAGCTGAGCGATGCCTTAAAAAAAAATTTCAGTCCTCGGCACCCAGGCCTGATAGGTTCAAGCAATCATCGTCAGCATTATATGATGCAGGAATATATAGGGGCAGGAGCAGACTTGGAGGCCTTTCCAACTGAGCATCCACTTAGTTACTGGGTCTTGAGGATGGACCACTGGCCAGAACTTGCTCAATATGCAATTGAGCTACTGGCCTGTCCTGCATCCAGCATGCTTTCTGAATGGACATTCAGTGCTGCTGGAGGGTTCGTAACCGATCAAAGAGTGTGTCTGACCACAGACTCGGTTGACATTTATAAAAATGAATCAGTCCTGGATCAGCAGCTATCAAGCCCCTGATGCTGATGCAACTGATTAAATTTGCTAGGGATCTGGGATCCCTTGAAGACTGCCATTGCTCCTATTCCTCCTGTCCATAGAACAATATTTTATATTTAGGGCACTAGCAACACCCAAGGCCCAATTTTTCTGCACCTGGTTTACAGGGGCATGCCGTAACAATTTTTAAACAAATTTAAAACAGCAGGGCCCGTTGCTCCATCCAACAAAAGTAACTGCAAGGGGTTACAGTGTTCTGGCACCGCCAGCACCCAAGGTCCAATTTTTTGCCACCTGTTTGACTGGGGGATTTCATCACAATTTGTAAACTAATTTACAACATCAGGCTCTGTCCCTCCATCCAACAAGAGTAACTGCAAGGGGTTACAGTGTTCTGTCACCGCCAGCACCCAAGGCCCATTTTTTGCCACCTGTTTGACTGGGGGCTTTCGTCACAATTTGTAAACTAATTTAGAACATTAGGCCCAGTTCCTCTGTCCAACAAGAGTAACTGGAAGGGGTTACAGTGTTCTGGCACCACCAGCACCCAAGGCCCAATTTTTCGCCACCTGTTTGACTGGGGGATTTTATCACAACTTTTTAACTAATTTACAACAGCAGGGCCCGTGCCAAAATGTAAAAAAAATTACGTGGGGGTTCCCCTCCAAAATCCAAACCAGGCCCTTCAGGTCTGGTATGGAATTTAAGGGGAACTCCGTGCCAAATTTTTAAAAAATGACTTGGGGGCCCCCCCAAAATCCAAACCAGACCCTTATCCGAGCACGCAGCCCTGGCATGGCAGGAAGGGGTGGGGACGAGCAAGCAGCCCCCCCTCCGAACCATACCAGGCCACATGCCCTCAACATGGGGAGGATGCTTTGAGGTCGCCCCCAAAGCACCTTGTCCCCATATTAATGGGGAGAAGGGCCTCATCCCTACAACCCTGGCCGGTGGTTGTGGGGGTCTGCGGGAAGGGGGCTTATCAGAATCTGGAAGCCCCCTTTAATAAGGGGGCCCCCAGATCCCGACCCCTCCATCTGAATAGATATGGGGTACATTCACCCATTCACCATTTTTAAAATTTGGCGCGGGGTTCCCCTTAATATCCAAACCAGACCCGAAGTGCCTGGTTTGGACTGGGGGGGGCGGGACCCCATGCACTTTTTTTTCAGAGATCTTCTTTTTTTGTATATTGCATATATAATACATTACAGCCGTGGTTTTTAAATGACAATTTTTTCTATGGAAATGTCATTTTGCTCTGGCTATGTTCTACACTTCACAGAGATGCGCCCTTTTACACACGGACTAAGGACAACCCCAGGCACAATATTTTCTTTTTTTTCTTTACTTTAAGCATTATTAAAACCACTACTCCTGAAAAAATGATCAATTTAAAAACTTTTTTTTCATTGATACATGTGCCCTAGGGTCCCATAGATTTTAATGGTGTTTGAATGTTCGGCCAAACTTTTTGTCTGTTCGCATGTTCTGGTGCGAAGCAAACCAGGGGGTGCTCAACATTTACACTTCATTTGCAGTGTTGTTACCCTTTATCATAAATTTCTGAGTTGTGCTACAAGCATTTGTGCCATCGTACAGTGCACGGACATGTTTTGCTGTTCTCACTTTGGTGAACCAATGGGAGCGCGCATACTTCCACAGGATTAATAAGTATGGGAAAACATTTTTTAACAAAATTTAATCTTATTTTACACTGCATTTTATATTATCCTACATTGCACTATAAAACTCAGTATTTTTGTAAAAGTTTCATTCTACTTTAAGCCAGTGTTGCCAGCTACCAGATTGAAATTTACTGCTAACACCACCAAACTTGTAATCACGTTCAGTGGTCAACAAGAGGTGTTCAAGGAGCTCCTAGCTAGGAACTGGCACTTCCCGGCAGAGGACGCAGTCATATCCAAGTATGTTAGGGATCACCCTGAGGTAGTATATATAGAAGATCACCCTCCATCCGGGATAGACTGGTACACAGTCATTACATTCCCCCAGCCCCACTTGAGGGAGCTGTGGGTGCTTGTGGCACCTATAGATGTGGTGGCTGTGCGCAGTGTCCTGGATCTAGGAGGGAGCAGTAGTCCCACTACCTAGGGGAGGGTATATAAGATCAAAAACATATGCAGATTGCAAGTTGTATATATTGCCACATGCAAATGTGGTGCGTTTTACATTAATAAGACAAAAAGAACCCTAGGTAGGCGGGTGCAAGACCATCTATACTACTTAGATGTGGGACTCCTATATACTCCAATATGTAAACATGTGGGCCTCAATCATAGTTTTGATCCCTCCTTTGTTTCCTTCTTTGTGTTGGAGAATGTCCCCTCCCCCCCAATCCTAGGGGGGCAACTTTGATGGTAATATATTAAGGAAGGAGGCCAAATGGATATATAATCAGAGGGCTACTGAATATCCGGGGCTCAATGCATCACTGGCCTTTAATGCTTTTCTGTGAGGGTTTGGATGTGACTATCAGTCATATTCCAATAGATACTTCTTTAGAAGTAGGTTTGCATGGTTTAAATCCATAATCTGAGGTAACTGTCCGATGTACTTAAGTGACCATAACAACGTGGTTTTGAGACTTCAATAAGCTTCTAGCTTTGGTATAATTTATCTATGTTTATTCTGTGTATGTGTAATGTTAAAACTATATGATTTTGGGAATTTTGTCTTTTTTCCACTAGATGGCGCTGTGTGATGGGATCTGGTCCTTGACCTCACGAGTCATATGGCGGCTGTTCGGGCGCCTGTGAGTGACGGGAGGGTGATCCCATACCCTCGTGTCATCCCACAGGCGAATTTCACCTGTGGGTGGGCAGCGCAGCTCAAATTTACACTGGCAATGGGCACATTCCTTGTTGCTGTGCCACGCATGCGCCGTTTCTCGGGCGCCCAGACCGTATGTGATGTCAGAGAGCCCCAGGGCTCTGTCATTTCCGGTGGGACGGCTCTTTAGAGTGGCCAGAGACACAGCACATGACAGAGGCCTCTGGTGTTCTGTGTCTCTAGTCAGTAACAACCAAGGTAAGGACATTTTACTTGCAGTGCTGGCCTTTTGAGGATGTGAGGGTGCCCTGAGAGGATTGCTCTGGAGACTTGGCCTGGGCTCAGATGGGAAGTTTCCTTTCCTTCCCTTTTCCCTCCCCTCCCTGTTAAATAGGGTTAAAGCATTGGGAAATTGCCTTGTATGTAACCCTAGGATAAAGAATGATAAGCCAGATGCTTTGTACAATGATGATGACAGGAAATGCGGACGCCCTCCCAATTTTGGAGAGTGGAAGGTCTAATTCTAGGAAGGAGTGCATAAGCAAGGGCTCGTTAGAATTCTCCATGCATAGGCAGTACATGTGCAAGCCTGCATGCATACTTAATGATATGTGGCACCATACTATTATCATAATATTTAATGTTATAGATCACACCATTTTGAAGTGACCATATCTCTACCTGCGGTCCAACACCTGCCAGACAGGGTCAGTAGGTCTGGCACCACCAACCATTAGGTGGGGGGAGGGGCCGGTCCTCGGACGCATCACATGGCACCACACATTGGTGAAATCAGCGAAAATGGTGAGAACAGCAAATATAGCAATAACTTTTGGGATTGAAATAAATGTAATTGTGTATTGTATGATGCTGACATAAATCTCTTTGATTAGTAGATGTATAAATACATGGAACTACACTGAAGAAGCAGAATGTCTGGAAACGTTGATAAAAATTCCACATGCTAAACTATCAACATATCCGAATGGATGGTTTTTGCTATGCATATTATACATCATAAAGGTTTTTTTTTTTTTTTTTTTATGGAATTTTATAACTTTTTATTCAATAAATGTAACTTTTTTAAGTGAATTTTGTGCTATTGTTTACTCACTTCAGATCGCCACCAATCCAGTAAAGTCCCTCCCACTTCCATTCAGATGAGGCTTGTCCTTTGCTCTGTTCTTAAGTTTTAATATTCAATTCTGGTATGTGGATTGTGTCGCTGTCTCCAGCACTGATCACTCACACTATTTATCGTTCTGACTGGCACAGCCAAGGTTTTACTGGCATTTCCAAAACTTACAAAATTGTGCAAATTTCAGTATTTAGGCTACAAACAAGTACAATATGTAATTTAGGATGGATATTAACCACTGGGCACTTAAACCCCCTTCCTAACCAGACAAATTTTCAGTTTTCAGCGCTCTCACATTATGAATGACCATTACTCAGTTATGCAACACTTTACCCATACGAAATTTTCATCCTTGTTTTCACACAAATGGAGCTTTCTTTTGGTGGTATTTATTCACCACTGAGTTTTTTTTATTTTTTGTACTATAAATGAAAAAAGGCCGAAAATTTTGTAATAAAATGCATTTTTCTTCATTTCTGTTATACAATTTTGTAAATTTATTTTTCTTCATAAAATTTGCCAGAATTTATACTGCTACATATCTTTAATTAAAATAACCCAAATCAGCGTATATTATTTTGTCTTTGTGACAGTTATGAACGGTTCATTTTTTCCAGAAGTTTTTGGAAAACGTGGAAAAAAAAATGAAACCGCTTTTTTTTTTTTCACAAAGTTGTCCATTTTATAAGATATTTCCAACACACAGCATGTACATAGCAAAAATGACACCCCAAAATACAGATGCCCAACATTGAAGTAGCACCTTCAGGCATTCTAGGAGCATAAATTACACATCTCGTTTCTCAACCACCTATTACACTTTTTGAAGGCCCTGGAGCACTAGGACAATGGAAACGCACACAAAATGACCCCATTTTGGAAAGCTAACACCCCAATGTATAATCTGGGAGACATTATCAATATAGAAGATTGAACAAGCCCTCCTACAATCCTTCAGCGCCAGTAGATACTATTAAGTCCAATGTGAATGAGCAGCTGCTAAAATCAAAATACACATAACCTTTCATAAATAGACCTGCACACAGTCCAATCTCATTAAAAGTTGGGAGCTGGTATCCAAAAGCAGCGCTCTTTCCTACGGTTAACCAGTGGAAGCTACTTGCAGAGCAATACAGGTAAAGGCAGAGCCCCGTGTGATGAAAGGGGATAAAAAGAAGTGAGTCCGTTCTAGGTTGTACTGCACCATACACCATCAAACTTTACCACGTGGACAATCCCCTCAGGACATACAGGGCATACACTTACCAGAAAACGGTAAGAAATGTGCCTTATTTTATAGCCCAATATCTCTCCTTCTGATCATCACAGGCATCTCCTCTCGTTCAGGCATATAATAAAACCAAACGCTAGCGATAGTGCATTACCTCCAAGGTTTATTGACATGCCCCCCCGCTAAAATACACTTGCATAGTCCAAAAGAAACTCTTGCATAGAATAACACTTAAACATGTGGTACGTCACCGCACAGCAGTACTCCTAGCCACAGCTTCTCTCACCAAACCGTTGCGCTGTTTCCTGGTGCTGGAATGCACCCATCACTTCCTGGTGCTGCTGGGTCATGCTCTGACGCGTTTTGTCATCACGACTTTGACTGAGGGTGTGGCCCAGCAGCACGGCTCACCAGTTAAATGCTGGGCATCTTTCGGCTCCACCCATCCACGTCACCACCCAGTCTGAGTGACCGTGCACTAGGGAGGTGGTGAGTCGGGTTATGCAGTTGAACATAGCACATAAGGAATGTAAAACTGCGCATGTCCGTCCCTTGGTGGTGACGTGGATGGGTGGAGCCGAGCAATGCCCAGCATTTAACTGGTGAGCCGCGCCGCTGGGCCACGCCCTCAGTCGAAGTCGTGATGACGAAATGCATCAGGGCGTGACCCAGCGGCACCAGGAAGTGATGGGTGTGTAGCTTCCACTGGTTAACAGTAGGAAAGAGTGCTGCTTTTGGATACCAGCTTCCAACTTTTAATGAGATTGGACTGTGTGCATGTTTATTCATGAAAAATCTATGAGACATAATGAGTCTTTTGAATGGTTCTTTTTCTTCCAGAAGTTTTTGGAAAATGTTGAAAAAAATGAAAACGCTTTTTTTTTTTTTTTTTTCACAAAGTTGTCCATTTATAATATATTTCCAACACACAGCACTTACAAGGCAAAAATGACAACCCAAAATACATTCTGCTACTCCTGAGTATGGCAATGCCAAATGTGTGAGACTTTTACACAGCCTGGCCACATACAGAGGCCTAACATTGAAGTAGCACCTTCAGGCGTTTTAGGAGCATAAATTACACATCTCATTTCTCAACCACCTGTTACACTTTTGAAAGCCCTGGAGCACCAGAACAATGAAAACGTCCACAAAATGACCCCATTTTGGAAGGCTAACATCCAAGCATATAATCTATGAGTCATAATGAGTCTTTTGAATGGTTCATTTTCTTCCAGAAGTTTTTGGAAAATGTGGGAAAAAAATGAAAACGCTATTTATTTTACACAAAGTTGTCAATTTATAAAATATTTCCAACACACAGCATGTATGTAGCAAAAACGACACCCCAATATACATTCTGCTACTCCTTCTGAGTATGGCGATACCAAATATTTGAGACTTTTACACAGCCTGGCCACATACAGAAGCCCAACATTGAAGTAACCCCTTCAGGCGTTCTAGGAGCATAAATTACACATCTCATTTCTCAACCACCTATTACACCTTTGAAGACCCTGGAGAACCAGGACAATGGAAATGCCCACAAAATGACCCCATTTTGGAAAGCTAACACCCAAACGTATAATCTATGAGGCATAATATACACAGCCTGGCCACATACAGAGGCCTAACATCCAAAGAGCACCATCAGGTGTTCTAGGGACATAAATTATGCATCTAATTTCCTGACAACCTATCACAATTCTGAAAGCCCTTCATAGTTCTAACATAGCATGTACATACCAAGAATTACACCCCAAAATACATTCTGCTGAGCAAAGGATAAAATGATTACCTGCGGTTTTAGTAGTGCAGTTGTCCACAGGAGCCCCAGTCCAGACAGCAGGCAGGGACGTGGTCAGTGACAGCGAACGGAATTGTCCAGGCAGCAGGCAAGAATATTGTCCATAGTCAGTACAGGCAGGGATACTGTCCATATACAGTCCAGGGTCAGTGCAGCTGGAGATATTCTGTTTATTTAGGGGGTGGATCGAATGGAAATAAAAATATGTATTTTATTCTTATTACTGTAATAATGTTAAGTTTGATCTTTAGTGGTGGGAGCTAATGTGGGCTTCTCATGAACTATTCTGCCAAATGTGACCACAAGATGGCAGATGTCACATTGGGCAGAAGTCATTAGTGTAACCGGCTGCAGTTTCCCTTTTTAGTAAGGATTTTTATATAGGGGGATATCCCCATAGGTAATTTTTATTCCTTATTGCTTATTCATTTTACATTTGTTTTTTAAAAAATGTTTTTGCCTATTTGTTTATTTTTATCTAGGCATGCCATTTGAACTACCACAAAATGGTGCCTGTTTTGTGTTTAGGTTTTTACCGCACACTCACTCGCGATGTTTTAGTCAGGCATCATTCAGTTCTACTTTTTTGGTCTCTTTTTTTATTTGCAAGCTGTGCTGTCAGGTGAATTGCTTTGGCACATTTGTGGCCGCGATTTGGCATTACAGTATTCGTATAATGATGGAGGTCCACAACAAAATGGCGTCTGTCACTCTGCTTCCAATGTATATAAATAGATGTCTGCTACCATCAGGCACATACCCTTGAAAAAGGCACGTGACTTGTGACGAAACGCGTGTCGGGAAGGAGCCTGTGACGTCACAACGTTCCTGTGATCGCCACTCAGTTTGACTACCTGCAGCAGTCGGATACACAGGGAATAGGAGAAAGTTGATTTCCACTTCTGCTGATGTATGCAATGCCCGAGTGTGCCGGTGGTTGCACACCTGGAAATGTGAGCGTATCTGTGTTTTTTTAATAAATTTGCATGAATTTTAAACCGTTCAGCACTATATAGTCTTTTTACTTTCATATACCACTAACACCAATGAGCATTGGAGTTCACCTGAGCCTGAACCTACCCGAGGAGGAATTAGCCCCAGTGGAGAAAGTGCGACTTGGCCCATCTGGGGTCGCACAGTGAGGTGAGCGCATAGTGTCGGTGGTGGTGTGTGGTCCCACTTTTCAAGCACTTGATATATCACAGAAATTTATCTGGAAGATCATAAAAAGGAGCACTGTTGCACTTTATGTTTTTTTTGCACTACAAGAAATTTGTTTCTTTGCACATATTGGATGGACTATTTCATCATTATGTCATTACTTGTATGGACTCTGATCATTATTAAGTAACCACTTCAATACTGGGCACTTAAACCCCCCTTCCTTCCCGGACCAATTTTCAGCTTTCATCGCTGTTGCAGTTTGAATGACAATTGCGCGGTCATGCTACACTGTACCCATATGAAATTTTTATCATTTTTTTTCACACAAATAGAGCTTTCTTTTGGTGGCATTTAATCACCCCTGGGTTTTTATTTTTTGCGCTATAAATTAAAAAAAGACTGAAAATTTTCAAAAACAATGCATTTTACTTCGTTTCTGCTTATAAAATTTTGCAAATAAGTAATTTCTCTTCATAAATTTTGACCAAAAATGATACTGCTACATTTCTTTGGTAAAAATAACCCAAATCAGAGTTTATTTGGTGTTGGCGGACAGACAGATGTGACGGGGACTGTGACAGATGTGATGGGAACAGACAGATGTTTTATGTATGTATGGTGACAGATGTGACGGGGACATACAGATGTTTTGGGGGCTGTGACAGATGTTTTGTGTATGGTGACAGATGTGATGGGGGACATACAGATGTTTATGGGGTATGGGGACAGGGGTATCAGTGTGCTTGGTGCACTGTGTGGGGGGGGGGGCGACCTGAAATCATCATCATGCAGAGAGCTGTCATATTGCTGCAGATCATAATGATCACAGGATTCAGCCGCAGCGCGCCGCGTCAGAACAGGGAAGCTCCCATCCGGCCGTATATGTACAATGGCCGGGTGGGAAGTGGTTAAGGACTGTCACTTACCGTTTAAACACCATATGCACTTTAGTCTTGCACGTTTTGGAGTATGTCCACAAGGTGGCACTAGAGAGATTGGTTTTTAAAACTCAATTTTTGTATGCAATTTTATTACCTTTTGTGCTGCACCACATCTATATATCAGTTGGAGATATTGCCAACAGTGCAAAAATATTGTTCCTGGTAGTAGGCAGGAACATGGTCCATAGTAGCAGGCCAAGAAAGAATGGGGATAGGGGTAGAGGCTTCTCCCACCCAAATTTCTTTGAAGCCTCTAATCCGGGAATGAGAAAACTAAAAATTTAGTTTTCTTCATCCAGAAAAACTATTCTGGAGACCTTCACATATGTGAGACCCCTGTGTGTGAATCCCACTACTCCAGCAGCAGGGTAAAAGATCAGTCCAAAGGGAAGGCAAAAACGTGGTCAAACAGTCCAGAGGAGGCATAGGTAGGTACAGTTTAGTGTTAGGCAGAAGTGTGGTCGTTTAACATGCCAGGCTCAGTTCCGGAGCAGGCAGAGGTATGTTTACGTGAGGCAGAAGCGTGGTCGTATAGCAGGCCAGGGTCAGTTCTGAAGAAGGCAGCAGTATGTACAATGCAGTGCAGTGGCATAAGGGGTGTGGTTGTAAATGACAATTATGTTTACCGTACTTCACTACTAATGTAGGCAAGTATGGTAGCGGCGGAAACAGTCACCTTTACAGAGGCCTGGTTGGGAAGGACATTGTGGACAAAAATACATGGTGTCTCTTCTACCTCACACGCCTCCACACCCGGTATTTTTTCTGTGGTCTTTGACCTGTTTCACAGGGGGGTTTCAGAAAAGTAGCATTCATGGAGTCTGCTGACTGAATCAGAGCGAATATTTTCTGGTGGGCCTTCAGGGTACAATAGGGCAGTGATAATTTGTTCATGGGGGGTGTAGGGTTAAAGTGCCTGCGCTTGTGATATCTAATAGAAACTATATGGCATTATCAAACGAAATATCCATATACATAGGTCAACTAATGACCATAATGGTCTGCATAACCTTTAAACAGTTATAACTCAAAGGGTATAGCAATCTTATACAACAAAAAATTGTATATATTATAGAAGGGTTTTGCCGGATGCAGAGGACCCACTGAGCATATACCGCAGTGAGTCAAATAGGCTTTGACGTCAACACACCTAAGTAATTTTCCACCTTTCTCAATCATTAGGCAGCTCTGTCTCCCACCGTCAATAGATATCCCACAAGGTCGATTATGGCATCACAATCGGGTGATTCAGAGTGTGGGAAGAGCACGTCTTTGACCTTTACACAATTCTGCTTGTTTGCACTTTATTTATGGATATATAGCCTCAGCACGGACTTTTGTTTTTTAGGGGGTCTCGGTTGATTTTTTGAAAATAACATAAGTGTTGTACAGGGCCAAACTGAAAAAAATAAATAGAAACTTTCTTGTACCAATGGCTGAATTTTCTTGGGGAAAGAGTCCCATATTAAAAGTTAGGCCTAGAAAAAATGTAAATTCCTCCATGGTAAGTTCTCTCCACTCAAAGGGATGGGGGTAACTAGAACCAGGGTTGTTTGCGATGAACTGTTGTGCATAGAGATTGCACTGGGCCACGATGGACGATAAGAGGGCTTCAGTGAAAATTAAATGAAAAAAATCAAGAAGGGCAAAATTATCGGTGTTTACCTGGACACCTGGCTGGGCGGTGAAAGGGGGGAGGTTTGCTGCTCTGGAATTAGAGGGAAGCCACAGGGGGTTCTGAAGGGCATAGGGAAGGCTTGCATGGGTCCTCACCCTTTGGGGCTGAGATGACACCCCTCTAGTTGCCTGGATGTGGTTGGAGTGGTACTTCATTTCTCATCAATGGCACTGCTGTAGAGGTGGATGGCACTGCACTTCTTGTAGTAGCCTGCTGCTCCTCATGAGAGCGCCTTTGTTTCATGGGCACCAGTTCTTCTTCCTCCGATTCTGAATCAGACCCACTGCTTACAAATGGCTCATAATCCAAATCAGATTTGGACATCAGACTCAGAGAGCTCCCCGCTGCTCTCGGCGCTCAGGCTCAGAAGCTGATATGCCTCCTCCAGTGGAAAAATATTTTTGGCCATACTGGTGACTGTAGGATGTGGATGCACTCACTGCACTGATTAGCTGGCACTGATGAGGTGGCACTGACAGGCACTGATGAAGATCCAATGATAGGGTGGCACTGATGAGCACTCACTTATGGGCACTGATCAGCACTGTAGTGGCACTGTAGTGGCACTGATCAGCACTGTAGTGGCACTGATCAGCACTGTAGTGGGACTGATCAGCACTGTAGTGGCACTGAACAGCACTGTAGTGGCACTGATCAGCACTGTAGTGGCACTGATCAGCACTGATGGGCAATGTAGAGCACTGAAGTGGTGCAGATGAACACTGATGGACACTGTAGTGGCACCAATGGCACTGTAGGGCACAGATGAGCACTGTAGTGGCATTAATGTAGCACTGTAGAGCACTGTCATGGTGCAGATGAGCACTGTCGTGGTGCAGATGAGCACTGTCGTGGTGCAGATGAGCACTGTGGTGGTGCAGATGAGCACTGATGGCACTGTAGTAGCACTGATGTGCACTGTATTGGAACTGATGGGCACTTTAGTGGCAATGAAAGCACTAAAATAGGGCACAGATGAGCTCTGTAGTTGCACTGATGATCACTGGTGTGGCACTGATGGGCATTGTAGTGGCACTGATGGGCACAGTAGTGGTTCTGATGGCACAGATGAGTACTGTAGTGGCACTGATGGGCACAGGTGGCAATGATGAGCACGGGTGACACTGATGGACATAGGTGGCACTGATGGGCACTCTGGGGGCACTGATGTGACACTGATGGCACAGATGAACACTGTAGTTGCACTGATGGACACTGTAGTGGCAAAGGTGGCACTGATGTGGCACAGCTGTGGCTTTTATGAGCACTGTAGTGGCATAGATGGGCACAGGTGGCACTGATGGGTACTCTGGTGGCACTGATGAGCACTGTAATGGCACTGTGGTGGCACAGATGTGGCTCTGATGGCACAGTAGGGTCACTGCTGAGCACTGATGGGCACTGCTGGGCACACTATAAGTGTTGCAAAACTCAGTTTTATCTGCAGGGCATATTTCTTATTTTATTTTCAATATAGTAAGTTAGTAGCTCAGGGACAGGACTCAGGAGGGCAATAAACTAGAATGGGCAGGCACGCAAACATGAAATTGGTTCTCACAGTGACACTGACAGCAGTGTGCAGTAGCACAAATGATGATGACACCTCACCGACATGACACAAACCTTCCTGAGTCACAGTGACAGTCTCTTTCCATGCCAGGTGGTCCCTTCAGTCCACTCCAGTACAAACAGCACTGACAGTCCCGCTTCTGGCTTGCCTTGCTCCCATCCCGCAGACCCACACTCGAGGCTCCCGCTGCTCCCCTTGGCTTCCTTGCACCATGAGAGCACATGACATGCTCAGGTACTGCCTCCACCAGACCTGCCCCCTGCTGGCAGTGCCCGAATACACTGTATCAGGTACTCAGATGGTCTCTGCTTGCTCCGTACAAGAACCGTGCATGCACTGTCCCAAGCCGAGCGTCACAGCCATATTTTTAACTGGTAACCCTTTCCATTTACTGGCAGAAGAGAAATGCCTGTTTTTTAACTGGCAGTTGGCAATACTGCTTTAAGCTTGTAAAATCTCATACTTTTAAAGATCACAAATCATAGATTGGCCAGATCAGAATAGCACTGGGGTTGCTATGTTGCACTTACGTTCAGTGTAGAGTTTTCTGTCCTCACAGATCACAAACAGGTCATGCTTTCATTGTGTTTCAAGTTAATCATCTGTTTAGTGACCTGAGCGCTTCTCATAAGCTGTAATTAAGTAATGGAAATATGCAAAACTGCTTATAACTTATCAACTTTTCCAAAACTAAGCTCATAATAATTCCTTCCCCTGACTTCTGTCAAGAGCAATGGCACAACCATCCACCCATCCCCGACATGTCAGGGTGCTAGGTGTTATCCTGGACTCTGAACTCTCCTTTTGGCCCCACATCCAATCCCTTTCCAAAGCTTGCCACTTCAACATCTCAAAACTATGTCCCTTGTTAACCAATGTAACTACAAAGCTCCTAATTCACTCCCTGGTCATCTCTCACCTCGACTACCGCAACTCCCTTCTCATTGACTTACCTTTAAATAGGATATCCCCCTTAAGTCCATCATGAATGCTGCTGCCAGACTCATCCACCTTACAAAGTGCCCAGTCTGCTACCCCTCTCTGCCAATCCCTCCATTGGCTGCCACTCATCCAACAAATTAAATTCACAATTCTAGCAACAACTTACAAAGCCATCCACAACTCTGCCCCCAGCTACATCACTAGCCTAGTCTCAAAATACCAACCTAATCATCCTCTTTGTTCCTCCCGAGACCTCCTGATCCCTTATCATCTCCTCACATACTCGCCCCCAGGACTTCTCCTGAGCCTCTCCCATCCTTTGGAATTCCCTACCCCAATCTGTCAGACTATCTCCAAATCTATCCACTTTTAGGTGATCCTTGAACTTTTTCTCTGCAGATAAGCCTATCCTGCCTCCACTAACAACTGTAATTTAATTTTCTTCATCAGCACATCCCACAGTTTTTACCCTTGACCATCCCTCCTAGATTGTAAGCTCTAATGAGCAGGGCCCTCTGATCCTCCTGTGTTGAATTATATTGTAATTGTGCTGTCTACCCTATTATTGTAAAGTGCTGTGCACACTGTTGGCGCTACATAAATCCTGTATAATAATAATAATAATAATAACTTGTGAGAGCTCTCTGAGGACAAAAAGCATTGCTCTAATGGCCTCATGCACACTGGATGTTTTGCTAACTCTCTCAGACTCCTTTCCTCCTGGCAGCAGAGTTTTGGCAAAAAAAAAAAAAAAAACACTTGACACTTTTAGGCGCGTTTAGGCCCATGTATGCATGGACACATAGGCTAACCTGCAGGGGGGTTTAGGCATCATCCAGACTTAGCATGTCAGTTCTGGCCTGAGATGCTTTTATGTAAATCCTGATGCCTGTGTAGTTATTGGTTGTATCCACACATGTTGATTACCACTGATCACCGCCCCAATATTGCGCCCCCCTTTTTGACTTTCAATAAAGTGGATTGTTACAGTCAAAGGGATCACTTGATTAAGAGAGACTGAAGAAATTATTCCTCCTGGCAGTCACAAATTGATGAAATCATCCTTTGAGATTCATTTTCTCAGCTTAGGCACATTAACTGAACTGGGGCTCAAAGACTAGTATTTAAAAACAAGGAACACCCTTTTTTTTTTTTTTTTTTTTTTTTTAATGTAGTGCCCCCATAGTATAGGTGCATTTTCTAGCAGGGTTTTGGCTAGGAGAGGTAAATTTAGTCAGGCCTGACTGTAATGTGCAGGCCTGAATGTTTTGATCTGGGCCGTGAGGAGTGGCTCAGGGAGGATTGGGTGGACTTAACAGATGAGGTCATCAGACCCTCCATGTTTCCAGAAACCTGAGGTTGGTTTCTGGGCAGAAAGCTGGGAGATAGGTGGAGCCATCTGGAGTGTTCTAAGGAGCCCTGACCAATCCCCAAGCAGGGTTGGCAGGGGGCAGGCCTCCTAAAATACTCAGAGTCAGCTCAATCTGGGAGGAGTAGTATCGGGTGGAAGTCTGTAGATGTAGCAGAGGCGCTGTGGAGCAGGCCCCTACCCGGGAGGTCGCCCCCAGTCTGGGGAGGGTGACCTTGGGGCCTGGGTGTTCGGGTGCAGCCAGGAAGGAGAGTGATTCCTGGAGCTGCACAGGAGGAACTGGAGAACAGTGGAGGTGCTACAGGAGGAGAGAGACTTTAAAGTATCCACATGTGCGGTGAGTGACGGTCCCTGGGACTGGAGGAGAAAGTGCTGGAGCAGGCTGGGGGAGGAATGTGGACAGTCTTTGGGAGCCAGTCAAGGGTAAGGAGAGTAACTACCAGAGAACAAAGGCTCGCCCCCTTCTTCAGGCCGACCACTGAAGAAGGGGGCGGGGCTTCAAACGTCGCCGAGACCAGTCTAGCTTCTCACACAGCTTCTCACCGACCTCCTCCAGATAGTTGGTTTGTCCTCTCTCTCCCACCATAGCTGATCATGTGATTTCGCTCTAGTGACGGCTGGTTACTCGGTCCTCCTACACACAGGATTTTCCCATCAGCTGGCCGTGTCTCCCTGTGGAACGGTTACATACCGCTTCTGGGTCTCTTACCATCCGCCCAACCCCGTGGGGTCCTCCATGCCTGCTCAGCCATGGTGGATTCACGCTGGTCCTGACATGCTGCTGACAAGAAGTTGTTATGTAAGTTACTACTAATAAACGTTGTGGTGTGGTTTTAATCTTTCACTGACCTGGCGCCCTTCTTCCTTTTTACATGTTCTGAGGGTCCCTACCTTAAGGAGCTGCCGGCTAGAGGTGATTCTAATCACAACATTTGGATCCCCCCCCTTTTCATGGATTGCCTTTTCTGCTCACCTCAGGAACTATAAGTTCCCATTGGACTTAATTGACTTTTTTAGCCTCATCCCTTTATGTTGTCATCCTCTTACCCTGCATTCTACTCACATGTTGCCATTGATTCTCAATTGTTTACAGTTTTAGTATTAATGTTTTATCTCAGGCCTCGACAAACCCCGGGCACCAGGTCACCATGGCGACCAGAAATCGCGTCCTGGCGAGTGAGTGCCGTTCCTTCTCTCCCCATGTTAAAACAGCGTGTCAGATTCAGCGAGAGCCGAGAGTTCTCTACTTAATTTAACAGCTGTTAAACTTGGCCGGCTGCCCGGGATATTTGTTACTTTTCTTCATTCTAAGTAGAAACAAACAATGTATCTTCTTCTTTCAAAGCAATTATCTCTGGGCTATCAGGGAAGTTTAACCATTTAAAGACTAAACCCTCTCTCACATTAGTAGCTTACAATTAAATATCCAGTGTTTTCTGCTAGAAAATGACTTGGAACCCCCAAACATTATATATTATTTTTTAGCAGAGACCCTAGAGAATAAAATGGCGGTTGCTGCAATATTTTATGTCACATGGTATTTGCGCAGAGGTCTTTCAAGCGCAATTTTTTGGAAAAAAATACACTTTTAATGAATAAAAAAAAACTAAACAGTAAAGTTAGGCCATTATTTTTTTGTATAATATGAAAGATGATGTCACACCGCGAGAAACGTGACCTTTATTCTAAGCAACAAAATTGTGATAAAGCCCTGTGTACCATCAACAATTACCACTCTATGTGCAGCTGGGCTCCAGTATTTCATGGTGACCGCAAACCCACCAGAGCAATGAAAAGTCACTGTGGGGGACACACATGTAGGCAGGAAGTGGCTGCAAAGAGGCAGCAGAAGATCAGCAGCGCTGGAATACTTTTCACCTTTTTTTTTTTGTATTTTATTTACAATGTCACTAAGGCTTTGTTTAGATGTGCAAGTTGGGTGGTAATAATGTGCAGTAGAGACATGTTTTTGCCACCCTTAAGCTCCATTAGGCAGGAGATGAGGGCGTTTCACATGCCGCAGTCACGATGCATTCGGCATAATAAGGAGTTTCCCCCATAACAGATTTTTTAGTGTCACTCTTTCTGGCGAGCCTATAACCCTGATGTAATGGTGGCGTTATTGACTGGCTGCTCTGCTGTGAGTAAGTTAGGGTTAGGGGCGCAAATTACTTGTCTTACCCCTGGCGCTGACAACCCCACACTACGCTATAAAAAACTGGCTCCTAACTTTTTTAGCCGGCTCCTAGATTCAAGGCAAATTTGTCAAGCCCTGTTTTATCTATCTATTTTATTTTAATCTATTTTATTTTATCTTCTCATTGTGCAATATTCCTGAATTACTGAGTGTGCTGGCTCACTGGTTAATTAACTGTTTTTATTGCTATTGTCATCTGGAGTGTTCTAAGATAGGGTGACCAGACATCCCTGGATTGAGGACACTGTCCTTGGACCAAATCTGTCCCCGGTTTTGTCCCCTGATTGGATTTGAACAGGGGCACAAGCCATTTCAAAGACATTCAGTGCAGAATTTAAAAAAAAATCTGAATTACACCCCCCCCCCCACTCTGCTTGTTAGAAGAATGGTGCTGAGGAATTGCTTGCACTTTGTTGAGCTTCTTTAGCGCTTCCACGTGTTCACATGCACGCACGCACGCTTTCACGTTCGTTAAGGAGTCGTGGTAAGAAGATTGTTCGTCTCACCCCCCCCCCCACATTAAGTCTAAAAAAAAATTTAAGACGTGACTTACAGAAA
>BLSH010424389.1:139494-166547 GCA_018402905.1 Glandirana rugosa | reverse complement strand
CCCCCCCCCCACATTAAGTCTAAAAAAAAGATTTAAGACGTGACTTACAGAAACTTTACCGAACACGGGGACAAGTTTAGGTTAGTCCCCTGTTTTGGCCCCTGTCTAAACCAGGTTCCTGTCACAGGAGTTAGGTCCCTACAGACCAGTGGGATAGAATCTTGTGAGGTCTACTGTTATCGTTATTTTTGTCAATTAATTGGTCACTCGGTCGTGTGAGTCATTAAGTCCTTATAACGTGTTACTCTTCTATTTTATTTTATCTAATTTTATTTTATCTATCTATTTTGTCCCGAACTGTTTAAACGGAACTTAGATCCTCGGCCGATTTTTTCAATCCTCGGTCAAAAAATATCGCATCACACCCCAACAGTCGCGGTCCCCATTCTGTTGGCACAAGCCATTTCAAAGACATTCAGTGCAGAATTTAGAAAAAAAATCTGAATTACACCCCCCCCCCCCCCCACTCTGCTTGTTAGAAGAATGGTGCTGAGGAATTGCTTGCACTTTGTTTTGCTTCTTTAGATCTTCCGCGCGTTCACACGTGCCGGAAACGGTGCCAAATGGCTCTATTTGAACAGTGTGCACCCTGCAGCAAGTGCTGTCTGATCTACAGCATGTGACCTGTTTTCCTGAGCGACCTGTAACCTGTTATCTTTTCCTGTGACCCGGCTTGCCCCGACTTTGTCTGAACTCTGCCTGCACCGACCCCTGGCTTGCCTACGACCACCCGATTGCCTGCTCCTTCTGTACTTCTGCCGCTAGCCTGTTACGACCCCTGCCTGTACCGACGACTCTTCTGCCTGCTCCCTTGTACCGCACCGCCAGCCAATTGCCGACCCTGCCTCTACCACCAACCTTCAAAACCCGCACGAGACCAGAGGAGTCTCTCCAACTGTCACCGGTGACCAACTCAACCCTCGTGCCATCCTCACTCCTGGACTTCCTGTTTACTCTATCAGGGGTTCACGAATCAGGGTCGCAAAGGGAGGTTACTCCACCACAAGGTACGTGACACTGCTGCTCCTACTAGTTTGGGGGGGGTGTAATTCCCGCTCGCATGTTCTTCTGCCTTGGCTCAAGTCCCAGCCAGCTGCCTGCCTGCCTATCTCCTTGCCTTCCCCAGAGGAGTAATGTTCCTCTGCTCAGTTCCACTCCCTACCCAGTAGTAGCCGGGGCCCGAAGAGAGGCTGTGAGGCGGGCAGTGGTGGTGACAGGCAGAGAAAGGCAGCTGAGCTCAGTGTCCAGCAGCAGGCACAGAGGGGAAGCGGATCCGATCGTGGGGCTGTCAGTGCCTTCAAGGCTTCAACACAGGTGTGCTTTGGGGGTGTCTGTGAATAGACTACATTGCACTGTGTCTGTCTCTCTGGCATAATGGATGGTATCATAACTCACAGGCAGCAGGCATTCTATCATAGCTCTGGCACACATTTAACCCTTTGATTGCCCTAGATCAGGGGTAGGCAACCTTCAGCCCTCCAGCTACAAGTCCCATCATGCCTCTGGGAGTAATTGTAACTGCCAGCCGTGCAATGCCTCATCGGAAATGTAGTTCCACAACAGCGGGAGGGCCACAGATTGCCTACCCCTGCCCTAGATGTTAACCCCTTCCCAGCCAGTGTCATTAGTACAGTGACAGTGTATATTTTTAGCACTGATCACTTTATTAGTGTCACTGGTGTCACTAGTAAAAATAAAATATGTCCCCAGATTTCATTTTAAAAATCTGGTCACCTTATTCTAAGCAGCCCTGACAAATCACCAAGCAGGGTTGGCAGGGGGCAGGCCTCCTTAAATACTCTCCCAATCTGGGAGGAGTAGTATCGGGTGGAAGTCTGGAGATGTAGCAGAGGCGCTTTGGAGCAGGCCCCTACCCGGGAGGTCGCCCCCAGTCTGGGGAGGGTGACCTTGGGGCCTGGCTGCAACCAGGAAGGAGAGTGATTCCTGGAGACGCACAGGAGAACAGTGGAGGTGCTACAGGAGGAGAGAGACTTTAACGTATACACCGGTGCGGTGAGTGACGGTCCCTGGGACTGGAGAAAGTGCTGGAGCAGGCTGGGAGAGATATGTGGACAGTCTTTGGGAGCCTTAGGAGCCAGTCAAAGGAAAGGAAAGTCACTACCAGAGAGCAAGTGGGACCTGGAGGAGGATGGGCTGGGAGTTGTTGCCCGTCAAAGGCTTGGTTAGCACTAAAGTACTTTGCTGCACATTCCGGAGCCCTTGATCCCTGGTCTGTAATGGGTGTTCCTGAGGTCCTGCTGAAACAGGGTAGGCCTCGCCATGTGCTAACCACGGTGAAGAGAAAGGTATAGAGAAGCCTGATAAATTTCCTTCCAGGCTGGAAACTAAGTTCTGAGCTGGAGAGAAGTTGCAAGTTCTGTGTAGAGAGAGAACTGTAAGAGAAACGGTCAGCAAGTGAAGTGCTGGAGAGTTGAGATGAGCAATAGTCTGCAGAGGGAGAGTCTGCAGTGAAGTGTGCTTATACAAGACTGTATATGGAATTCATGTACCATAATTCTTTGGGCATCCCACAGTTACCCCTTATCCCCATCCAATTTATTTCCCCTAAATAAAACAAACAAAAAAAAAAAAAAAACAAGAGCCAGCCTGGTCAGTGTCTACGGATGTGTGATATATGGTGTGATTGAGGTCAGCTATCAGGTGAACTACTACTACCAGCCACTTTCAAGGGAGCACATGGCTACATTAGGAAATTAAGAATTCATTCATGCAGTTTTGTAAGGTTACTGATGTGATCTGATGATTGAAGATGTCAGTTCCTACTAGAAATAGCGTTGTTGTTGTTGTGTTTTTTTTTGTTTTGTTTTTTTTTTTCAGTATCCATGAAATTGATTGCATTGCCACTGACAAGGTTATATTTTCCCCTTTACTGAGGCAAGGCTGCTCACTGAGGAATCAGTATTTTCCTATCCCCCCCACCTCCCCGTTATAAATATAAATTTGAAAGATGCAGTACTAACTACAAATATTCCTACATTACCTAATTCATATAATAATGTGTAAGTGATCAAGGAGAGCATTTATGAGTGACGTTTTATGAATTTTTTCCCTTGTGATTTTAAAATATGTAGGCATGTACTTACGGTACACTTATTTTGGGAAACTTCTGCATGTCATTTTCAGTCATCTCCTGTAGCAAAAAAAGAATGGGTTAATTAATGCATTAATATAACTATATTGCATACTGTATATATTGTTCTTTTTTTGTTATCAAAAGTTCTCTTGATGTTTAAGCAAAAACAAATTAAAAGAGAATTTTAAGTAAAATCACTTTTGAATACATTTATTTTGGGGAGGGAGCAGGTACCTAGTTTTGACCTGTTTCCCTACACACCCCGTCCCTTGCCTGCAGCCTTTTGGGACATGTCACAGGTCCCAGAAGGCTACAGGACCATTCACAAAAGGCAGGGTGCACATGCACAGTGGGAAGTTTGCATTGTCACCGCAAGGAGTCACAGCCAGCTTTCCATTGTAAACATGCTGGTGCCAGGGACCTGAAGACCATCGAAGAACTGGCCCAGGTGAGGATGGCACTGGATCGCTGGACAGGTAAGTCTTCTTAATAGTCAGCAGCAACCGTATTTGTAGCTGCTGTCTTTTTTCATACAGCCTAACGATCCTCTTTAATAAAAGAAATTGCCACACTGTTGTAAGAATTACCATGCATATAATATATAGTACTGCATAAGGCTGGATTCACTCCTGTCCGGTCCGAATTCCAGCTCTGATGCCTGTGAGAAGGACAGGAGCTTCTGCTCAGCGGCTTCTGTCCGTTCTCACAGCGCAATTGCTGACAGGAGGGGGGGGGGGGTGCAGTGAGGAGGGGGAAAGACCCCGTTCAATGCTGAACACATCTATGAATTAGATGTGTCCCATTGAACAAATTGGAGCTGGAATTCGCCCCGCACTGCACAGAAAACTCTCTGTGTAAATATACTGTGTGAGATAGATATATATATATTTATATATATATACTTTTTACTAAATTACATACAAAATAACTGATTGTATACCTCCCCTTTGATATGACATATTGGTTCTTTTCCATAGTCGCGTAGTTACTGAAATGGAATTTACCTTTCTGTGGTCAAAGGTTTTAAGTGACTGTGGTATAAATACACACATCTGTAAGTTCCTATTTCCAATAAGTCAGTGTCATAGCATAACCTGTGCCATGAAGACAAAAGAACACTCCAAGCATTTAGATGGAAAGGTAGGAAAGGTAAGTGAAAAACACAAGACATGATGGATAAAACGAAAATTCCAAGTCACTAAATATATCTCTTGAATTACAATTAGATCAATCATTAAAGTGTTATCTAAACACAAGAAAAAATGAATACATGGAATCTTACCAGTTCTTAGATGTGTTGGCTGCATTAGTTTTTATTCTACATGCTTCCTTTATTTGCACCTGATGATCTTAATAATAACATGCTTTCTGTCCTAAGGTGACTACTCACTCATCATACTGTACCTATGGCAAATGGCATTGTCAACCTCATACACAAAATGTTTTACAACTTACAGTGGATGTTGGTGTTCAGAGAGAATATAATAATGCTAAATGATAACCACCTGCGGCATATGCAGAGAACAAATTATCAGCATGCAGGAGTTCTGAAAAAAAGTGAAATTTTTCAAAAAATCGCGCTTGATAGACCGCTGCGCAAATACTGTATGACAAAGTATTGCGACAATCGCCATTTTATTTTCTAGGGTGTTTGAAAAAAAATATATAGATATATATATATATATATATATATATAATGTTTGGGGGTTCTAAGTAATTTTCTAGCAAAAAAAAAAGTTTATAACTTGTAACCAACAAATGTAAAAAAGGGCTCTGTTGGGTAAGTGGTTAAAGTGCATCTACATGCAGATTTCCACTTCTTCATAAGATTTGCTAATAAGCACCTCCCCCTCCCTTCCAAAAATGTCTAGGAGGACAAAAAGGAGAGCCAGACATTTCCTTGGCACTGTAAGGGGGCCAGCAACAAATGTGTCCACAGGCAAAGGTGGACGTGGTGGTCATTCCCCAGTTAGGGCATCATTTCCTCTGTTTAGTGAGTTTGCCCGTGCTATCCAGCCACAGCATGCAGGCGGTGGTGGACTGACTTACTAAACCTTCCTCATCCTCATCATCCTCTCTCACGCAAGAAGAGACAAGTGTGCAGTCCCCTGCAGTTGCCAGAGTAGATAAATCTGCCTCCTTGTCCACATCTATTCCTGCCATAGCCCCAACATCAGCCATGGAGGAGGGGTCAGCTGAGTTATTTGACCACAGAGTCAGCCACTTGCTCCTTGATGATGCCCAGCCATTACTGGATTCAGATGTTGGTTCTGAGGTTGAGGATGACAGAAAACATGAGCCTAGAGCGAGGGGAGAACACTGGTAGACAAATTGGCATTCATGTTCCCCCAGCCGCAGCATATTGCCAAGTTGTCTCCAGTGGTAATGATGATGAAGGAGATGGAAATTATGATGAGGTCACTGATGCGACTTGGGTGCCATAAAGAGAAGAGAAGGAAACTGAAGGTGAGGCTGCACAACCCCAAGGAGGCCAACATCAAGAAAGAGTACAGAGCAGACACCCTATTCCATCAAATTCTGCAGCTCTTCTCTCCCGGCCCACTCCCCAAAGTTTTTAGCTTGCTGGGCCTTTTTCAGAACATCTGCAGCAGATCGCACTGTTGCTATCTGCAAACTGTGTGTCAAGCACAACAAACGTGGTAAAAACACCAGCCATTTGGGTACCACATGCTTAACAAGGCATTTAATGTCCAACCACTCAGCCCGTTGGCAAGAGCACCTAAAAGCCACACAAAAGGGGCACAAATCTGTCCCTCCTCTCCTTATCCACTGCCCCTGCTATACCGAGTCATTACCTCCCAGCAGCCTCCACTGACAGGGATGATGGTAGGTCCTAGCAGCACATCTGCCAGCAGCACACCACCAGCTGTAGACTGTAGCCGGCAAATTCCTCTGCTCCATCTGCTGCAGAGGAAAAAAAATACTGTCCCTGCCACCCACGTGCGTGTCTAAATGCAAGCTTGTCAAAGCTGTTGGCTCTCCAACTTTTGCCTTTCAGCCTGGTGGATTCTGCCCCCTTCCGTGAATTCGCACAATGTGCTGTACCACAATGGCAGGTTCCCAGTCGCTACTACTTTTCTTGTAAGGCTGTTCCATCTCTCTACCATCACCTGGAAGGGAATGTTCTGGCATCGTTGGGCAAGGCAGTCAGCCATAAAATCCACCTTACTGCTGACACATGATCCAGCAAGCATGGGCAGGGGTGATATATTTAGTTCACAGCACACTGGGTAACGCTGCTTGCAACTCGAAGGGATGCAGGACAGGGCTTGGTGCGTCTCCATACAGCTGGTGGTCAGGGGCAGGTGGATAGGGGTCGCAGGAGTCGCCATGGCGAAAGGGCCCCCTGTATGCCTAGATTAGGAGAGGGATGAGAGATGGAGTGCTCCATTCCTCAGCCAATCGGCGCTGTGGGGAGCCTCGTCACACTGTTTACAGTCACTGTGAAAGTGAAAGCAGTGTGTGCTGTGCTCTTTGTCTCCCCCTACAGTGCAGTACCCAGCATGAAGAGAGAATGTACTGCCATTTTTTTAAGAGACTTTCTGCAATTCTGCACGTGTGTGTGTGGTGCATGTATGTGTGTGGGTGTATGTGTGCGGGTGCATGTATGTGTGTGTGTGGGTCCATGTATGTGTGTGGCTGTGTGTGTGTGTGTGTGGGTACATGTATGTGTGTCTTTGGGTACATGTATGTGGGTGGGTACGTGTGTGTGTGTGTATGTATGTATGTATAATATATATATTGTGTGTGTACACACATTCTATGTATGTGCTTTTAATCCTGACCCCCCTATGTGTACAATCACTAATTTTTTTTCCCCCGCTTGTTCATAGTACCAGCAAAAAAAATGCTGTTCCTCTGAAAGCGATCCATGCTCAGGCATTTGACAGCTGGTAAAGAGGCAATCTGTTGCCTCCTGACCGCCTGTTTTAACCCTTGAATGCATCACCACTATGCTGCAACTGTGTGCAATGCACACAGTTGTGGAGTGGTTGCAGTGCATCCCCATTCACCTAGGGGTAACCTTTAAGGGAGCCCTGACTGTAAACAGATTGAGAAACACCTGCATAGAGGAACCAATCTCTCCATTTTCCTCCTGCAGCCGCTGAATGCCTGCGGGAGGGAGTGGAGGAGAAGTGTGGGGGGAAATGGAGAGATCGGTTCCTTTTTATATGCAGCCACACACTTGCGACCAGGCCCTGGCCTTCCGCCACCGGGCTCCGTGGAAAGGGCCCTGCCAGGGGGGGGCCCTTCATGGTTTCTTGCATCGGGGCCCTGAGGGTTCTAGTTACACCACTGCTGGTGGTGATGATGCCAGACCTGTGAGCTCTACCCCCTCCTCCTCCGCCATCTCCATGCCCTTCTCTGCAGCATTGTCCTATGAACATGAGGTACCCGCTAAGCGTTCAAAGGGCTATTCCATGAGTCAGGCTAAAAGGTGCCATGCAGTGCTTCAGCTGGTGTGCCTAGGGAACAGGAACCACACTGGACCAGAGATTCTTGCAGCTCTGCAGGGACCGGCCCAGAAGTGGTTCACGCCACACCAGGAATTGTGGTGTGCAATAATGGCTCAAACCTCCTGCCTGCCCTAAGACAGGGAAAGTTGACACATGTTGACACAAGTGCTCGGTTGGCTGAAATTCAGCGGGAATTCCACCTGCCTGTAAACCGGCTGATTTGTGACATGCCCACCAGGTGGAACTCGCCATTAGCAATGCTGCAGCGGCTATACATGCGGCAGAGGGCAGTCAACGAGTACCTGTGCGAGTACAGCACGACGACAGGCTCAGACCACCTCAGCTTTTTTCCCCACGCCAATGTCTGATCATAAACCAGTTGCCAACTGCCCACCTTGGCTTGACGGCGGCAACTTGGCTCATTATTGCGAAACGCCGTCACCCGATGGCGGCCGCAAGAATGAGAATTGTGAGCGCAAATGCACCGCCGGGGGCGCGCTCGCGCACACTGTGTTCCGGGGGGGCCAGGGAGCTGATACGGCAGACTCTATGTCCACGGTTACCCGCGATCACCCCCCGGAGCGATAGAACGGAGGTCCGTGTATGCAAACACAGATCTCCGTTCTGACAGAGGGGGAAGGCATGTGATCACAGGGTCCCTGTATATGGGACTAAAAAACGAGAGAAAAAGGAAGGCGCACGCACCTAGTGCATTACCAAAAATAGTTTTATTAAAATTGATAACGAGAGGGTACTCACAAAAGGTCAGGAGTTGAGACATAGTGAATGCACAACCTGTAAGTAAGTAAAAGCTGATGCGTTTCGGGGCGCACCCCCTTCCTCAGAGCTTAACCACCCTGGACTGTCAGACCCAAGGATATAAATGTTATAAAGTTTACTGCACAGATGCTGCTGGTTGAATTGATTGGCCACTAATTGTGATTGAACAAAGTGTAATACTGAAGAAGAAGTTCGCGGAAAAAGGATATGATCAAGCCATCATCGAGAATGCATATAAGAAATATCGGCAGAAATATCTACAGGATATAGACACAAATGTCAGTTCGGCCAAAAGGGCGGAGAGCTTTGAGACCTGTAGCCATTCAGCTATCTCCTTTACCACCAGGTTCACCAGTAAGGCCTTCCCCTTAAAACGTATCATCGAGAAACATTGGAGCATTCTTCATCAGGATCCATGTCTGAAAGAAACTATTCCCGAACGTCCCACCGTTATTTTTCGTAGACCCAAGAACCTGAGGGGTTTCATTGCACCCAGCAGAGTCCGTCCTTTGAAACCCATCCTTCAGCACAAATGGAGCGGCCTATTTGATCAGAAAGGCAGCTACAGATGTGGAGTCCCTAACTGTGGAGCTTGCCACTACATGTGGCACAGAAAGAAGGAGGTTATGGGTACTGATGGCCAGGTTCACACTATTCACCAGTTTATTAACTGCAGTTCCGAGTTCGTAGTGTACTGTATACTGTGGTCTGATTTACATAGGCCGCACCACACGTACTCTACGGATACGTTTAGGCGAACATAAAAGAAATATACTCAAGGGTTTTGACAAGCATTCTTTACCCCTTCATTTTTTGAATAAACATTACCAGAACCCCTCTGGTTTGAAAGTGTTCGGGCTAGAGACCATCAAAGCAGATGTTGATATGGGTCGTAGGCTCCGAAGGTTATGTAGAAGGGAAACTTTTTGGATCCATCGCTTAGGGGCTCTGGTGCCAGGTGGCCTCAACGTGGGGTTGGATGTCCAGACTCTCATGTGACGACCCCTTGGTGGCGTTTTCACCCCTCCAGAATTCTTTGAGCAATTGAGTTTTATATTTCTGGTGAGCTTCCGTGTTTGCCTTTTTTGCTTTTTTTGCCTTTTTTGCTTTTTTTGCTTCCTCTTGCCTCGTCTGGTCAAGTTTGTCCACTTGGCCAGCTACCTTTCCAGCTATCTCTCATGTCTGGTGGGTCCTGTTCCACAATATTTACATCTGATCCCACTGTGGGTTAAAACAATTTCACCCTTTTTTTACTGGTCTTCCATTTATTACTGGTCCTCCATATTCACATTGTTTTAATTTTTATTTATATTCATATTTATTTTTATTCATATATTTTTTTTTTCATTTTTACAGTGTTTTTTATTTTTCATTCATTCATTTATTTTATATATATATATATATATATAATTTTTTTTTTCAAAACCCCCCCCCCCTTTTTTTCGCATCCAAGTGTTCTTTACATCCAAGTGTTTGCATTAGGTATCTATTTATTTATTCATTTATCCATTCAACTATTATGTTTTTTATGTTGTTTATCAAATTTAATTAACATTAAGGAACTGCTATCAGTAGAAATGTTGTTAAATTGCCAATATGTATTGATTCACTAAATGGTTGCATTGTCCAGGAAATTTTTGTTAAGTCTCCCTGGGTTGTCAGACCGTTGTCCCCAGGATCCGTTCTTTGCTGCCTCGGGTACACCGACACGTCACTTCTGGCCGGACGTGACGTTTTGGAATGTCCGGATGCAGCTGCTGTACACTCTTCCGCCCAGCCCCCAGCGTCCCAGTGTGTTACCGCCGCTTTCCCCTCCCCTTCCTTCTGTCCCCATGGGGGCCTCTTCTGGGAATGGAGACGATCGGGGACATAGCGGCCCGGCACCAGGTGGCCCTGGCTGCTCTAGTCAGCGGTTCAGCAGCATGGAGGTAAATGTTGTCCGACTGGGTTATCCATTATTTCTTGCAATTATTTCTTGCAGCTGTCATTTGCTGCTGCTGCTTTTGCTACTGCATTTTTATCATGGTTCACCTATCATGGTCCACTTCTTTTTACATAGGTACATATGTGTATAGGATCACTAGTAATTGGTTTGTATGCTCAAGTTTTTATGTTTTTTAAAAATGTTTTTAAAAATGATTCATTAACTATTTTAAATACTCTTTTAAATTATGCACACCTATGAGGCATTCCTATGATTATTGGCTCACGATTGACAAATTGATTGATCACAATTGTTCAATCACAATTAGTGGTCAATCAATTCAACCAGCAGCATCTGTGCAGTAACCTTTATAACATTTATATCCTTGGGTCTGACAGTCCAGGGTGGTTAAGCTCTGAGGAAGGGGGTGCGCCCCCGAAGCGCGTCAGCTTTTACTCTGTTACTGTCTGCACAGGTTGTGCATTCACTACGTCTCAACTCCTGACCTTTTGTGAGTACCCTCTCTTGTTATCAATTTTAATAAAACAATTTTTGGTAATGCACTAGGTGCGTGCTCCTTCCTTTTTCTCTTGTTTTTTAGTCACTTTCGGATTTCCCCGTCCGAGGAGGGCTGCATACATCGGTACAATTACCTTCGCCCATTTGGTCGTTTGCCATACAAGAGGACTTATCAGCGCGGGATTTTCTTATTTTCGTTTTGTATGTTATCCCTGTGTATATGGGAGCCGTGATCACTCCCCTCCCACAGCCAGCCCAGCCCCATACAGTTAGAACACACTGAGGGAACACAGCTAACCCCTTAGAGCGCCCCCTGCAGGTTAACCCCTTCACTGCCAATGGTATATACACAGTAATCGGTGCATTTTCATAGCACTGATCGCTGCATACATGCCAATGGTTCCAAAAAAGTGTCAATATGGTCCGACATGTCCGCTGCAATATCGCAGTCCCGATAAAAATCGCAGATCGCCGCCATTACTAGTAAAAAATAAAAAAAAAACCCATACATGAATTCTCATCATTCGTAAACGCAGCAACTTTTGCGCAAAAAAAAATCAATAAACACCGATAGAATATAAATCGGCCAATAGCGATGAAAAAAATGTTTTTTTATATTTCTTTTTTGGATATGTATTTTAGCAAAAAGTAATAAATATTGTTTTTTTGCAAAATTGGCACTCTTCTTTTTGTTTATAGCGGTTATCAGAAATGACACAGAGGGGACCAAATACCACCAAAAGAAAGCTCTATTTGTGGGGAAAAAAAGGACGTAAATTTTGCTTGGGTACAACGTCACACAACTGCGCAATTGTCAGTTAAAGTGACGCAGTGCCCAATTGCAAAAAGTGCTCTAGTCCTAAACTGGGAAATCCTTCTGGGGCTGAAGTGGTTAAGGATGCATGCACTGTACTGTAACCATTAGGGGAGGCCACAAGGATAGTGAGCCGTGACAGTGTGTGCATCAGTAACACAATCCCTGTTGTGTTGCTGCTGGAGCAGACTCTGCGTGGCATTATGGACAGGGCACTGGAGGCAGAGCAGCAGGAGGAAGAGGAGGGACTTCCTTTCCTCTCAAGGCCCACTTTATCCAGATACCATCATTCCTATGTCACAGAACACACAGGAGGAGAGAGGGGAGGATGATTCTGGCACTTTCGCAGGAAAAACATGCATTAATCTGTAAGCAATGGCTTTCCAACCCCAGGACCCTTGGGAGTAGTACGTGGCTGGGAGGAGGAAGTTCCAGATGCTGTCATCCTGAGTGACCCTGAGGAGTCTGCTTCTCAAGCCTCTGCAAATTTGAGGCGCATGGGCAACCTCATGCTGCAAAGCCTGCGAAAGGACCCAAGAATACATGGCCTAAAGAAGAATGACCATTACTGGTTGGCAACCCTCCTTGACCACCGTTATAAGGGGAAGGTCTCGGAACTCATCCCGTCCCCGCAGAGAGTGCAGAAGATAAAATCACTTGAGGACACGTTAAAGAGGATTTTATTGAATGTTTTTCCCGACTTGGTGGAAAACGTTATTTTGAGTCTTCTGTTGGTCAAGAGAGGAGCGTTGGAGAAGGCCTCAGTGAGGCATTTTGTAATTTTTTTAGTCCTTGCCGCCCAGGCCTGTCAGCTTCCACATCCCATCGGCAGATGGAGAGCTTTCCAACTGATGATCCACTGGCTTACTGGGTCATGAGAATAGACCACTGGGCAGTACTTGCCCAGTATGCTATTGAGTTGTTGGGCTGCCCTGCATCCAGTGTGCTTTCAGAACGGGCATTCAGTGCTGCAGGAGGTTTCATGACTGATCATAGAACGCGTCTGTCCACAGACTCTGTGGACCGTTTGACTTTCATAAAAATTAATCAGTCATGGATTACCAGCTATGAAGCCCCTGATGCCGATATCACCGATTTGAGTTTTTTGGGATGTGGAATTTTTGCAGGACTTCGAAGCTGGTGCCCTCTTACCCTCCTCTCCCTCTACAGTTGTCATTAGGTAACCAGGACCTAATCTTTTTTGAGGAGCTGCCTCCATTCACCATACTGCTGCCTAGCTTTGAGGGTGTTCAATAATTTTATCTGGAACAATGTTTTTGGTATAGGTTTAATGGGCACAATTAACACCCAAAGACCATTTTTTTTTTCAGCACCTGTTTGACAGGTGCATATCATTGCATTTTTTTTTGGCCTTCATCAAGAGCGCCTCTATAGCGTTATGGTGGGAAGGCTCCACCTACACCCAAAGACCAATTTTTCTGCACCTGTTTGACAAGTGCATATCATTGCAATTTTTTTACAGAAAGACCAATTCTTGCCTTCATGAAGAGCACCTCTATAGTGTTATATTTTGAAGGCACCACTGACACCCAAAGCCCAATTTTTCTGCACCCATTACTTCTATCCAAAGTCAAAGTGACACCAGAATTTATCCAAAAAAATCTCTAATCTTGTTCCCAGTGCACTACATTGTGGCCTCATCATACACACTGGCTCCCCAGCTGTTACTGAGCAAAATAAAGGGAGCTTGCAGGGAAAATTTATTTTTTTTTTTTTGCTTTATAAATGCAATTATTACTGCCGCAGATTCTGGACATGATACAGATCTGACACTTTACAGGTAGACTAAGGGTAGCCCACAGATACTATATTGGAAGGAATTTTTTATTTTTATGCTTTCACTTTAAAAATAAAAAAATCACTGCTAATTTAAAAATTACATTTTTTACAAACTTTTTTTTTTCATTGATACATGCCCAATTACTTACATATAGGCCTTCAAAATGGGCACTTTTGATTTTTGATGTCCGGGTCCCATTGACTTGACTTTAATGGGGTTTGTTATTCGGGTCCAAACTTTCACAGTGTTGGAAAGTTCTGGTACGAACCAAACAGGGGTCCGTTTGGCCCATCCCTAGTATTAAGGTGTAACATGACAGAGTGGCTGTGATTGCAGTTGCTCCAGAGCTTAGAAAATGAGATGAAGTTTCACTTTGCAAACAATACATAATCACCTGCAAAGAAAATTAGAAAAAAACAGCATTTTTGTTTGTTTGCACATGATTGGATGACGGAAGTTAGCAGAGCTACCCCACATATACTAAGCTCTAGTGAGACTGCACTTGCTAAGTTGAAAGTCTATTTGACTTTACTATAGTGGTCCTAAAGCTTTAGGTTTTTTTTGCCTTAATGCATTAAGGTAAAAAACCTTCTCTGCTGCATGTGTTCCTCATCACATCCCTTATACCTACCTGAGCCTGATCCAAATTTAGCAATGTGCATGAGAACAGCAGCTCTCCCGCCTCTGTCCATTGGCTCCCGCTGCTGTCAATAAATTTCTGTGACGAGGGAGCGGGGGAAGGGGCTGAGCTGCCTTGTCTGTGTCAGTGGATGCAGACAAGGCGGCTCAGGAGTGCCCTATAGGAAGTGGTTTCCTATGGGAGCCTGCTGAAGAGAAGGAGCCAGGACCACCAGTGGGGGACCCCAGAGGAAGAGGATCGGGGCCAGAGCCAGATTTCCCACTAGGCACTGTAGGTATGTGCCTACAGATGCCCTTCCTTTTTTTTTTTTTTTTCTTCATTGTTTAACCCCTTCGCTGCCAGGTCTGTATGGACCTGACAATGGCGGGTTTCACACACAGTCCAGTAGCTGCAGCCAACGGGATTGTATGTAAAACTGACAGGCAGACTTCTGGGGATTTTATGTGCTTGGGTGTAACTTTATTTTTTTTGCAAATAGGTTGTGCACTCTGCAAGTGCAGTTGTTATAGAGCTTAGTAAATGAGAGGAAACACTGCTAATTTCCATCATCCACTCCTGGATAAGTAAAAATGCTCTTTTTTTCCATTTCCCTTGCATGTGATTGGATATAAATAGAGGCTGCGCTAAATTGAAGAAATTAAAAAATATATAAAATGTACCAATGCCACCTTGAACAGTAAGTATATTGTGTGCAGGAGTGTCCACAAGTGCAGATAGCTAATAACACAGCACCCGGTGCACTGGTAAGCAATGTGCATCCACCACCAGCTGTATAAAGGCTTACCAGAGCCCACTGCATTCAGAGCGGTGGCTTTTCCCCAGCCTGGGATATATGGTAAATGAGCCCACTTCTTTCAATGGTGTTGAATATTCCTCCAATATAATTGTATATCTTCCTAGGTGGGATCTCCTATATCTCCTTTGCTCCTATGGAACGTTCTCTGGTGCTCAAACTCACGTTGGTAACACCCACAGGAAAAAAGGCTCATATAGTGACGTACCGTTATGAAACGTTTATTAGACAAAGGTTAGAACTACTCACATGAATCAAGTAAAATCAAGCTTAGCCGGCCGGTGCCCGTCTCCCGGGTGAATCAAAATAGTGGTGACATCACCGCTGCATCACCACTCATAAATACATTGGCCGTCCCCTCGATCTGAGGCGTGAGGCGGCCATGTTAAGTCTGGGAAAATAGCCAGTACTCTATCATTATTCCCAATTGTGCTAGCCGAGATTAAAAAACATGAAGGAACCTCTTGTAGTTTAAAAAATAATAACTTTTTAACATTAAAGTATTGCATCTCGTAATATAGTATAGAGTAAACCTGTATATAAATCTAGATGCCACTTTATTCCTGAAACCTTATTTCATAAGGGAGCTCATTAGATCTCCGGATGTATCAGTACCAGCAGGCATCCTTACATATGTATTTTATAGCCAAGAAGGAAGCTACACCAGACACTTTAAAGTGAGAGAATAAGAAATGATAATAAATATTGAAGATGCAAACCCAAAAATTATTTAAAAATTGAAGAGTATCATAATTAAATTAAAAATAAAAATCATGATCCTAAGTGGGCAAAAAATATATTAAATGCCCAGTTGGACCATAAAAATTGAATTCCCAACTATACCCCATGGGCTATGGGTGATGTATTTATGAGTGGCGATGCAGCGGCGCGTCCTACTCCCAAGACGACGCCATCTTTGACGAAACGTACGTCGGGAGGACGCGCTGACGTCACCACTATTTTGATTCACCCGGGAGACGGGTGAATCAAAATAAGGGGCTTCCAGATTCCGATAAGCCCCCCGCCCGCAGACCCCCACAACCACCGGCAAGGGATGTGGGGATGAGGCCCTTCTCCCCATCAACATGGGGACAAGGTGCTTTGGGGTGACCTCAAAGCATCCTCCCCATGTTGAGGGAATGTGGCCTGGTATGGGTCGGAGGGGGGGGGGGCGCTCGCTCGTCCCCACCCCCTCCTGCCATGCCTGGGCTGCATGCTCAGATAAGGGTCTGATTTGGATTTTGGGGGGACCCCTATGCCATTTTTAAAAAAAATTTTGGCGTGGGATTCCCCTTAAAATCCATACTAGACCTGAAGGGCCTGGTTTGGATTTTGGGGGGACCTCCAGGTCTTTTTTTTTTTTTTTTTTAATTTTGGCCCAGGGTTCCCCTTAAAATCCATACCAGACCCCAAGGGCCTGGTTTGGATTTTCGGGGGACCCCCACGTGAGATATATATATATTTCTGGCACTGCCTGCACTAACTGACTGTATACAGATCGCCCTATCTATCTAGTATATATGACTGTATATAGGTCTGTCTGTCTATCTATCCTGAACTGCATGCACGTCACTAGCTAAGCTCACTCTCTCTCTGCACGTTATTCACACACTACATAGAGCCACTGTACAAGCGGCTTTATATAGCGTGAGGCATGTATTGAGGCTGCTGAGCAGTGATTGGCTAAAGGCATCCTGCCTTTAGCCAATCATATCTCTCACAGCAGAGCGCTCTGTGATTGGACAAAGCATGCAGGTCATTTCCCCCGCCATTGGAGTGCATTATGGGTCCCTCGAAGTTCCCGTGAATGCCCCATAATGTTCTAATTTCGACAAACTGGCAAACTTACATTGGACTCAAATAGCAAGCCCATCCCTATCCACAAGCTATACAACAAATAGTGGGGTATAACCCATGTAGGATGAATTGTTAGTTTTACAGGAAGGGAGATACAAAAATCTGAATGCAGATGAAAATGGAACAAAGTTATTGAAAATGATCACCTTGTAAAACAACCCATTCAATTTGAAATAAAAATGAAATTAACCACTTCCCAACCGCCTGCCGCGTTTTCACGGCGGCAGTGTGGTCGCTGTGCGCGAATCGCCGTAAAAAGACGGCGATCTGCGAACGGCTGCTAGGGGGTGTGCCCGCCACACTCCTGAGGAGTGTGCCCGCAGCTCGGGCGGACCTGATGTCCGCCGCGATGAGCGGCCACAGGCAAAGAACGGGGAACCGCCGATGTAAACACGGCGTTCCCCATTCTGCCAGTGCATGCATGGGAGATTTACTGATCACTGTCACTGGGATCAGTTAGATCTCTCATGCCCATCCCCCCCCACAGTAAGAACACACCCAGGGAACACAGTTAAACCCTAGCTCCCCCCCCCCCCCAGGTTAATCCCTTCACTGCCAATGACATTTATACAGTAATCAGTGGACATTTAAATTTCTGATCGCTGAATAAATGTCACTGGTCCCAAAAAAGTGTCAAAAATGTCCCACATGTCCGCTGCAATATCGCAGTACCACTAAAAATTGCAGATCACTGCCATTACTAGTAAAAAATTAATATAAACCCCAGAAATTAATTCTCATCCGTAAACGCGGCCACTTTTGCGCAAACCAAGCAATAAACGCCAATTGTGATTTTTTTTTTTTTATCACAAATATGAGGAAGAATATAAATCAGTCAAAACTGGTGAAAAAAAAATTTTTTTTTATATAATTTTTTTTTTTTGGATTTGAATTGTAGCAAAAAGTAAGAAATGTGTTTTTTTTTTTGCAAAATGGTCGCTCTTCTTTTGTTTATAGCGGCGATCAGAAATGACGCAGAGGCGATCAAATACCACCAAAAGAAAGCTCTATTTGTGGTAAAAAAAGGACACAAATTTTGTTTAGGTGCACCATCGCAAGACCGCGCAATTGTCAGTCAAAGCGACGCAGCGCCGAATCGCAAAAAGTGCTCTGGTCCTAAAGCTGGAAAACCTTCCGGTTGGTAAGTGGTTAAATAAAAGGCAAAACATTTGTGTATACGTAGAAATATCCACTTGCCGATCGTGTAGCGACTATAAGCGTGGCTCTGTCCCGCGAATTGCCGCTTATAGTCGTCACTCGCATGCACACCAGCTAAGGGGGTAAGCGTGTGCGGGGCCGTGGGTCGGGCGGACTCGATGTCCGCCGGCGACCCGCGATGGCCTGTGACAGAGCCAGAACGGGGAACCGCCGATGTAAACACGGCGGTTCCCCGTGCTGACAGGTGGCATGTCAGAAATGTACTGATCCCTGTACTCAGGATTAGTTAGATCTCTGGTGTCCCTGGCAGCCCAACCCCCATACAGTTAGAACACACACAGGGAACACAATTAACCCCTTCACTGCCCCCTGCAGATTAACCCCTTCCCTGCCAATGACATTTTATACAGTAATCAGTGGATGTTTACATTTCTAATCGCTGTATAAAAGTCATTGGTCCCAAAAAAGTGTCAAAAATGTCCAACATGTCCGCCCCAATATCACAGTCCAGATAAAACTCGCAGATCGCCGCCAATATAAGTAAGAAGAATATAAATCGGCCAAAACTGATGAATAAATTTGTTTTTTTTTATATATCTTTTATTTGGATATGTATTTTAGCAAAAAGTAAGAAATATTGGTTTTTTTTGCAAAATTGTAGCTCTTTTTTTTTTTTTTTGTTTATAGCGGTGATCAGAAATAATGCAGAGGTGATCAAATACCACCAAAATAAAGCTCTATTTGTGGGGGAAAAAGGACTTAAATTTCGCCTGGGTACAACGTTGCACAACCCAGCGCAATTGTCAGTTATAGCGACGCAGTGCCGAAAAGTGCTCTGGTCCTAAGGTGGGAAATCTTTCTGGTCCTTAAGTGGTTATAATTGATCAGAAGTTGGGCCCCTCTCCTCAAGATTCCATGTTTTGCTCCTCTATTGTATGGGTGCATACACACAGGGCACATTGCACTGTCCAGTGTGTAGGTGGCCGGAGCTGGCAAACCTGGACCAGGCATGTTCTGGCCATTGGTATTACTGGCAGTTTCCCGAAGGGCCGAGGGCTCAGTGGGCCGGCCTCGCTATCACAGGGGCCAGTTGTTCTGTGGAGCAACCCGGAGGTCCGCGGCGATCTACCCATCGATCACCGACAGCTGGCGCCTGACGGGTAGATTTAGATTCAGCCAGCATGCAGAGTAGCGCAGGAAGCGTCTATAATAAGTTCTCTCTCATGTCGCACTTCTCCCCAGTGGCCCCTCCTCATTACTCGTCCATCCCAATTTGCTTGTTACATCAACTGGGATGGACAAGAAGAGAGGAGGGGCTGCCGGGGAGCAGAGCGACATGAGAGAGAACTTATTACAGACGCTTCCTGCGCTACTCTGCATTTGAAGTAAACACTGTGTCATGATGTATGTGCCCCATGTGCCCTGCTGTACCCTGATGTATGTGCCCTGATGTGCCTCATGTGCCCTAATGTATGAGCCCCATGTGTCCTGATGTATGTGCCCCATGTGTCCTGATGTATGTGCCTCAATGCCCTAATATGCCCTGATGTATGTGCCCCATATGCCCTGATGTATGTGCCCCATGTGGTCTGATGTATGTGCCCTGATGTGCTGTGCCCCATGTGCCCTGATGTATGTGCCCCATGTGCCCTGATGTATGTGTCCCAATGCCCTAATGTGCCCTGATGTATGTGCCTGATGTGCACCATGTGCCCTGATGTATGTGCCCCAATGCACTAATGTGCCCTGATGTATATGCTCTCATGTACCCTGATGTATGTGCCCTGATGCGCCCCATGTGCCCTAATGTGCTGCACATTGATGTGCCCTGTGCCCTAATGTGCTGTGCTCTGTACCCTGATGTGCGATGTATCCTATTGTGCTGTGCCCTGATGTGCTGTGCTATGTACCCTGATGTGCTGTGCCCTGATGTGCGCTGTACCCTGATGTGCTGTGCTCTGTACCCTGATGTGCTATTCCCTGGGCCAGTCTGGATGAAGTCCAGGGCCAAATTTTTGTACCAGTCCAGCCCTGCCCTGGACTGAAATTATCAGTGTCTAGGCTCAGTCAGAGGTACTGATTGCATGACAATACTTGTGTGAGAGATTACATGCAACCAGTGTCAAGGCCATGCATTGATTTGGACTCAATAAACACCTGTAGCCCTTATCCCTTTAGACTGAATACTACAGTATTACTTTGCTTTACTAGGTTTTATAAATACATTTCATTATTTGGAATCATTTGTAGGGAGAAAAAAGTTGGCCCATGCATCCGCTAACACTAATCTGAATGCGAAAAATGGGTTAGACATACGTATACATTATGTGTATACTTAGTCATCATACTATTAATACTGCACCCATCCCTGTCAGCAGTGTAGAACGTAAGAATAAGCATATCTCCTTAAGGCTCCATGCACACTGGACGCTATCTGGGCTCTCTCGGCGTCGGGCAGGAGACGCTGCTTACAAAATGTTCTTTTGCAGCGTTTTGTAAGCAAGGTTTGTCTGCGTTTTTGGGCGTTTTTTTTTTTCTTCATTAGCTTCCATTGACTGCAAAAAATGCTGGACACCGATAAACAGCCGTTTAGCGGTGTTTATGAGCGTTTAGTGGTGTTTATCGGCGTCCGCCATTTTTTGTGGTCAAAAGAACGACTTTTGAACGCCATTCAGGGCGTTCAGATAAAAGTGCAAAAACGCCACTGCTGATAAACGACAATTAACGTCCATGTGTGCAAGGACACATAGGATAACATAAAGTGGCGTTTTTGGGCTGTTTAAAAAATACGCCAAAACGACCATAAACGGTCGTTTATCAGATACAGTGTGCATTGAGCCTTAAGCTGTAGCTGCAAGTGAAATATTTGGATGCAACTCAAAAGACAAGTGCTTTCTGGATTGTATCCCCCATTGTGTACAATGAGTGCATAGCCCCCCCCCCCTACAAACCCCAAAACCCCCAGGGGCTTTCGTGTGCATACACTGTACACATTAGGGGCACAACAGTGCTTAGGTCAGGGGTGTTCAACCTTTCGAAGAATGAGAACCACCAAAGTGATTTGGTAACCGGTCGCAGGCCATAATGAAATGAAATGATTCAGAATTCCAAATGTTTTTATTTTGAATAGCCCATTGAACATTGTGCTGCTGTTGAATGCTGGCAAGAGGGAGGGAGGGGAAGAGAGGTCGGCTTTCATCGGTTGCAGGAAGAAAAAGAAGAGGATCGGTTCCTGCGTATGCCGCCCCTGCTGTTCCTCCTGTTCCAGGATAAAACAGAATGTGACAGGGAGGCTGCATAGACCCTCTAGATCATGGGGCATGGTCGCCACAGAAACCCCTGGTGCTACACCAGTGGTTGGGGATTGTAATAAAAACCTGTTTCAACTATGGGGTTTTACCTCCCCCAAACCGCAAAAGTAAACAAGCTCCAAACCCGTAGGGTATAATAAAATTCTATGGCCCAGTGCAGCTAACCGGCAGGAAAACCGCAGGCGCACTGAGGTGTACCCAGGGATCAGTGTGAAACCAGCCTGATAGTTGTTAACCCTTTTATAGGTGCTAATATGGCCATTGCAAAAGCGCAGTGTATGTGATGTTTAACCACGTGACCTCTAGAAGATTTACCCCCCCTCTTCATGACCAGGCCACTTTTTGCAATTCTCAAATAAAATTACGTAATATTTTCCCACAAAGAGCTTTCTTCTGCGTTTTTTTATTTTTTGCTCTATAAACACAAAAATACTGACAATTTTGAAAAGAAAACCACATTTTTTTTACTTTCTGCTATAAAACATATCCAATAAATAGAATTGAAAAAATCTGATTTCGTCATAAATATGTGTTCTGCTTCATGTTTTTGGTAAAAAAAATCCCAATACGCGTATATTGATTTGTTTACGTGAACATCATAGCATCTACAAACTATGGGATATACACTGGCATTGAATTTTTAAATTTATTTTTATACTAGTAATGGAGGCGATCAGCAACTTATAGTGGGACTGCGATATTGCGGCAAAGAATCAGACACTATAGGGCCGTACACCCGGAATAATTATTGGCGGAAAAAGGTTGTACGACAGCCTGTTGTGCGATAATCCGACCGTTAGTACGCACCATTCGACAGCCAATTTTCAATTATCGTCCAACAGAAGTTGTATGAGAAGCCTAGAAAACTTTAGTCTGCCAACAAGGCATCGTCCGATTTTTGGATTAACTGACACTCTGGACACTTTGTGGGAACCAGTGTCACTAATACAATGATAAGTGCTAAAAAATATGCACTGTCACTGTACTAATGACACTGGCTACGAAGGGGTTAAACTTCTTGGGTGATCAAAAGGTTAATTGTGTACCTAGCCAGTTTTTTTGTTTACTTGTGTGCTGCTTTTACTAGGAAAAGAGATGGATTTGAGTCCCTGCTTTGCAGGAACACAGAATCCATCCCTTCCCCCTGTCAGAACAGAACTCTGCCTTGTTTAGTCCCTGACCTACGGTCGGTGGGTGCCGGTGGACATCAAGTGCCCGGCATCCGCAGAGCGGCTTCTGCTGTGAATATTTCTCTACACCCCCTGCAAGCGGAAGTGCGGGATCACGTATATATACACATGATCTAGCGCACAGCTGCCGCCCTGTAGCAGTAGTACTGCTATAGGGTTGTCAACAAATAGTTAACACACTGACCTTCTTTTTCTCTTCTAGCTTCTGCTGGCATCGCTCTCCACCTCCAGGCTGTTGTCCCAGGCGAAGAGCACTTGGTGCCACTCCACCTGGGACAGGAGCTAGCGCTACAGAAGAAACATCGGCTTATGCAGCTCCTGCTCCCTCCACGGCCACCTGCTTCCTCTTTTGTCGGCACTGGCTCAATGTACTCTGATGCTCCTGGATGGCAGGTCACCAAGCCCAGATCGCGATCAATGGATTGCTGACCATGAGCATGTGCTTCCTTGGTTTGAGGTTGAGGGCAAAATCAGAGGGCTCTGAGGGCCACATGTGGCCCACGGTCCATAGGTTGAGCACTCCTGGCTTAGATTATACCAACATACATCTCAAGTGAAAGTAGATACACCTTTTGAAAAGGTTTTCAGTTCCACTTCAACCCTATATCTGCTAAACCTGTACTGTAGCTGTGATATTACATTTTCTGCAAGTAAAAACTGATATAGTGTATAATCAGTTCAGTTAATATAGAGCATATTACCATTAGGGATGAGCCCCAACTCGAGCACTGGGGGTTCGTCCATTCGCACCATTGTGACCATTATGGGGCATTCACAGGAACTTTGCGTGCCCCATAATGCATTCCAATGGCGGCGAAATGCCACCCGCTGATTGGCCAAAGCATGCACATGATCTGCATGCTTTGGCCAATCAGCGAGCGGCCTGCTGTGAGAGCTATGATTGGCTAAAGGCAGGGTGCCTTTAGACAATCACTGCTCAGCAGCCTCAATCCATGCCCCACACTACATAAAACCGCTTGTACAGCTGCTCGATGTAGTGTGTGTTGGCGGCGGTGCTGGAGTGATTAGATAGAGTTTAGGATGCGGATTGCAGGCAGTTTAGCTAGATAGCTAATTGTGAAAAAAAGTGTAGGGAAATATATACTAGATAGATAGGGCTATCTGTATACAGTCAGGCAGTGCAAGTATATATATACACAGTGGGGATCGAAAGTTTGGGCTCCCCAGGTAAAAATTTGTATTAATGTGCATAAAGAAGCCAAGGAATGATGGAAAAATCTCCAAAAGGCATCAAATTACAGATTAGACATTCTTATAATATGTCAACAAAAGATAGATTTTATTTCCATCATTTACACTTTCAAAATAACAGAAAACAAAAAAAATGGCATCTGCAAAAGTTTGGGCACCCTGCAGAGTTAATATCTTGTACTGCCCCCTTTGGCAAGTATCACAGCTTGTAAACACTTTTTGTAGCCAGCCAAGAGTCTTTCAATTCTTGTTTGAGGTATCTTTGCCCATTCTTCCTTACAAAAGTCTTCCAGTTCTTTGAGATTTCTGGGCTGTCTGTCACGCACTGCTCTTTTAAGGTCTATCCATAAATTTTCAATTATGTTGAGGTCAGGAGATTGTGAAGGCCATGGCAAAACCTTCAGTTTACGCCTCTTGATGTAATTTCGAGGTGTGTTTAGGATCATTATCCATTTGTAGAAGCCTTCCTCTCTTTAACTTCAGCTTTTTCACAGATGGCATCAAGTTACCATCAAAAATTTGCTGAAATTTTATTGAATCCATTTTTCCTTCTACTCGTGAGATGTTCCCTGTGCCACTGGCTACAATACAACCCCAAAGCATGATTGATCCACCCCCATGCTTAACAGTTGGAAAGAGGTTCTTTTCATTAAATTCTGTGCCCCTTCTTCTCCAAACGTACCTTTGCTCATTCTGGCAAAAAAGTTCAATTTTAACCTCATCGGTCCACAGAACTTGTTTCCAAAATGCATCAGGCTTGTCTATATGTTCATTTGCAAAGTTCAAACGTTGATTTTTATGGTGAGGACGTAGAAGAGGTTTCCTTCTGATGACTCTTCCATGAAGACCATATTTGTACAAGTATCTCTTTATAGTGGAATAGTGTGCCACAACTCCAGTGTCTGCCAGATCTTTCTCGAGGGATCGTGCAGTCAAACGTGGGTTTTGAATTGTTTTTCTCACAATCCTGCGAGCTGTTCTGTCTGATATTTTTCTTGGTCTTCCAGATCTTGCTTTAACTTCCGCTGTTCCTGATGACTGCCATTTCTTAATGACATTCTGAACAGAGGATATTGACATCTGAAAACCTTTGCTATATTCTTATAGCCTTCTCCAGCTTTGTGAGCGTCAACTATTTTCAGTTTCAGGTTTCTAGACAACTGCTTAGAAGATCCCATGGTGCTGATTGTTGGGGCAAGGTCAGATTAGTCTGGGGATTTAAAACCTTTGAGATTGACATCACCTGGTCTTCCCAGATGATGATTGAGAACAATCCATGACACTGGCAGGCCTCAGCCTTGCAAAGGGGGCAGTGCATGCTATACATTCTGCACGGTGCCCAAACTTTTGAAGACGCCATTTTTTTGTTTTCTGTAATTTTGAAAATGTCAATGATGGAAATAAAATCTAACTTTTGTTGACATATTATAAGAATGTCTAATCTGTAATTTGATGCCTTTTGGAGATTTTTCCATCTTTCCTTGGCTTCTTTATGCACATTAATACAAATTTTTACCTGGGGTGCCCAAACTTTCGATCCCCACTGTGTGTGTGTGTGTGTGTGTGTATATATATATATATATATATATATATATATATATATATATATATATATACACACAGTATCAAAAGTGAGTACACCCCTCACATTTTTGTAAATATTTTATTATATCTTTTCATGTGACAACACTGCAGAAATTAGACTTTGCTATAATGTAAAGTAGTGAGTGTACAGCTTGTATAACAGTATAAATTTGCTGTCCTCTTAAAATAACTCAACACACAGCCATTCATGTCTAAACCGCTGGCAACAAAAGTGAGTACACCCCTAAGTGAAAATGTCCAAATTGGGCCCAAAGTGTCAATATTTTCTGTGGCCACCATTATATTCCAGCACTGCCTTAACCCTCTTGGGCATGGAGTTCACCAGAGTTTCACAGATTGCCACTGGAGTCCTCTTCCGCTCCTCCATGATGACATCACGGAGCTGGTGGATGTTAGAGACCTTGCGCTCCTTCACCTTCCATTTGAGGATGCCCCACAGATGCTCAATAGGGTTAAGGTCTGGAGACATGCTTGGCCAGTCCTTCACCTTTACCCTCAGCTTCTTTAGCAAGGCAATGGTCGTCTTGGAGGTGTGTTTGGGGTTGTTATCACGTTGGAATACTGCCCTGTGGCCCAGTCTCTGAACGGAGGGGATCATGCTTTGCTTCAGTATGGCACAGTACATGTTGGTATTCATGGTTCACTCAATGAACTGTAGCTCCCCAGCAGCACTCATGCAGCCCCAGACCATGACACTCCCACCATGATACTTGACTGTAGGCAAGACACACTTATCTTTGTACTCTTCATCTGGTTGCCGCCACACACTTTGACACCATTTGAACCAAATAAGTTTATCTTGGTCTCATCAGACCACAGGACATGGTCCCAGTAATCTATTTCCTTAGTCTGCTTGTCTTCAGCAAACTGTTTGCGGGATTTCTTGTGCATCATCTTTACAAGAGGCTTCCTTCTGCTACGACAGCCATACAGACCAATTTGATGCAATGTCTGAGCACTGACAGGCTGACCCTCCCACCCCTTTAACCTCTGCAGCAATGCTGGCAGCACTCATATGTTTATTTCCCAAAGACAACCTCTGGATATGACGCTGAGCATGTGCACTCAACTTCTTTGGTCGACCATGGCAAGGCCTATTCTGAGTGGAACCCGTCCTATTAAACCACTGTGTTTCAGGGTCTTGGCAATCTTCTTATAGCCTAGGTCATCTTTGTGTAGAGCAACAATCCTTTTTTAGACCCTCAGAGAGTTCTTTGCCATGAGGTGCCATGTTGAACTTACATTGACCAGTATGAGAGAGTAAGATCGATAACACCAAATTTAACATGCCTGTTCCCCATTCACACCTGAAACCTTGTATCACTAACGAGTCACATGACACCGGGGAGGGAAAATGGCTAGTTGGGCCCAATTTGGACATTTTCAGGGGTGTACTCACTTATGTTGCCAGTGGTTTAGACATTGAAGGCTGTGTGTTGAGTTATTTTGAGGGGACAGCAAATTTACACTGTTATACAAGGTGTACACGCACTACTTTACAATGTAGCGAGATGTAATTTCTTCAGTGTTGTCACATGAAAAGATATAATAAAATATTTACAAAAATGTGAGGGGTGTACTCACTTTTGTGAGATACTGTATATACGCACAGTGTACACTATATATCAGTGCATTCGGGGTGTACATACGGTACAGTATAGTACACTTGACATGGTGTATTAAAATATATACAGCCTGGGGTGTGTGTGTATGCGTATATATATCAGAAATGACACACACATTTTAAATGTGATTTGGCATGCAAGTATATCTTGTTATGTTTTTTGATAGTCCTATTGAGGACTTCTGAAAATAAATATCTTCAAGTGCAACGATCCCGTCTTTGGAATTTTCATATATATATATATATATATATA
>BLSH010424389.1:117351-129265 GCA_018402905.1 Glandirana rugosa | reverse complement strand
TAGACGTTTGGTTGGACCGCGACGAGGACTTAGACCCCTGTTTTCGCCCCTATAAAATTCTCGCCCCTGTCAGACGAGTTAGACCCCTGACTGAAGACCAGTCAGATGGTGTCTACGAGTTATCCCAAATCCAGACCTCTGTACGAACCGGTCAGGTAATGGAAATGGGAGTCGAAGAAATCGTTCCGTCACCAGCAGAACCTCCACACAAACCCCAGTAATAGTATAACCTTATGACGGGACTCCGTGTCAGAGGCTTCCCTCCCCTAGTACGAGACGAAATCATACAGTGGCGTGTACAACCGTAAGTACCAAGGGAGTTACTTGACATCGAGGGGTCTGCGTGCTGCCGGCACTGGGGAGCTACAGTTCATTGAGGGAACCATGAATGCCAACATGTGCGGTGACATACTAAAGCAGAGCATGATCCCCTCCCTTCGGAGACTGTGCCTCAGGGCAGTATTCCAATATGATAATGACCCCAAACACACCTCCAAGACGACCACTGCCTTGCTAAAGAAGCTGAGGGTAAAGGTAATGGACTGGCCAAGCATGTCTCCAGACCTAAACCCTATTGAGCATCTGTGGTAGACTGACCAGAAGTCAGTCCCCAGATTGAGCAGACTGTCCCCGCTCTTAAAATATCCCCGCTTTTGTCCCCAGATTCAGGAGCAGCGCCAGGTTGGTTTGCAGATTTTGGCATTTTTTTTCCACTTGCCTGTATTTCCTCTAATGCTGCCTGGAGGCTGGGGACTCTTTTTTTTTTTTTTCTTGTGGAAGGATACATGAGCTCTGGCCACAGAAGCCGATGATCTTTACTTAGATCGGGCACAGTCAGATTCCAGAGGCGGATGGATATCCACCTCTCAGCTGCCTCCTCAGCCAATAGAAAGCACTGTACCTGCCCCCTTCCTGCAGCCTGCCTTCTTTTATTTCTAAAGAGGAGAATGTGGCAGCTGCAAGGAGAGGAATAGGGAGAGAAGAGAACAGCCTGCTATGGGGACCTCAGCCCCAGCACTGCTAAACAGTGAGTTGCGTATGCCTGTACTGCTGCCAGCATGGAGAGATCAATGGATTAGCAGAGGAGAACAAGTTTATCTTTCCGTCCATGCTGTAATCTGACACCTGCATTCCTCTCTGCCAGCACAATTCATATTGTTCTTACAGAGACCGACAGGGAGGAAACAATGCAGGATTTTCTGAGTGTTCCACCTATCCATCTATCCATCCATCCACTTATCCATCCATCCATTATTATACAGGATTTATTATTATACAGGATTTATATAGCGCCAACAGTTTACGCAGCGCATCCACCCACCCATCCATCCCTCCATCCACCCATCCACCCATCTATCCACTCACCCACCCATCTATCCATCCATCCACCCATCTATCCATCCATCCACCCACCCATCTATCCATCCTCCCACCCATTTATCCATCCATCCACACACCCATCTATCCATCCACCCACACACCCATCTATCCATCCACCCATGCACCCATCTATCCATCCACCTACCCATCCATTCCCCCATGCATCCATCCACCCACCCATCCATTCACTCACCCACCCATCCATGCATCCACCCGCCCACACACCCATCCATCCACCTATTCATCCATCCGTCCATTCATCCATCCATCCATTCATCTATTCATCATTGCTGGTGTCACAATACAACAAGAATGGATTGAAAAATTAAAGGGTATTCTCTGATGGCATTCTACTAACCCTATGTTTCCCACACTTTAGTAATAAGCCAGGGCTCTTGTACATAGTGCACTGCTGATCTCTGCATTGTGTACATAGAGCACTGCTGATCTCTGCATTGTGTACATAGAGCACTGCTGATCTCTGCATTGTGTACATAGAGCACTGCTGATCTCTGCATTGTGTACATAGCGCACTGCTGATCTCTGCATTGTGTACATAGCGCACTGCTGATCTCTGCATTGTGTAAATTGTGCACTGCTGATCCCTGCATTGTGTACATAGGGCACTCCTGATCTCTGCATTGTGTACATAGTGCACTCCTGATCTCTGCATTGTGTACATAGCGCACTCCTGATCTCTGCTTTGTGTACATAGTGCATTCCTGACCTCTGCATCGTGTGTATAGTGCACTAGTGATCTCTGCATTATGTGTGTGGCAAACTCCTGAACCCTGCATTATCCACATAGCAGACTCCTGAACCCTGCATTGTGTGCATAGCACACTCCTAAAACCTGCATTGTTTTTGAAGCGCACACGTGAACCCTTCATTGTGTGCGTAGCACACACCAGAACCCTGTACTTTGTGTGTAGCACAATTCTGAATCCTGCACGTTGTAAATAGTGCAACCCCAAAGTCTACACTCTTAATGTTGCACACTCCTGAACTCTGTATGTAGTGCAAGTCCTGAGCTCTGCACGTAGCATCCTCCTGAGCCCTGCACTCTGTGCGTAGCCTCCTCCTGAGCCCTGCACTCTACAGGTAGCATCCTCCTGAGCCCTGCACCCTACAGGTAGCATCCTCCTGAGCCCTGCACCCTACAGGTAGCATCCTCCTGAGCCCTGCACCCTACAGGTAGCATCCTCCTGAGCCCTGCACCCTGCAGGTAGCATCCTCCTGAGCCCTGCACCCTGCAGGTAGCATCCTCCTGAGCCCTGCACCCTGCAGGTAACATCCTCCTCAGCCCTGCACCCTGCAGGCAGCATTCCCCTGAGCCCTGCACGTAGCACCAGCATACAGGGGGCACACTGACCACCAGCATACAGGGGGCACACTGACCACCAGCATAAAGGGAGCAAACTGACCACCAGCATAAAGGGGCACACTGACCATCAAGATGCATGGCCAGTAGTTGCCAGTATACAGAGGACATAACAATTCAAGTAAAACAACTACGATGCAACTAAGAAAATCTCAAAAGTGATAAGAGAATCTCTTAGCTGGTTCCCTCATTTAATGCAAATCAATAAAAAGCAAAAAAATGCAGTGCAGCCCTACACTTAAAGCGGAGGTCCGGGCTAAAAAAAAAAATTAAAAGTCAGCAGCTACACATACAGTAGCTGCTGACTTTTAATATTAGGACACTTACCTGTCCTGGACTCCAGCGATGTCGGCACCCGCCGCCGATCTTCGGATCGGGGGACGGGTGCAGCCGCCTCCATCGCGGGTAAGGGAACCCGGACGTGTAAGCAGTACAGCTTCACGCCGGGCACCTTACCGCGCATGCGCGAGCTCTGCTACTGGCCAGGCGGCCAGTAGCAGAGCGAGCAGGGAGGAGGGAGCCGGCTTCTGACGTCAGCGGCCGCGTCCGCCGGCCAGAACTCCCGGAAGTGTGGAAAAGGACACCTGTCTAAAGACAGGTGTCCTCTTCCCCCTCCCCCCCCGAAAGGTGCCAAATGTGACACCTGAGGGGGGGAGGAATCCAACCAGCGGAAGTTCCACTTTAGGGTGGAACTCCGCTTTAATCTATAAAATTGTACAAATGGGCTTATAAGTGCAATGGTAAAACCTATGAATGAATATCCGGTGCAAATTAACCAATGTATTACAATATAGTAGTGATAATGTTCCCCCTCTGCAAAATTATTTTGAGAAATTGCAGATCTTCAATGTGCAAGTAATGGTGACAACCCCAACATACATTAATAATAACAGAGATGCAAATCAACCAGTGTATTAGAACATAGTAGTGATGGTGTCACCCTCTCTGCAAAGGTAAGAAATATTGCAGAGCTGCAAAGTGCAAATAGTGGTGAAACCCCCTATATATAATCATAATAAAATGTAAAATATGTATATCAATTGTACATTTTATTCTTATTATATATAGGGGATTTCACCACTATTTGCACATTGCAGCTCTGCAATATTTCTTAGCTTTTGGGTGACACCATCACTACTATTTTCTAATACACAGGTTGATTTGCATCCCTGTTATTATTATTGTATGTAGGGGGTGTCCCCATTATTTGCACATTGCAGCTCTGCAATTTCTCAAAATATTTTTGCAGAGGGGGTGACACCATCACTACTATATTGTAATACATTGGTTGGTTTGCACAGAATATTCATTTTATAGGTGTTACCATTGCACTTATAAGTCAATTTGTAGAATTGTATAAAGGTGTAGGGTTGTGGTGCATTTTTTGGCTTTTTATTGGTATACAGAGGCCAGGACATACTAATCACCATTGTATGCCATGAAGAAACCTCCACTTGCTGGCCACGCCCACGGGTGTGCGGTAGCGCGCTGCATTAGCACCATCACTTTTACCTCAAGCACCACCATAGCACCCCCAAAAAAACATTGTCTGGAGCCGCCCCTGCTTGGATAGGATTTAAATTTTGCCGCCCCATCCCTCCCTCCAAGTTGTTTCTCTATCTTATCTGCTTAATATTTGGTAGTCATATGAAGTATTTTTTTTTCTCATACAGGAAATGTGAGAAATAACGTATATATCATACAATCATTCCATAAACACATACCACATACACTGCATATATCATTTGAGGAAAATATGCTTATAAAATGGTCCCCTTAATCTGTGGGGCATCCTCAAATGGAAGGTGGAGGAGCGCAAGGTCTCTAACATCCACCAGTTCCATGATGTCGTCATGGAGGAGTGGAAGAGGACTCCAGTGGCAACCTGTGAAGTTTAGGGGTGTACTCACTTTTGTTGCCAGCGGATTAGACATTAATGGCTGTGTATTGAGTTATTTTGAGGGGACAGCAAATTTACACTGTTACACAAGCTTTACAATCACTACTTTACAATGTAGCAAAGTGTAATTACTTTAGCGCTGTCACATGAAAAGGTATGATAAAATATTTACAAATTGTTTACGAAAAGGTCCTGGAAAAGCTACGATTTGAGTTGCTCATTTATCCAGGCTGTTGTCAAATAAGGATGGGCTCGGGTGTGTTCGGAACTGCACGTGTCCGCGCCCGCCAGGAAGTTTGCACTGCACCACGCTAATCACAGGCAGTGAAACATTTCCCGATGCACGGCTGCAGCAATCAGGAAATGCTTCACTGCCTTTGATTAGTGCGGCGCAGTGCAAACTTCCTGTCGGAATCGGGCATGTTCGGTTCCGGACACGCCCGAGTCAATATCTGTTGTCAAACAGTCCAGTGATAACATTCTCACATAAGGGCAGGGGTGTCGCCAGGGGGTGGCTATCAGGGCTGCAGCCCCGAATGTCACGCCCACAGCTCCGAGTGTCCCAAGGGGTCCCTAATGGCGGTTCAGTGGCTCTGTCAAGTCGCCCGACCACCACACTATATAAGGCTGCTGCTTACATGGCGGCCGTATATAGTGAATGAATGGAGAATAGGCAGGTAGTGTAGTGTAGTGTGCAGTTCAGAGTATATAGTGCAGTTAGTGTAGTGTGTGTGTGTGTGTGTGTGTGTGTGTGTGTGTATGTGTGTGTGTGTATGTATATATATATATATATATATATATATATATATTACAGTTCAGAGTATATAGTGTGGTAAGTGTAGAATATATAATGCAGTTCAGAGTATATAGTGCAGTCCGCATAATATATATAATGCAGTTCAGAGTATATAGTGCAGTCTGTATAGTGTGTGTATATAATGCAGTTCTGTCCAGCCAGTCTGTTCCAGCATCCTGCTTTGCTGTCCAGCCAGTCTGTTCCAGCATCCTGCTTTGCTGTCCAGCCAGTCTGTTCCAGCATCCTGCCCTGCTGTCTAGCCAGTCTGTTCCAGCATCCTGCTCTGCTGTCCAGCCAGTCTGTTCCAGCATCTTGCTCTGCTGTCCAGCCAGTCTGTTCCAGCATCCTACTCTGCTGTCCAGCCAGTCTGTTCCAGCATCCTGCTCTGCGGTCCCCGGGACTGATCAGGCACTCTTACCCCGCCGTGCTCCCATGGCTGCTGTATCACTCTCAGCAGCCCGCAAGCCGGAGTTGTAGGAGAGGTCTCCCTCTACCATCCGACTCACCTCTCAGGTACGTAACGGTACCAAACAGCCATGACTGAGCCGGCTGGGGGTGCCTCTCCAATGGATGAGATCTGCCGACACCTGGCTGCCCTGATACAAGCGGTACAGTCTCTGCAAGACGGCTACACTCGTCTGGAGAATCAAGTCCAGTCCATGGCCTCTCCAGCAACAGGATCCAGCCCGACTTCAAACCAGCGCTCTTCTCCTACTCAAGCCAGTGAAGTGATGTTGCGTCCCGAGCCTCGGGTGCCGACTCCTGAACGCTTTTCCGGTGACCGGGGTAAATTCCGAGCAGTCCGAAATGCCTGCCAGCTCTACTTTGCCCTCCAGCCACAAACGTTTTCCTTGGAATCCATTAAGGTGGGATACATCCAGGGGCGTAACGATAGGGGTTGCAGGGGTTGCAATTGCAACCGGGCCCCATGGTCCAGGGGGCCCATGTGCCTCCCTTGTACACCTGAATAGGAGGGATGGCGGGGGTGGCATTTAGAGGACCCAATCTCCTCCATTTTCATCTATCCAGTTTACTTCTCTTCTGCTGTTCCCAGGGCCCCTGTGTGCTTCCCTGGTCCCCCTGGGGCCTGCTGCAGAACTTGTGAAAGGGCCCCACTGCAGTACCGTAATAAAGGGACCCTCAATAGGCGTAAAGGGCCCCAGGATCAGTGGGAAGAGGGAAGGGCCCTGGCCAGGGATCAGGGGGCCCTTCATAATTTTTTGCATCGGGGCCCTGAAGGTTCTAGTTACGCCTCTGGATACATCATCTCCCTCCTGCAGCGGTAGCCACAATCCTGGGCACATCGATTGCTGGAGTAGAACAGTGCTCCGCTCAACTCCATGCAAATATTTTTTGACACCATGGCCCAGCTGTATGATGACCCCCAGAAGACCTCCACAGCTGAGGCAGCCCTAAATGCACTCCAGCAAGGCCGCAGAGCGGCCAAGGACTATGTCTCGGACTTTAGACGCTGGAGTGCAGACACCAACTGGAACGATGCTGTCCTCTGTCACCAGTTCCACCTGGGTCTCTCTGAAAGTCTCAAGGATGAACTTGTACAACCAAGCTACATAAGTGCCTGTCTCTCTCCTCTCATAATCAATCTCCTTTGCCTGCCATGTCCACAAGCTCAGCTCACATTACTCTTCCCATCTCGTTCCAGCTGCCGGGAAGAACCGTGTCGGTGACCGCCATTATTGACTCTGGTGCCTGTAGCTGTTTCATCGACCAGTCCTTCACCATGCAACAACATATTCCGCTACAGACCGGAGAACAAGAACTCACAGCATTCCTGGCTGATGGGTCCCGTATCAAGTTGGGACTGGTTACTAAGGAGACCCCACCTATACTGACTGTCATTCCTGCGAACCACCAGGAACTACGCCTGGACGCCATTTCATCTCCTTTATTTCCTGTCATCCTGGGCCTACCTTGGTTACAGGGCCACAACCCCCAAATAGACTGGAAGACTGGGAATATTACGTTCTCTTCTTCATACTGCCAAGAACACTGCCTGAAGACACCTTCCCCATCACCCGCATCCACAATCCTGTTGTGCACGGATAGCGACCCTGAGCTACGTCAGCTGGTTCCGGACATCTACCATTAATTTCTGGATGTCCTCAGTAAGCGTGGGGCTGACACCTTACCCCTGCATCAGCCCTATGACTGTCCCATTGAGCTCCTCCCGGGAGCCGAGATCCCCTTCGGCCGCATTTTTCCCTTGTCTGAACGGGAATCAGGAGTGTTAAAGGACTGCATTGATAAGAACCTTGGGAAGGGGTTCATCCGGCCATCTACCTCTCCGGCCGGTGCAGGCATATTCTTTGTAGAAAAGAAGGACCATTCCTTGAGGCCGTGTGTGGATTACCGGGACTTAAACAAAGTAACCATTAAGAACCGCTACCCCCTTCCCTTGATTCCCGAACTGTTTCAGAGACTTAAATCAGCATGCATTTTCACCAAGCTTGATTTAAGGGGAGCCTATAACCTGATTCGTATAAGAGAAGGGGACGAGTGGAAGACCGCTTTTCGCACTAGGTATGGACACTTTGAGAACCTAGTAATGCCCTTCAGCCTCTGCAATGCCCCGGCCACCTTCCAGTACCTTATCAATGACATCTTCAAGGATTTCCTGGACATCTTTGTTGTTGTTTACTTAGATGACATCTTGATTTTTTCTGTGTCATTGGAAGTGCATTGTGGACATGTAAAGAGTGTGCTGTGCCGACTCAGAGAGCATGGGCTCTATGCCAAGGCTGAGAAATGTGACTTTGAGCGACAAAGTATCCAGTTCCTGGTGTTGATCATATCCACTAATGGAATCATGATGGATCCCCAGAAGGTTGCAGCGATATTGGATTGGCCGGCCCCCGCAGACAAGGGAATACAACGTTTTGTGGGCTTCGCCAATTTCTATCGCAAATTTATTAAGAACTTCTCGGCCATTCTTCACCCTATTACGCAATTGACTAAGCAGGGTGTCTGTTTTTGCTGGACTGAGGAAGCGCAAGTTGCCTTTGAGACATTGAAAAAGCGATTTACAATCGCTCCTGTGCTGAGCCATCCTGACTCTGCCTTACCTTACATCGTCGAGGTGGACGCCTCTGAAAGTGCCATTGGGGCCATCCTGTCTCAATGCCAAGGCCTCAAGGAGGCGACGCATCCAGTGGCGTTCTTCTCTCGGAAGCTTTCTCCAACTGAGAGGAATTACGATGTAGGGGATCGAGAGCTGTTAGCGATCAAAGCCGCCCTGGAAGAATGGAGATACTTGTTGAAAGGAGCAGCACACCCGATCCTGATATACACAGATCATAACATTTTTTAGAATATCTGAGATCTGCAAAATGTTTAAATGTCAAGCCCGCTGGGCGCTTTTCTTCTCGAGATTCACATTTCACATAACTTACAGGCCCGGATCAAAAAACACCAAGCCTGACGCGCTGTCGTGCATGTTTGAGGATTCAAGGGACATCCCAGAACCAGATACCATTTTACCGGCCGGTAATTTCTTGCTGCTGCACACCAGTTTATTAACCCATTTACAGTCTGCCTCTGTAGGGTTGCAGGGTCCCCCTGGAACTACCTTGCAAACCTGGGATGGACTCTTATGGAAGGATAAACAAATCTTTGTACCTGAAGAGACTCAGACTGAGGTGCTGGAAGTATGCCATGATCATCCCCTGGCAGGTCACTTTGGCATTCGCAAGACCATTGAGCTGGTGCAACAGTCATTCTGGTGGCCTGGCCTGGAAAAGGACTGTCAAGCTTATGTAAACTCATGTACCACCTGTATTCGGAATAAGAGCTCCCGAAGCAAGACATGGGGATTACTCAGGCCTCTGCCCATACCCGACAGACCTTGGAATATGATTTCAATGGATTTTATAGTTGAACTTCCACCCTCCAACCAATGCACTGCCATCTTCGTTGTCGTGGGCCCTCTGTCGAAGATGGCTCACTTCATTCTTCTGGGTGACACTCCTTCAGCCACAGAGACTGCCCGAATCTTTATCAAAGAAATTGTGAAACTCCATGGGGTACCCAGGAATATTGTCTCAGACCGTGGTGTTCAGTTCACCTCCAAGTTTTGGAAGGTTCTATGTGGAACTTTGCAGATCAAGCTCTCCTTTTCATCCGCCTACCATCCCCAGACCAACAGGCAGACTGAGCGCATCAATCAGACCCTGGAACAGTATATCCGGTGCTTCACCTCTTTTGTTCAGGACCATTGAGTAGCGTTGCTGCCCTTGGCGGAGTTTGCTTATAACAACTCCAATCACTCAGCCACTCAACAGTCTCCTTTCTTTGCTAATTATGGATTTCATTCCACCTTCCTACCTGATCTTGTTCCCGAATCCCCTGTTCCCGCAGTTCAGGATACCTTGGACTTCTTCTCTCGTAACAACTTACTGCTACAGGAGACTCTTGCAAAGGCCCAGGAGGATAGTAAGAGGTTGTTTGCAGAATCAGTTCCCCTCTTCTTCTCCTATCAACCAGGAGACCAGGTTTGGTTGTCCACAGCCAATCTAAGGATGGCATGCCCTTCAAAGAAGCTGGCTCCCAGATTCATCGGCCCCTTCCCGGTAAGGAGAAAGATCAATGATGTGTCTTTCAAATTATCCTTGCCAGAGTCCTTCAAGATCTATCTGGTATTTCATGTGTCTCTATTAAAGCCCACGGTGCCCGACCCATTTCCTGATCGCTGCTCTAATCCCCCAGCACCTGTTATCATTGACGAGGATGAAGAATTTGAGGTTGAGGCTATTGTGGACTGTAGGAAAAGAAGAGGCCAGACACAATACCTGATCAAATGGAAGGGCTATGGTCTTGAGGAAAATTCCTGGGAGCCTGCACAAAATGTACATGCCATGGACCTGATCCATGCCTTCTTTCGCAGAAACCCACAGAAGAAGAGACGATTGGGCATCCGGAGGGTGCCCGTAAGGAGGGGGCAATGTCAGGGAGCCCACGGAACAGTCCGATCGCTCCGGCGCACGCACATGCGCACTCTTACGCCAATGCGCATGCGGTTGATACGAATGTTGGCGCCAGAAGCCCTATTTAAGCTGGTCTCCTGCACTGTCACTTTGCTGTTTGGTCTGCAGCTTCTGAGTTCCTGTAACCTGTGTTCCAGTACCTGTTTCTTGTGACCTTGAGCCGGATCGTCCTTCACCTCTGCCTGATCGCTGCCCACTATGACCTGTCTTTGCCTACTCCTTCTGTCTGCTGTTTGCCCGATTGTTGCCAAACCCAGCCTGCCAGATTCTGCTCTGCTGTCCAGCCAGTCTGTTCCAGCATCCTGCTCTGCTGTCCAGCCAGTTTGTTCCAGCATCCTGCTCTGCTGTCCAGCCAGTTTGTTCCAGCATCCTGCTCTGCTGTCCAGCCAGTTTGTTCCAGCATCCTTCTCTGCTGTCCAGCTAGTCTGTTCCAGCATCCTGCTCCGCGGTCCCCCGGACTGATCAGGCACTCTTACCCCGCCTTGCTCCTGTGGCTGCTGTATCACTCTCAGCAGCCCGTGAGCCGGAGTTGTAGGAGAAGTCACCCTCTACCGTCCGGCTCACCTCCCAGGTACGTAACACTGACCTTGGCATGTTCTTCAATTATTCCTGTCTGCTTGATACCCTGACCTTTGGCATGCTTCCCTGTCTGTCCCTGTCTGCTCGTTGCCCTGACCCTTGGCTATCCTATGGACTATACCTTGTTGTCCTGCTGCTTCCTCTTTATCCACCAGTAGCCAGCCGTGAGCGTGAGCTAGGAGACCCTGGGGGCCGCGACCTGGAGTCAGTAGCAGCCAAGTCCATCCTCACCATCAGAGGCTCTGGTGAAAACTCTGCTGGCTCTTAGACTCCGCGCCCTGGGGAAACTTGTGCTCTAGCTCCCTGTGTATCTGTGTCAGTGCTCCAGTGGACCTGCTTTCCTGAACCACCCAGAGCTCCATTCAGAGCTGTCAGCTACGGGTCCACAACTTTAGCGGTGCACCCCTAACCCAGCGGTGTGCATCTGTCACCTGCCATCAGGTGACCTGACAATAGTACAGGGAGTGCAGAATTATTAGGCAAGTTGTATTTTTGAGGAATAATTTTATTATTGAACAACAACCATGTTCTCAATGATTCCAAAAACTCATTAATATCAAAGCTGAATATTTTTGGAAGTAGTTTTTAGTTTGTTTTTAGTTGTAGCTATTTTAGGAGGATATCTGTGTGTGCAGGTGACTATTACTGTGCATAATTATTAGGCAACTTAACAAAAAACAAATATATACCCATTTCAATTATTTATTTTCAGCAGTGAAACCAATATAACATCTCAAAATTCACAAATATACATTTCTGACATTCAAAAACAAAACAAAAACAAATCAGTGACCAATATAGCCACCTTTCTTTGCAAGGACACTCAAAAGCCTGCCATCCATGGATTCTGTCAGTGTTTTGATCTGTTCACCATCAAC
>BLSH010424389.1:78032-109876 GCA_018402905.1 Glandirana rugosa | reverse complement strand
ACAAGTGAGGAGAGAGGAGGACGTGTAACGAGGGAGAGATTACAAGTAAGGAAGGAGGAGGACGTGTAATGAAGGAAAGATTACAAGTGGGGAGAGAGGAGGACGTGTAACGAGGGAAAGGAATGAACATTAGAGAGGGAGCAATGTGCAGGAGGAGAGAGGAGTGAACAAGAGAGGGAGCAATGTGCAGGAGGAGAGAGGAATGAACATTAGAGAGGAAGCAGTGTGCAGGAGTAAAGAGGAGTGAACATTAGAGGAAGCGATGTGCAGGAGGAGAGAGGAATGACCATTACAGAGGAAGCCATGTGCAGGAGGAGAGAGGAGTGACTATTACAGAGGAAGTGATGTGCAGGAGGAGAGAAGAGTGTACATTAGAGAGGAACCAATGTGGAGGAGAGAGGAATGAACATTAGAGAGGAAGCGATGTGCAGGAGGAACGAGGAATGAACATTAGAGAGGAAGAGATGTGCAGGAGGAGAGAGGAATGAACAATATACAGGAAGCAAAATGCAGGAGAAGAGAGGAGTGAACATTAGAAAGGAAGTGATGTGCAGGAGGAGAGAGGAATGAACATTAGAGAGGGAGCAATGTGCAGGAGGAGAGAGGAGTGAACATCAGAGAAGATGCAATGTGCAGGAGGAGAGAGGAGTGAACACAACAGAGGAAGTAATGTGCAGGAGGAGAGAGGAGTGAACATTAGAGAGGAAGCGTTGTGCAGGAGGAGAGAGGAATGAACATTAGAGAGGGAGCAATGTGCAGGATGAGAAAGGAGTGAACTTTAGGGAGGGAGCAATGTGCAGGAGGAGAGAGGAATGAACATTAGAGAGGGAGCAATGTGCAAGAGGACAGAGGAGTGAACATTAGAGAGGGCGCGATGTGTAGGGAGAGAGCGGAGTGAACATTGGAGAGGAAGCAATGTGCAGGAGGAGAGAGGAGTGACTATTTCAGAGGAAGTGATGTGCAGGAGGAAAGAGGAGTGAATATTCGAGAGGAAGCAATGTGCACGAGGAGAGAAAGGAATGAACATTAGAGAGGAAACGATGTTCAGGAGGAGAGAGGAGTGAACATTAGAAAGGAAGTGATGTGCAGGAGGAGAGAGGAGTGAACATTAGAGAGGAAGCATGTGCAGGAGGAGAGAGAGAGGAATGAACATTAGAGAGGAGGCGATGTGCAGGAGGAGAGAGGAGTGAACATCAAAGAGGAAATGATTTGCAGGAGGAGAGAGAGGAAAAAGCATTAGAGGGGAAGCAATGTGCAGGAGGAGAGTGGAGTGAACATTAGGGAGGAAGCGATGTGCAGGAGGAGAGAGGAGTGAACATTAGGGAGGAAGCGATGTGCAGGAGGAGAGAGGAATGAACATTAGAGAGGAAGCAATGTGTAGGAGGAGAGAAGAATGAACAATAGAGAGGGAGCGATGTTCTGGAGGAGAGTGGAATGAACATTAGAGAGGAAGCGATGTGCAGGAGGAGATAGGAGTAAACATTATAAAGGAAGTGATGTGCAGGAGGAGAGAGGAGTGAATATTAGAAAGGAAGTGATATGCAGGAGGAGAATAGGAGTGTATATACCTGAGTGTATATAGTTGTCCCAGCAAGATCTGCAAAATTCCATTCGGCATCCCATACTTCCTATACCCCATCCAAGTTCAAATCCCTCAATAAAACATAAAAACAAGCACATGAACTGTTTTTCTGTCTTAGTGTGTCTGAGAGGTGAACTCTGGGCCAGGCAGGGTGACAGGTGGGCCACAACACTTAGCAGCCCCTACGGGGGTACCACTACATATATATAATACAGTGGAGAGTATATAGTGCAGTCCGTGTAGTATATATAATACAGTGGAGAGTATATAGTGGCATCAGTGTAGTATACATAATGCATTGCAGAGTATGTAGTGCACGCAGTGTAGTATATATAATACAGTGGAGAATATATAGTGCAGTCAGTGTAGTATATAATACAGTGCAGGGTATATAGTGCAGTGCAAAGTATATCCACTTAAGGACCAAGCCTATATTTCAAACCTGCTGTTTACAACACCCTAGAGAATAAAATGGCGGTCGTTGCAATACTTTATGTCACAGTGTATTTGTGCAGCGGTCTTACAAACACATTTTTTGGGAAAATATACACTTTATTGAATTAAGAAATAAGAAAACAGTAACATTAGCCCAATTTTTTTGTATTGTAAAAGATAATGTTGCACCAAGTAAATTGATACCCAACATGTCATGCTTCAAAATTGAGCCCGCTTCTGGAATGACAACAAGCTTTGACCGTTAAAAATCTCCATACACCATGTTTAAAAATTTCTACAGGTTACCAGTTTTGAGTTACAGAGGAGATCTTTTGCTAGGATTATTGCTCTTGCTCTAACGGTCGCGGTGATACCTCACATGTGTGATTTGAACACCGTTTACATATACGTTCGCTTCTGTACGTGAGCACAGAGGGACGGGACACTTCAATTTTTTTTTTTCTTATTTATTTTACTTTTTATTTTTCTATATTTACACTGTCCCTTTTAAAAAACAGAAATGTTTGGATCACTTTTATTCCTATTACAAGGAATGTAAACATCCCTTGTAATATAAAAAAGCATGACAGGACCTCTTTAATGTGAGATCTGGGGTCAAAAAGACCTCAGATCTCACATTTACACTTAAAGGGACATTTTTTTTTCAGACTTTTTTTTTTTCATTGCATTTAAGGCCGTTGGGCGGAAGTGATGTTTGACTTCGCTTTTGTCATCCAATGTCATTGAGTCGGGGGGGCCATCATTCCCTCACTCGACACAGTGTCTCTGAGGGGAAAGGATCAGATTGGATCGGCACCTCTCCCATCACCAATAAAAAATTATCTTGCCGTAAATCCGCCACGGAGACCACTTTTATCATTAAGCAGACCACCCGGCATTTCAGAAAATACCGGGGTTATGGCAGCTTTACTGGGCACTTAAATCCCCCTCCTGCCCAGACCAATTTTCGGCTTTCAGCGCTGTCGCATTTTGAATGAGAATTGCGCGGTCGTGTGACGTTGTACCCAAACAAAATTTTTATTATTTTTTCCCCAGAAATAGAGCTTTCTTTTGGGGGTATTTGATCGCCTCTGCAGTTTTTATTTTTTGCGCTATAAACAAACAAAGAGCGATGATTTTGAAAAAAGAACAATATTTTTTACTTTTTTGCTATAATAAATATCCAAAAAAAAATATAAAAAAGAAAATTATTCATCAGTTTTGGCCGATATATATTCTTCTACATATTTTTGGTAAAAAAAAACGCAATTGCCGTATTTTGATTGGTTTGCACAAAAGCAATTGCGTCTACAAACTATGGGAATAGATTTATGGCGTTTTTTACTTTTTTTTTTTTTTTTACTAGTAATGGCGGCGATCTGCGATTTTTATCGGGACTGCGATATTGCAGCGGACATGTCGGACATTTTTGGGACCAATGACATTTATACAGCGATCAGAAATTTAAATGTCCACTGATTACTGTATAAATGTAATTGGCAGTGAAGGGGTTCACCTGCAGGGGGCAGTGAAGGGGTTAACAATGTTCCCTGGGTGTGTTCTAACTGTGGGGGGGCAGGGCTGGTCGGGACATGACAGATCTAACTGATCCCAGTGACAGGGATCAGTAGATCTGTCTTGTCCCATTCACAGAACGGAGAACCACCGTGTTTACATTGGCGGTTCCCCGTTCTGAGGCTGCTACAGGTGATCGGCGGGTCTCGGGCGGACATCGAGTCCGCCCGACCCGCGGACACGCCCACGCAGCGTGCGGCGGCCGTGAGAGCGCACCGCAGGCTGCGAGTGCGCGCGGGGGGCGCGCACAAGGCAGGACGTCCTCCCGGATTTTCAGAGCCGCGCTGTAGCCGTCTTTCGGCTATAACGCGGTTCTGTACAGGTTAACAACGGTATTCTACATCAAAGTACCAACGTACAACAACGGCGGGTAGTCCGTAAGTGGTTAAAATACAGTGTATTGTATTAAGGGGAACCTTATGACAGCATTAAGAAAAAAAACGGCATGCCCCCCCCCCAAATCCATACCAGGCCCTTTGGGTCTGGTATAGATTTTAAGGGGAACTCCAAGCCAAAATTGAAAAAAAAAAAAACACGGCGTGGGGTCTCCCCCAAAATCCATACCAGGCCCTTTGGGTCTTGCATAGATTTTAAGGGGAACTCCACGCCAAAATGTAAAAAAAATTGCCCCTCCAAAATACATACCAGACCCTTATGTGAGCAAGCAGCTTGGCAGGCCAAGAAAGGGGGGGGGGGTCAGATGAGCCAGCACCCCCCCCCCTAAAGCATACCAGGCCGCTTGCCCTCAACATGGGGAAAGTGCTTTGGCTGCTGCGAGCAAGTTTAACCACTTCAGCCCCGGAAGGATTTGCCCCCTTCCTGACCAGAGCACTTTTTGCGATATGGCACTGCGTTGCTTTAACTGACAATTGTGCAGTCGTGCAACATTGTACACAAACAAAATTGACATCTTTTTTTCCCCACAAATAGAGCTTTCTTTTGGTGGTATTTGATCACCTCTGCGGTTTTTATTTTTTGTGCTAAAAACAAAAAAAGAGCGACAATTTTGATAGAAACCCAATATTTTTAAGTTTTTGCTATAATACATATCCAAAAAATATATATAAAAAAACAAATATATTTTATATATATATAACAAATATATCAGTTTAGACCAAAGTATTCTTCTACATACTTTTGGTAAATAAAATCGCAATAAGCGTTTATTGATTGGGTTGTGCAAAAGTTATTGCGTCTACAAACTATGAGAATTTATTTATGACCTTTTTATTTTTATTGTTTTGTTTTTTTTGTACTGGTAATGGCGGCGATCTGCGATTTTTAGCGGGACTGCGATATTGCGGCGGACAGATCGGACACTTTTGACACTTTTTTAGGACCAGTGACATTTATACAGTGATCAGAGCTAAAAATAGCCACTGATTACTGTATAAATGCCACTGTCAGGAAAAGGGTTAACACTAGGAGGGCAATCAAGGGGTTAACTGTGTTCCCTCACAGTGTTCTAACTGTGTGGGGGCTGGGCTGGTAGGGACATGACAGATCTAACTGATCCCCATTACAGGGATCAGTAGATCACTGTCATGTCCCCTGACAGAACGGGGAACCGGCATGCTTACATCGGCGGTTCCTTGTCCTGCCTCTCGAACAGGTAATCGCGGGTAGCCAGCGGACACTGAATCCGCCTGACCCGCGGCCGCACTCACGCAGCGTGTAGCAGCTGCACAAATCGCTGTTTATAGACAGTGATTTGCAGAGCCACATTGCCGCCCTTTTTCTACGCGAAGCGGTCGGCAAGTGGTTAAATGACATTTTTTCCTTTAGAAATGTCATTATTGCTGCGGCACTGTTCTACACATCGCACAGATGTGCCACTTTACGAGCAGACTAAGGGGAACCCCCAGGCCTGATATTTAAAGGAATAGTTCATTTTTATTGTTTCACTTTAAGCATCATTAACCACTTCCTTGCTGTGCACTTAAACCCCCCCCCCCCCTTGCCCGGACCAATTTTCAGTTTTCAGCGCTGTCATTCTTTGAATGACAATTGCGCAGTCGTGCAATGTTGTACCCAAACAAAATTGGCGTCCTTTTTTCCCACAAATAGAGCTTTCTTTTGGTGGTATTTGATCATCTCTGCGTTTTTTATTTTTTGCACTATAAACAAATAAAGAGTGACGATTTTGAAAAAAGAACAATATTTTTTACTTTTTGCTATAATAAATGTCCAAAAATAAAAAAACAAATTTATTCATTAGTTTAGACCGACATGTATTATTCTACATATTTTTGGTAAAAAAAATTGTGATCAGAGTATATTGATTGGGTTGCGCAAAAGTTATAGCGTCTACAAACTATGGACATTGGTTTATGGTGTTTTTTTTTATTTATTTATTTTTTACTGGTAATGACGGGGATCTGCGATTTTTATCGGGACTGTGATATTGCGGCAGACATGGTTGACGCAGTTTTTGACACTTTTTTGGGACCAATGACATTTATACAGCGATCGGATCTAAAAATAGACACTGATTACTGTATACATGTCATTGGCAGGGAAGGGGTTAACCTGCAAGGGGAAGTGAAGGGGTTAAATGTGTTCCCTGGGTGTGTTCTAACTGTGGGGGGGGGGGCGGGTTGGCAGGGGCATAACAGATCTAACTGATCCCAGTGACAGGGATCAGTAGATCTGGCATGCCCCTCCCTCACAGAACGTCGTTCTGGCTCTCTGTGAGCAGATCGCAGGTCTCCGGGGGACATCGGGTCCGCCCGACCCGCGTGCACGCTCACGCGGCGGGGGGGGAGCGCCCAGCATGAGCCAAAGGGGAGGGCAGCTGGGCCGCGGGGGGGGGGGGGGGGTGCTGGCACCAGGGGGGTGTTGGTTGATTGCCGCCCCCCCCAAAGAAACCAACGAGCTGCCACTGAAATATTTTATATCTTTTCATGTGACAATGCTGAAGAAATGACACTTTGCTACAATGTAAAGTAGTGAGCGTACAGCTTGTATAGCAGTGTAAATTTGCTGTCCCCTCAAAATAACTCAACACACAGCCATTAATGTCTAAACAGCTGGCAACAAAAGTGAGTACACCCCTAAGTGAAAATGTCCAAATTGGACCAAAAGTGTAAATTTTTGTGGCTGTCATTATTTTTCAGCACTGCCTTAACCCCCGTGGGCATGGAGTTCACCAGAGCTTCACAGGTTGCCACTGGGGTCCTCTTCCACTCGTCCATGATGACATCACAGAGCTGGTGGATGTTAGAGATCTTGCGCTCCTCCACCTTCCATTTGAGGATGCCCCACAGATGCTCAATAGGGTTTATGTCTGGAGACATGCTTGGCTAGTCCATAACCTTTACCTTCAGCTTCTTTATCAAGGCAGTGGTCATCTTGGAGGTGTGTTTGGGGTTGTTATCATGTTGGAGTAATGCCTTGCGGCCCAGTCTCCGAAGGGAGGGGATCATGCTCTGCATCAGTATGTCACAGTACATGTTGGCATTCATGGTTCCCTCAATGAACTGTAGCTCCCCAGTGCCGGCAGCACTCATGCAGCCCCAGACTATGACGCTCCCACCACCATGCTTGACTGTAGACAAGATACACTTGTCTTTGTACTTCTCACCTGGTTGTAGCCACACACAATTGACACCATCTGAACCAAATAAGTTTATCTTGGTCTCATCAGACCACAGGACATGGGTCCAGTAATCCATGTCCTTAGTCTGCTTGTCTTCAGCAAACTGTTTGCGTGCTTTCTTGTGCATCGTCTTTAGAAGAGGCTTCCTTCTGGGACGACAGCCATGCAGACCAATTTGATGCAGTGTGCGGCGTATGGTCTGAGCTCTGAAAGGCTGACCCCCCCACCCCTTTATTCTCTGCAGCAATGCTGGCAGCACTCATACATCTATTTCCTAAAGACAACCTCTGGATATGAAGCTGAGCACGTGCACTCAACTTCTTTGGTCGACCATGGCGAGGCCTGTTCTAAGTGGAACCTGTCCTGTTAAACTGCTGTATGGTCTTAGCCACTGTGCTGCAGCTCAGTTTCGGGGTCTAGGCAAACTTCTTATAGCCTTTATGTTGAGCAAGTATTCTTTTCTCCTACGTTCACTGACAGGCGCAGCTCTTCATGACTTTGTGGGGTTTTATGTTCGTCCTACCAGGAGTTAACTAGGCAGGAAAAAGAATCAGCTGGCCCCTCCCCTGGGGGCCGTCCTCTTTTCCTACATTAAACCCCCCTCACAGAATAGCTCTCCAGTTTCAATGCCTAGTTTGCAAGGAGTTGACCTGGCTTCCCTATAGGGAATTGCGGTCCTATTGTGACCATTTTCTTTTTTACAAAGTTGATGTGTTTGCATCTTCGGATGCTGCTTTTGGCCGCAAAGTTCTGCAGGCGGCAGTGTAGGCGCGTCAGGCGCCTCCTCAGAGGTTCAGTTGGGTACAGTTGTTTGCGTTTACCCACCCCTCTTTTTTGACACAGCTTGGGGACGTCCCCACAAAGTCATGAAGAGCTGCGTCTGTCAGTGAACGTAGGAGAAAAAGGGATTTTATTAAAACTTACCGTAAAATCCTTTTCTCCGAGTTCACTGACAGACGCAGCACCCACCCCTCTGGGCTCTGTTTTGGTACAGCTTGTGTACAAACTGGAGAGCTACTCTGTGAGGGGGGTTTAATGTAGGAAAAGAGGACGGCCCCCAGGAGAGGGGCCAGCTGATTCTTTTCCCTGCCTAGTTAACTCCTGGTAGGACGAACATAAAACCCCACAAAGTCATGAAGAGCTGCGTCTGTCAGTGAACTCGGAGAAAAGGATTTTACAATAAGTTTTAATAAAATCCCTTTTTTTCAGATCCTCAGAGAGTTCTTTGCCACGAGGTGCCATGTTGAACTTCCAGTGACCAGTATGAGAGAGTGAGAGCGATAACACCAAATTCAACACAGCTGCTCCCAAATTCACACCTGAGACCTTGTAACACTAACGAGTCACATGACACCGGGGAGGGAAAATGGCTAATTGGGCACATTGTGGACATTTTCACTTAGGGGTGTACTCACTTTGTTGCCAGTGATTTAGACATTAATGGCTGTGTGTTGAGTTATTTTGAGGGGACAGCAAATTTACACTGTTATGCAAGCTGTACACTCACTACTTAATATTGTAGCAAAGTGTCATTTCTTTAGTGTTGTCACATGAAAAGATATAATAAAATATTTACAAAAATGTGAGGGGTGTTGTCAGGAAACATCCGTTGCCCCTGGAATTTGCGTCCGGAAGCCTGTGCGCGGTCGCATGTAGCGTGTGCGCGCGCCTGTGCGTGTGTGTGCCTGCATTGGCGCCCAAATGGCCCGTTTAAGCAGACAGCACCCTGCAACCAGTGCTGTCCATTCTACAGCGTTCCTGTATGCTGTGACCCCAGCGTTTACTCTTGTGAGACTTCCTGTACCTGTGACCCCGGCTTTCTTTGGACTTTGTTTGATACCTACCTGCACCGACCCCGGGATGCCCATGACTACTCTTCTGCCTGCTCCCTTGTTCCTCTGCTGCCCACACATTGCCTGCCCTTCTTGTACCCAATTATCCGCCTGCCTGACCCATCTGTACCACACCGCCAGCCTGTTACCGACCCGGCCTGCATCACCATCCTTCTGTCTGCATGAGCCTTCAGTGGATATTCACCGACCACCAGTGACCAAGTCTAGCCCTCATGCCCCCTTGTTCTCCAGAGCTTCCTGTCTACACTACCAGGGGTTTTCAAACCAGGGCCGTAAGAGAGGTTGCCCCCCGCATAAGTCAGACTTGATCACCAAGTACGTGACAGTAACTGACAGCCATGTCCGAGTCTGCGCCGGGGCCCTCTCCCATGGAGGAACTGTGTGTTCACTTAGCCGGCCTTACCCAAGCGGTGAAAAATCTTCAGGAGGAATACACACGCTTGGAGAACTGAGTCCAGGACCTTGCAACCCAGGATCGGCTGGGACCAGCCAAGCTGCCTCCCGCACTATCGTGACCCTACCTACGGAGCCTAAGGTGCCCATGCCCAAGCGCTTTACAGGGGACCGCAGAAAGTTTTGGGCGTTTCGCAATTCCTGCAAATTGTACTTTGCGCTCCAACCCCGCACCTTTTCATTGGAAGCCGAGCTGTACGAGGATACCCACCAGGCTGCCACTGCAGAAGCGGCACTCTATGCTCTCCAACAGGGCCATCGTACAGCAGAGGAATATGGGTCAGAGTTCTGGCATTGGAGCGCTGATTCAGCCTGGAATGACGCTGCCCTCTGCTACCAGTTCAGGTTGGGGCTCTCTGAGCCGCTCAAGGATGAGTTGGCACGCGTCGGGGTTCCTCACACCCTGGATGCATTGGTGAATTTGGCAATCCAAGTTGACCACCGCCTGCGTGAAGGCCGAGCGGAGAGAGCTACCGGATCCATTTGTCCTACCTGGATGATGCCCCGAGTGCCCAGTTTCCCGGGTCCTGGCTTGAACGCAACCTCCTCTTCCTCCTCCGCAAGACCCCCCTGAGCCGATGCAGATTGGGCTCCTCTGCCCCCCTCTCTTACCTGAAGAATGATAGAGGCATATGTCCCTCAACCTGTGTGTGTACAGTGGAGGATCGGGACACCTGGCGAAAAATTGTCCTGCCAAGGCCGGTAAGTGTCCTACTGCTACTGTAGGGGAAGTGTTGTCTTTGCCCAATAACAAGTCTCATCTTGTTCTCTCGATCTTCTTACAGCTTCCCAACGGGAGTATTCAAGTTCCAGCTATGATGGACTCAGGAGCTTGTAGTTGTTTTGTGGACAAAGCCTTTGCCACCCAACACCAGATTCCTCTATGACCCAAGGACCACCAGATGGTCATTCGAATAGCTGACGAGTCAATCATAAAATCCGGCACAGTTACCTATGAGACTTTCCCTCTACCTGCCAGGACTGCCGGAGGCCATACGGAATACCTGACGCTATCGCGTCCCCCCCTGTTTCCGGTTATCCTTGGTCTCCCGTGGCTTCGGATCCACAGTCCACACATTGACTGGAACACTGGTGAAATACAATTTCTGTCATCGTACTGCCACCACCACTGCTTGCAGCTGCCCCAGGAGGTACCTCCATCTGTACTCTGTATGAACTCAGGAAACCCGTCTTGCTGTCCACATTGTGTACCATGACTTCCTGGATGTCTTCAGCAGTCTTACGACTGCCCGATTGACCTTCTACCGGGGGCTGAAGTCCCTTTCGGCAGAATATTCCCACTTTCCAAAGGGGAATTGGCGGCTCTCAAAGCCTACCTCAAGGAGAACCTAAAGAAGGGCTTTGTCTGGCCCTCTACATCCCCCGCAGGAGCTGGGATATTCTTTGTTGAAAAACAAACACCCTGACTCCGTGCTGCCCTACATCCTGGAAGTAGATGCCTCAGAGACTGCAGTAGGGGTGGTCCTTTCTCAGAGAGGGGGGCCAAAAGCCTCACTTCACCCCGTTGCCTTCTTCTCTCAGAAGCTTACTCCACCCGAGAGAAATTATGACATCGGGGACAGAGAACTGTTGGCCATCAAGTCCGCTCTGGAGGAATTGCAGTATCTCCTGGAATTCCTATGGACTGCCAAGAGACATAAACCTTGTCAGGCTCATTGGGCTTTGTTCTTTTCTCGATTCCAGGTCCATATAACGTACAGGCCTGGGTCCAAGAATATTAAGCCGGATGCTCTATCCAGAATGTTCCATGAGCCTGGGGAGGCTCCCCCTCCAGATACCATCCTACTGGCCCACAGCTTCTTACTGGCCCAGGAAGGCCTCTTAACACAAATCAGGTGGTCTCTGGCTGGATCCACTGTACCAACTGACTCTGGACTCTCAATGAAGGACGGGCTGTGGTGGTCGGGTACCCAAATCTTTGTGCCTGAGGAGCTCCGCCTGACCATCTTGGAACTCTGCCACGACCACAAACTAGCCAGACATTTCGGCAGCCACAAAATGGCAGAGCTGTTATCCTGCACATTTTGGTGGCCCCATATGAACAAGGACTGCGGAACATAAGTGGGTGCTTGTCCCACTTGTGCCCAAAACAAGACCGAAAGAACCAAAGCATGGGGGTCTGTTGAACCCGTTACCTATTCCTGACCGACCCTGGCCCCAAATCTCCATGGACTTTATAGTTGAATTGCCCCCCGTCCGCAGGGTTAAACGCTATCTTCGTGGTGGTAGACCACCTCACTAAAATGGCACACTTTGTTCCTATGCAGGGCACCCCCTCGGCAACCGAGACAGCGAAGACCTTCATCAAAGAAATTGTCCGTCTCCACAGCATCCCCAACAATATTGTGCCAGATCGGGGGGTGCAGTTCACGTCCCGAGTCTGGAGGTCCCTGTGCACTACCTTAAGGATTGAACTGGCATTTTCATCGGCCTATCATCCTTAGTCAAATGGCCAAACAGAGAGGACCAACCAGACCCTCAAGCAGTACCTCCGCTGCTACTCCTCGTTCTCCCAGGATGGTTGGGTCTCCTTGCTGCCGGTAGCCGAGTTCACCTATAACAATTCGGACCACTCTGCCACCAAGCAATCTCCGTTCTGGACGAATCTCCACTGCCACCTCACATTCTTACCTAACCTGCTGACTGAAAGTGCAGTGCCTGCCGTACAGGAGATCACCCAGTTCCTGGAAAGGAACAATAAACTCTTACAAGAGACCCTTGCTCAAACCCAAGAACACAACAAGAGGACATTTGATAAGGGGAGACAAGGAGAACTGGACATACAGCCTGGTGACTGGGTCTGGTTGGCAACCAAAAATTTGAGGCTATCATGCCCTTCCAAAATATTAGGACTGAAATATATTGGACCTCTCCCAGTTAAGAGGAAAATTAATAAGATGGCTTATGAACTTGACCTTCCTCCCTCACTTCGGGTTCATCCCGTATTCCACGTGAATCTACTTAAGCCAGTGACCAAGGATCCTTTTCTGGGGCAGAGAATGGCTCCACCAGAACCAGTCTTAGTGGACGGAGAGGAGGAGTTTGAGGTAGAAACCATGCTTGACTGCAGAAGGAGAGGGGGCACTACCCAATTCCTAGTTAAATAGAAGGGATATGGGCCTGAAGAAAGCTCTTGGGAGCCAGAAAGTAATCTACATGCCAAAGAACTTAAGACATTTTGGAGGAATAACTCTGCCAAGAGAACCGTTTGGGCATCCGGAGGCTGCCCTTTGGGGGGCAATGTCAGGAAACATCCAGAAGCCTGTGCGCACATGTATGCGCCGGCATTGGCGCCCAAACGGCCCATATAAGCAGACAGCACCCTGCAACCAGTGCTGTCTGTTCTACACCGTTCTTGTATCCTGTGACCCCAGCGTTTACTCTTGTGAGACTTCCTGTACCTGTGACCCCGGCTTTCCTTGGACATTGTTTGATATCTGCCGGCGCTGACCCCAGCCTGCCTATGACTACTCTTCTGCCTGCTCCCTTGTACCTCTGCTGCACGCATGTTGCCGACCCTGCTTGCACCCGACTATCCGCCTGCCTGACCCATCTGTACCGCACCGACCACCAGTGACCAAGTCCAGCCCCCGTGCCCCCCTGTGCTCCAGAGCTCCCTGTCTACACTACCAGGGATTCTTGAACCAGGGCCGTAAGAGAGGTTGCCCCCCGCATAAGTCAGATGACTCGATCACCAGGTACGTGACAGGTATACTCACTTATGTGAGAAACTGTATATCTCCTAGACAGCTGTTTGGGAACCTCCTTATCTTTTTGGCGATTTTTTTTTTTTTTTTAGAAATCTTTTTATTGAGATTAAAAAAAAAAAATCACAAAACATTGGTATAATAGAAAAAAAAATAGGATGGCCCATACCTCGCAGTGAAGCATTAGCTGTGCATCAACAACATAAATACAAGACCATGCGGCAGCAGTAAAGCCTACTAGGGCAAAGCCACTAGTGCAGTGTAGGTAGGTGTACAACTTAGCAAAACAGAACCTAAAAAACAAAAGAAAGAGAAAAAGCAGATGTGCTCATGCGTGTGGCTCACACTTAAACAGGATGTATGAAGAATCACTCAATGCTTAGTTGGTACCCTCAGAGTGTCTACCTGATACTAAGGCAAATTAGTTAGCCGATTGCTGAAACAAACAAGTTGATGCAATATATTATTGGGCATCATTGTGGTAGAGATGTTTTGAATCCACCTCACCCAAACTTTATTGAATTTCCAGATACATCCCCTATTGGCATAAGTGTCCTTGTACAACAGTAAATCGAAAGAAGGTGGAGATGGTTGTTTCCAGGTGACCACCTTCCAAGCATAAAAGAGCCCAGTGGGAGCGAGATGCCCCACCAGTGCCAGGAGACATATTTTTGGAGTGGGAGAGAAAGGGGTGGCAACTATAGTATTACTCATGGAAACAACCTCTCTCCAATATTGCATGGTAGCTGGAGATGTCAGTCTCCTGTGGAGTGAGAACATATCCAACAGGCCAGGGATATGGTCGAGTCAATCTTGTGAAGCTGGATGAGCTGACCCCTAATAGACACAAGCTGTTTAAATAGAGTGTCCCAGATGTCCTCCCAGTCCCCAGCATAATCTATGCCATCTCCGAGGCACTTTTTTATGAGAGAGCATAAATCAGGATGATGATCCATTATCAGGTGATTATACAGAGTCGAATTCGGCTTCTCCAGATCCAGACCTAAGCAAAGCCTCAAGGTCAGAGCATGCTAAATCAAGTTGCTGAGAAAGAAATTGAGAGTTCAAGGCATGGGAAAGCTGCATATATTGGAATAGGTATATAGTAGGTCATACAAAGGCTGGGGAACTGAATTAGATTAGACCATTTGTGAAATTGTTTCAATTTTAAACTTGGCCCAGAATTGAGGAAGACTGGACCTCCTTATCTTATATGGAGACCGTGATCATATTCTTTGGTGCGAGGGATGTCGTTAGGATGCAGCTTAACTATATACCTATAGTTTGGTGATACAACATGAGGGACAACCTTTCTCTCCCCCACACAACACCCCCCCCCCCAACTCCATTTACCTTGGATTAATTTAGGCTTACTTGTAGGTAAAAGATTAAAAAAAAGTAGTTTACTACCGTTTTAAGAGGGGAGAAAGTGATGCCACCAATGTTGAATTTTGTACAAACACGGTAAATGACTGATCAGAACTAGTTCATGGGAGTATAGTTTTTGTGCTTAAGACCCCTTTCACACTGAGGCGCTTTACAGGCACTATTTAGCTAAAATTAGCGCCTGTAAAGTGCCTCAAAAATCCCTCCCCATCCACCCCAATATGAAAGCCAGAGTGCTTTCACACTGGGGCAGTGCGCTTGCAGGACATTACAAAAAGTCCTGCAAGCAGCATCTTTGGGGCGGTGCAGTAAGAGGTGATATTTATAAAGTGAAATACCGCGCTAAAAAATATATATTAAATAATAACTCAGGTATTTAAAACTTATAAACCTAAGCCTTGCAAGTGTTGTAAATGGAAATTTATTAATATTATTTTAATATAACAATCTAACAGCTGCTGCTTTAAAAAAATCAGTAAATATGTGAAACAACACTAATATCCATAAATAAATGAAAACTTAGTGTTAGCAGCGCTTAATAATATAAAGTGCATACATATTTAGTGTAAACATGTGGCAAAATAATTATAATAAATAAAGTGCCGGTGCTAAAAAAGAGTCCTTTATAAAATGCAATATAATGCAATAAGTTGGAAATCTTCTATTCAGTGCTCTACCTCTGTTCACCACGTGTAGGAGAAAATACAAATGGAGGCTCACCAGAACTATGGAAACAAACAGCCCTTTAGATTTTATCCAGAAGAAACACAGCACAGAGGTTCTTGTTCTCCAACTCAGGCAGCCCAATAGGAAGAGTCAAAATCAGCCTGTGTAAACCACAATAGCATCCAAGAGGTTCCTTTCCCAATTCGCTTCCAAAAAAGCACCACAAATGCTGCTGCTCTCCAACTCGGACAACCATGAGGAATAAATCACAAAAGAGCCCTCATAGTGTATCACTTTAAACAATCAATGATTTTATTGAACAGGTAATGAGCTTAAATTAAAACAGCTTAAAAGATCGTTTGTGTACAAACAGTACACGAGTTACCGGTCAGCAATGGCGCGTCACACTCCTCACTCCTCCACGTCCCAGCTGCCTGTAACTCGATCAGCCTCGGGCCGCCGTGTGGCCATGCCCCCGACGCGTTTCATTACTTCCGACTTGCTCACAGGGGTTGGCCACACGGCGGTCCAAGTGCACCCTTATAGTGATCGCTCACCACCGCTAGGTGGCGTTCGTACTGAGCCGTCTCCTGATCTCATACACAGGCACAGCTACTTGCCCCGTCACACATCGTTAAGATGATGCAGGATCAGTGCCAAAACTGGTAGTGCAGTGAGAACAGATACGGCCCGATCGTACACATTAGTCAAATTGTTACAGTGAATTCATTAGAACACCCTGTTTAATCTGATACATGCTATATAATATTATCAGTGAGGTGATAATTGAAACAATAGTTTAAAAAGCACCATATAAAAAGTATTATATATAAGTATTAAAAAATCAAATATAATAAGACAAATGTGTTGAAAGACCAAGGAGGCAACTCTCCCTTCCCAACACTCTATCTTGCAAATAATAAAATACAATATTACAACAATATAATATACTGAAATTCAAAACAAGTATACTATGAATAGTCTAATCGCAGGATCCGAGTCCTATTCTTCATTTAATAAACATTACAGAAGAATTATAAACCCAGGTTTGACACCCATAGTATTTGAAAGGTAACCACCTATGGTGTCTGGCGTTATGTGTAAAATGAGTAGATAAATATGAGTAACCTAAGCATGCGATCAGAGTCCTGGCTATTCCCTCATTATAAACATCGCAACGTCAGACCCAAGGTATTTTTAAATGATCATAAAAAATCATAAAATATCATAAAATTGATCATAGAATTGAAATACAAGAAGAAATCAGAGAAAAGAGCTGTATGTGTAATATTATATTAGAGATGATGGTATTTGTTCCAATGAGAGTTCCACCATCCCTCCACTTGTAGGTGCATATTGTATACGGTCAAGAGTTACTAATAAAACAGTTAAGATCCAGTTCGATATTTAGTCCATCCGGACTGAAAGTTCCTAAAAGGTGTATCCACCGGGTCTCCATCTTTGAAATCTCCCTAATTTTGTTGGATCCTCTCCAATTAGTCACTCATTTTTCCACACCCCAAAATTGTAAGCCTGAGGGGTCTCTTTTATGTTTGTCTCTAAAATGCGCTGACACACTGTGGTCCTTGAAGCCTTTAATGATGTTTGTCACATGCTCGCCAATCCTAACTTTTAGCGGTCGTTTCGTTCTTCCCACGTACATCAGGCCGCAAGGACAACTTAAAACATACACTACGTGCGTACTATCGCACGTAATAAATTGCTCTATAGTGTGACATCTATTTGTGGTTGTGGATCTAAAATCAGTTCTGGTTCTCACTTCATTGCCCGTGAGATTACAGGCCCGGCATTTACCACAAGCCCTAAAGCCTTTTCTATCTGGCCATAATTGCAAACCCCCTAGAGGTGATATACCGCTCCTCCATTGCCCCTGCCCATTAAAAACAATGGGGCAGCACTTCCAAAGCAGCTGCAAACCGCCTCGGAAGCGTGGAGTGCCGGCACTTTTAAACCAGTTTTAACCCCTTGTGGGGGGGTTAAAGGCGCACCGCTTTCACAGCCGTAGCATCGCTATAACATCGCTAAATCCCCGCTGAAACTAGCTGGGATTTACCGCTAACGCCCCACCGTCCCAAGTGTGAAAGTGCCCTAACGATATTTAATACATTTTAATCTAAAACGTGGATCATTTTGGAGAGTGGATGAAAAGTGTTTTACTTTTGTGCAATCTGCAATTCTTGGAGAATGTACAGAGTTGCAAACATTATATATCTGTTGTCATTTTTGAGATTACTTCTCCCAAAAAAGAAATGTCATGATCATGGGGTGATTTATTAAATAAATATTAAGTATAAAAGTATAAATATTCATAGTAGTACATGTGTAAAGTGGAGGAAGAATTTTAAAAAGCCCTGAATTTTGGTATTTACTCATTTACTTTTATGTTTTATTGTGTGTTGACATGCACTTCCTGTTTTTGCATGAAAATGTACAGTTTGCCCGGAGAAGTTTTTGACTCCAAGGTGGTAGAATGGGCAAGGGTGCCCATTTGTCCGTGTTTGGCTTTGTGTGTGGTTATTCCTATCATTTGCTCTGAGTCGGACAAAAGGGCGCCCGTTTGTCTGTGTTCGGCTTTGTGTGTGGTTGTTCCTATCATTTGCTCTGAGTCTTATTCCATGTACCGATCTTTGGCTTGTCTGACTATCCCTGCCTGCCTGATACCTCGATCTTTGGCTTGTTCTCTGTTTCTCCTGTCTGTTTGTAGCCCTGACCCTTTGCTATTACCTCTGACTATTATTTGCTGTTCCTGCACTGCTGCTTCCTCTCTTCCACCTGTAGCCAGCCGAGCGTGAGCTAGGGGACCCCAGGGGGGCCGTGACCTGGATCCAATTGCAGCCAAATCAATCATCACCACTAGAGGTACTGGTGAACACCCACTGGCTCTTAGACTCCGCACCCTGGGGAAACCAATGCACTAGTTCCCTGTGTTTCAGAGTCTGTTCCCTGTCAGTTTCAGCGCCAGAACTCAATAGCAGCAGTCAGCCATAGGTCCACAACCTTAGTGGTGCACTTTACAACCCTTGGTGTGATTCGCACTCCAGTGGGTGCGTACCTGTCACCTGAACCCAGGTGTTGTGACAATGTGTCCCTCATTTTGGTCTGAGCTATATAGTTGCATATAAAATGTACATTTTATCCTTCAAAAAGTGTTTCCCAGTGCTAAACCTTTCATCCAATTTCTAAATCGCCACATTTGTAAATTTCAAAAGCTAGTAAAAAAAAAAAAAAAAAGCACTTGTGGGGTTAACTAATAGTTTTTTTGTGTGTAATTCTCCTTTAACCACTTCAGCCCCGGAAGAATTTCCCAGGTTAGGACCAGAGCACTTTTTGCTATTCGGCACTGCGTCGATTTAACTGACAATTGCGCGGTCGTGCAACGCTGTACCCAAACGAAATTTGCGCCCTTTTTTTTCAATAGAGCTTTCTTTTGGTGGTATTTGATCACCACTGCGTCATTCCTGATCACCGCTATAAACAAAAGAAGAGCGACCATTTTGCAAAAAAAAAAACAAAAATTCTTACTTTTTGCTAAAATTCAAATCCAAAAAAAAAATATAAAAAAGCATTTTTTTTCACAGGTTTTGGCGGATTTATATTCTTCCTCATATTTGTGATAAAAAAAAAAAAATCGCAATCTGTGTTTATTGATTGGTTTGCGCAAAAGTGGCCTCGTTTACGGATGGTGAGAATTCATTTCTGGGGTTTTTATTTTATTTTATTTTTTTACTAGTAATGGCGGCGATCTGCGATTTTTAACCGGCACTGCGATATTGCAGCGGACATGTCGGACATTTTTTACACTTTTTTGTGACCAATGACATTTATACAGCGATCAGAAATAGGGGTTAACTATGTTCCCTGGGTGTGTTCTAACTGTGAGGGGACTGGGCTACCATGGGCATGAGAGATCTAACTGATTCCAGTGACAGGGATCAGTAGATCTCCCATGCCCCCACTAACAGAGCGGGGAACCGCCGTGTTTACATCGGCGGTTCCCCGCTCTTTGCCTGTGGCCGCTCATCGCGACTCGCCGGCGCACATCGGGTCCGCCCGAGCCGCGGACACACTTCTCAGGAGTGCGGCAGGTGCGAGCGCGCCCCCTAGCGGCCATTTGCAGATCGCCACCTTTTTACGGCGATTTGCGGCCAGCGTCCACACTGCTGCCGTAAATAGACGGTAGGCAGTGTGGAACTAGTTAAGGTGTGCAAAAGGGGGTGTGCCCTATGCCTACATACTTTTGAAAATAGGTGTTCCTCCTTTCCATCTCAAAAAGTTGGGAGGTATGGCTACACTTTCTGTTCCAATCCAGTCAAGCAATTTCCCCTTTTATTTCAATGGTCCCATTGCCTCAGGAATGGCCTGGGCAACAGCTAGTATTCCTAGCCCAGGCCCCTAGTATCTGATTCTGAATGTCCTTATGTATCTGAATTTCCTAGTTTTCTGAATAACAGCAAGATTCATAATTTCTGGTTATCCCTGTACCCAAACACACCATGTCCCCAGTGACTTTACTGATGCCCCCCAGGCACTTCCAGTGTGATCCCCATCTACCTGGTTTTCCTAGAGTCATCTCCCATTGGTTTCCTGCCTGATCTGCATATCTCTAGTAAGGATGTGCCGAACACCCCCCGGTTCGATTCACACCAGAACTTGCGAACAGGCAAAAAATTTGTGCGAACGTCGAACATGAAAAATCAAAAGTGCTAATTTTAAAGGCTTATATGCAAGTTATTGCCCTAAAAAGTGTATGGGGACCCGGCTCCTGCCCTAGGGGACATGTATCAATGCAAAAAAAGTTTTTAAATCAATCGTTTTTTTCAGGAGCAGTTATTATAATAATGCCTAAAGTGAAACAATAAAAATGAAAAATTACTTTAAATATCATGCCTGGGGGGTCCCCTTAGTCTGCCTGTAAAAGGGCGCACCTCTGTGATGTTTAGAACATAGCCAGAGCAAAATGACATTTCCAATACACATAAAATCACCGAAAAAGTATTGTGTTGCCCACCAACCCCCCCAGTCCAGACCAGGCCCTTCAGGTCTGGTATGGATTTAAGGGGGAACCCCGCTGCAAAGTTTTTTTAAAAAATTGCATAGGGTCCCCCCAAAGTCCGTACCAGGCCCTTCAGGTCTGGTATGGATTTTAAGGCGGAACCCCGCGCCAAAATTGAAAAAAAAACATGATGTGGGTTCCCCCCAAAGTCCATACCAGGCCCTTCAAGTCTGGTATGGATTTTAAGGGGAACCCCGTGCCAAATTTAAAAAAATGGCATGGGGTGCCCCCCAAAATCCAAACCATCACCTTATCCGAGCACGCAGCCCTGGCATGGCTCGGATGAGCGAGCACCCCCCCTGCCGAACCATACCAGGCAACATGCCCTCAACATGGGGAGGATTCTTTGAGGTCACCCCCAAAGCACCTTGTCCCCATGTTGATGGGGAGAAGGGCCTCATCCCCACAACCCTTGCCCCCAGATCCCAACCCCTCCCATGTAAATAGGTATGGGCTACATTGTACCCCTTCCCATTCACCAAAAAAGGAGTAAAGTGTTAAAAAAAACAAGAGGAAGCAAGAAGACCGGAAGAAGCAGAAGACCAGAAGAAGGACCAGGGGCAGAAGAAGATGGAGGAAGAAAGAAGAAGAGCTATTTTACACAATAAAGGACTTGTCAAAAACTGCATCTTGTTTTCGTTACTCCTTTTTTGGTGAATGGGTAGGGGTACTTTAAAGGGGGCTTCCAGATTCCGATAAGCCCCCCCGCCCGCAGACCCCCTCAACCACTGGCAAGGGTTGTGGGGATGAGGCCCTTCTCCCCATCAACATGGGGACAAGGTGCTTTGGGGGTGACCTCAAAGCATCCTCCCCATGTTGAGGGCATGTGGCCTGGTATGGTTCGGAGGAGGGGGGGCGCTCGCTCGTCCCCACCCCCTCCTGCCATGCCAGGGCTGCGTGCTTGGATAAGGGTTTGGTTTGGATTTTAAAATTTAGCGCCGGGTTCCCTTTACAATCTATACCAGACCTGAAGGGCCTGGTTTGGATTTTGGGGGGAACCCCACATCATTTTTTTTTATTTTGGCGCTGGGTTCCCCTTAAAATCCATACCAGACCTGAAGGGCCTGGTATGGACTTTGGGGGGACCCTTACGCTTTTTTTTTTTTTTGGGCAGGGTTCCCCTTAAAATACATACCAGACCTGAAGGGTCTGTTATGGACCGGGGAACCCTATGCAATTTTTTTTTTTAAATTTTGGTGTGGGCCCCGCTGTTGTAAATTATTTTAAAAATTGTGATGACATGCCCCAGTCAAACAGGTGCTGAAAAATTGAGCCTTGGGTGTTGGCGGTGCCAGAACACTGTAAACCCTTGCAGTTACTCTTGTTGGGTGCAGGAACGGGCCCTGCTGTTGTAAAGTAGTTTAAAAATTGTGATGACATGCCCCAGTCAAACAGGTGCTGAAAAATTGGGCATTGGGTGTTGGTGGTGTCCTACATATAAAATATTGTTCTGGATAATGGACAGGAGAAATAGGAGCAGTGGCAGTCTTAAAGGGATCCCAGATCCCTAGCAAATTTAATCAGTTGCATCAGCATCAGGGGCTTGATAGCTGCTGCTCATCCAGGACAGATTCATTTTTATAAAAGTGAGCCTATCAACCTAGTCTGTGGACAGGCACACTCTTTGATCGGTAACGAAGCCTCCAGCAGCACTGAATGTCTGTTCAGAAAGCACGCTGGATGCAGGACAGGCCAGTAACTCAATTGCATATTCAGCAAGATCCGGCCAGTGGTCCATCCTCAAGACCCAGTAACTCAGTGGATGCTCAGTTGGAAAGGTCCCCAAGTCTGCTCTTGCCCCTATATATTCCTGCACCATATAATGCAGATGCTGACGATGGTTGCATGAACCTATCTGGCCTGGGCGCTGAGGACTGAAATTTTTTTTAAAGGCATCGGTCAGCCGGCCACCTTCTCCACCGCTCTGCCTCTGAACGACTGGAGTTTCAGAAACACGTTGTCCAACACCAGGACATGGTAGCCTCCCAGGGTCTGGAAAGGCTTTGCACAAACCTTTCTTCAAGGTATCCTGAAGATGTTTCATCCTGTGCTCCCTCTGCTCAGGCAGGATGAGCTCTGCAACTTTACCCTTGTAACATGGATCAAGAAGGGTTGCCAGCCAGTAATGATCCCTCTCCTTGATACCACGAATCCTAGGGTCTACTTGCAGGCTTTTCAGAATCAGAGAGCCCATGCAGCGTAAGTTTGAGGATGCATGAGTGTCCTCTGGGTCACTGAGGATGACATTTTCAGGAACTACCTCCTCCAGCCATGTACAACTCCTTGGGTTTCTGGGGACTGAAAACCATGATCCCTTGAAGACTGCTGAGTGTTATCCTCCACATCCTTGCTGACGCAATAATCCATCTCCGCCTCCTCCTCCTGTGTGTTTGATGGTTCTGCAGGAATGATCTCTGTATAAAGGGGGCCTTGAGAGGAAAGGAAGTCCTCCTCTTCCTCCCGCTGTTCTGCCTCAAGTGCCCTGTCCATGATTCCACAAAGTGTGTGCTCCAGAAGGAATATTAGAGGGACAGTGTCACTGATCATGTATTGTCGCTGCTCACCATCCTTGTGGCCTCCTCAAATAATGACAGGACAGTGCATGCATCCTTGATCAGTAGCCACTGACGTGGCGAAAAGAAGCCAAGCTCTCCTGAGCCTGTCCTGGTGCCATGCTCACAGAGGTACTCATTGATGGCCCTCTGCTGTGCGTGCAGCCACTGCAGCATTGCCAATGTTGAGTTCCAACTGGTGGGCATGTCACAAATGAGGCGGTTGGTGGGCAGGTTGAATTCCCCCTGAATGTCAGCCAGCCGGGCACTGGAATTTTATGAACACCGGAAATGACTACAGACTTTTCTGACCTGCCTCAGGATATCTGGTAAGCCTGGGTACCTGGTCAAGAAATGCTGCACCACCAAATTCAAGACGTGTGCCAAGCATGGAACATGTGTCTAGTGTCCCTGTCGGAGGGCAGAGAGAAGGCTGGTGCCATGCATTGTTGCTTACAACCATTCCTGGCTCAAGCTGCCGTGGCGTCAACCACGTCTGAGCCTGCCCCCGCAGAATCTCTGTCCCAGTGTGGCTCCTGTCCCCAAGACAGACTAACTCAAGCACCGCATGGCATCTTTTAGCCTGTCTGATTGCGTAGTCCCTTGAACGCTTAGGGAGCACTGCAGGTTCAAAGGACAATTCTGCAGAAGAAGCCACAGAGGTAGAAGAAGAGGAGGGGGTGGAGGAGACAGATGTGGCAAAATCACCACCAGCTTTTTGGAGGCATGGTGGCAGAACTAGCTCCAACACTGAACCCTGTCCTGCATCCTTTCCAGCTGCCAGTAGAGTTACCCAGTGTGCTGTGAAGGAAAGGTAACGTCCCTGACCGTGCCTGCTGGACCATGAGTTAGTGGTAATATGAACCCTGCTGCTGACCGCCCTGTCCAACGAGGCCAAAACATTGCCTTCCAAATGACAGTAGAGAGCTGGAATGGCCGTACGTGAAAATACATTTCTTTTGGGAACGTGCCACTGTGGGACAGCACGTTCCACAAATTCACGAAAGGGGGCAGAGTCTACCAGCTGAAAAGGCAGCAGTTGGAGTGCTAGCAGTTTGGCCAAGCTAGCATTAAGACGCTGAGCATGTGGATGGCTGGGACAGTATTTTTTTTTACGGTTCAGCAACTAGGGTAGGGATATTTGCCTGCTGAATTTACCTGGTGGTGTACTGCTAGTAGATTGGCTGCAAGTACTTGTGACAGGCCAGAGTGCAAATGAAGGAAAGAGATCCACTCCAAGCCTTGCCCGTAATAACCAGTAATCACCGGCTGCTGTTCAGGTAAGGTGCCGGCTAGGCTATGTTTGAAGTGTAGAAGGCAAAAAAGTGCCTGGACAGCCGCACTCTTGATACACACTCTTTATTGGAGGATAAAATCAGATCAGAAATACATCTTGTGAAGACACGAGCAGATCCCCTGACAGGGTATGGCAACTAACGCGTTTCACATCTCAAATAGGATGTTTAGTCATAGCTAACACCATTCTACTAGCATGTTGCTTACATTTAGTTACAAGACACCCATTAGACCATTAATTGATCAATTAATTAATCAATCAATCAATTGGTCAGCTAACACACATTGGAACAAGTTAGAGATGACACATAACGTATTGGACCTACAAAGGGTGTGGCAAAACCTATCGTCATATTTAACCCCATACAATAAGCAACAGAGGCAGTCTGGAAAAATGGAGCAGTCCCCATATAACGCTATATATAATTTATGTGTACAAAAAGCTCTCAAAAAAATAAAAATGATCTAACATAAAAATGAAGACTGCATCCACCATTTCAGAGAAATAAGTAGAACTGGTGTGGTCCTAACAATTCAGATACATATATATAGCAACATGTACATTCTAAAATCAATGAATATAACATTGTATCGCCTTAAACTAATCATTCAGCAAAAAATATATATAGTGATCTCTTAATTGTATCCCATGTATTCATTGTCATTTTAAACCTAAACCTAGAGGGAATGTAGAAGCTTTACTGAAAGATAAAGTCAAGGTAGAGTTAGGATTAAAAGTTGAATTGAACCTTTATACGGGAAATAGGATAATTGTTGTCAATGAGGATAACATTAGATCTTAAAATGTGTTTTTAAAGTGCAAAATTACACATAAATATATGCAAGGAGGCAAGCCCGAAGTGACACAAACACTGAAATAGAAGGTACAGACATAGAAAAGATAAAAATGGAAGGAGGGGGGGGAGGGATGTAGAAAAGAAGGGAGGGAGGGGAAGGGGGAAAAGGGGAGAGGAGACCGGAGGGGGACAAAAAGAGAGGACAAGACAAGACAAGAGAGGTGGGGAAAGTAAATGTATTAGCAGTGCACCAAGATAGGTCAGATGGTTAAGAATGGCCCAACTATATGATCTAGCCAAACAGGTCAGACCAAAATCGCATCGGTCGCATTGCACAAGATAGGTTAGAAAGAGAATCCTATATGCCTGGCCTATTCTGAAACAATGAGTTGTTTATGCCCTGTCACGCTCAATATGTAAAAATTGAGTAGGGCATCTAGACAAAGAGATGGTACTTGGGGCATTCCTACTCATAGAAGTGGGAAACGTCCCACTCAAAGTTCATGCCATTAGGAATCCTCGTATTGAGACGAAATATCCAATGCACTTCTTTCTTGCAAAGGATTCTAAATCTATCCCCCCCCCCCGCCCCTTTTAGGCATGCTGACTCTCTCTGCACCCTGTATTACCAGACTCAATACATCTTTATCGTGATGGACATTCCAATGTCAGGCGTAAATGGTCTGATAACCTGTGTCCCACATATTGTAATTTACATTTAGTGCAGGAAATTACATATACCAGAAACCTGGTATTGCAATTAATAAAAGTTGAAATATCAAGATTTATCATCTACAACAGAGACAATTTGGGACCCCCTTTTGATAAAGTGACAGTAGTAACAAGTACTGTTGCCACATCTGAATGTTCCCCTAAACTGGAGCCAATGAGACCTGGGGCGTTGACTACTGAATAGACTTGGGGACAAAGTTTTACCAATGGTGGATGCTCTCCTGGATACTGAACGTATACCTTTAGATAGTATGCTCGCATAAATGGGATCATTATATAAAACGGGTAGATATTTCTTCACAATGTCCTGGATTTTAGTATATTCAGGGCTATATGAAGTAGAGAATGTAGGAAGGTTCTGTTCACGAGAGATATGCAGTATATCGACATTTGTGTTCTTCCTACGTTTAATGTTATCAGATAACAGATTACTACGAGGAGTATTTTCGGCGGTATTGCAAGCTCTCGATATAATCGAGGAGGGATACCCTCTATCTTTAAATCTCAAAGCAAGGTCATCTGCCTCCCTATGGAAGTCCCTCTCTCTAGTACAAATTCTTTTGGCTCTGAGAAACTGTCCGATATATTAACAACACATCTTTAGATCTATTTTTATCCTCATTGACAACAATTATCCTATTTCCCGTATAAATGTTTGATTCAACTTTTAATCCTAACTCTACCTTGACTTTATCTTTAAGTAAAGCTTCTACATTCCCTTTAGGTTTAGGTTTAAAATGACAATGAATACATGGGATACAATTAAGAGGTCACTATATATATTTTTTGCTGAATGATTAGTTTAAGGCAATACAATGTTATATTCTTTGATTTTAGAATGTACATGTTGCTATATATATGTATCTGTTTGAATTGTTAGGACCACACCAGTTCTACTTATTTCTCTGGAATGGTGGATGCAGTCTTCATTTTTATGTTAGATCATTTTTTATTTTTTTGAGAGCTTTTTGTACACATAAATTATATATAGCGTTATATGGGGACTGCTCCATTTTTCCAGACTGCCTCTGTTGCTTATTGTATGGGGGTTAAATATGACGATAGGTTTTGCCACACCCTTTGCAGGTCCAATACGTTATGTGTCATCTCTAACTTGTTCCAATGTTTGTTAGCTGACCAATTGATTGATTGATTAATTAATTGATCAATTAATGGTCTAATGGGTGTCTTGTAACTAAATTTAAGCAACATGCTAGTAGAATGGTGTCAGTTATGACTAAGCATCCTATTTGAGAAGTGAAACGTGTTAGCTGCCATGCCCTGTCGGGATCTGCTCGTGTCTTCACAAGATGTATTTCTGATCTGGTTTTATCTTCCAATAAACAGTGTGTATCAAGAGTGTCCAGGAACTTTTTTGCCTTCTATACTTGTGGCAGGCATTGCTAGACCTTCATTCCTCTCAGCGTGGGTTTTGGAGAGCACTGGATGTATAGAAGGGGTTAAGGTCCCAGATGAGGAGCAAGGAGAAGTCCACCTTGTTTTCTGGTGTGGGTTTTTCAGGTACTGTTGCCAACGGACTGCATGGCTGGTCGTCATATGTCTTGTCAAGACAGTAGTGCCCAAGCGGCTGGAGTTCTGGCCGCGCTTGACCTGCTTCAGACATAGATTGCAAATGGCAATGGTGGGATCTACTGCACAAGTGTTGAAAAATGCCCACACCAAAGAACTTTTGAAAGTCCGGGGGGAGCCAGCAGTGCCCTGCACCTGTGGAGCTCTGTGGTCTGATGCAATTGGTTGGCTGACCTTAAGCTGGCCCCTGGAGAACATCCTGCCTCATTGGAGTTGTCTCCTCCTCCTCCACCTCACTTTCCTCCTCTCTTCTCTTAGGCACCCAAGTACAGACTGTGTCCTCATCATCCCTTCCCTCCTCGTCCCTGGAGCAAACTTGGCAGTATGCTGCAGCTGAGGGAACATGACTGCTAGTTTCCTGTGCTTCTGCGGCACCCCCTGTCTCTAGGCTCACGCTACTCCCTTCCTCAACCTAGGAACCAACATCAGAGCATTCAAATTGCTGCGCATCCTCCATCAGCATTTAACCGACACTACGGTTGAATAATTCTGGTGACTCCTCCATGCACGACGGGGGGGCTACAGAAGGAGTAACTGTGGACAAGGATCCGGTGGAATACGCCAGCTGCCTTGGGAGGCAAACTTGTATGAGCCTGGGTGACAGAGGATGAGGAGGATGAGGGCGGCTTAGTTATCCACTCCACCAACTCTTCTGCATGTTGTGGCTCAATAGCGCGGCCAACAGCAGAAAAAAGGACAAGCGTGACCTGCCTGCAGAGAATGCACCATGTCCACCACCACCACTTTTCACTGAAGATACAGAGGCTGCTTGCCCTCTTTTAGTGGCCTGGGAGCGTCAGCCTCTCCTTTGTGGCCTTCCTGACATGATGGGGATTTTTTTTTAACACCGCACTACACTGTATTATATACCGTACACCCCCGAATGCACATATATATATATATATATATATATATATATTAGACTGTATATATTTTAAGACACCATGGCAAGTAGTGTGTATATATATATATATGTGTATATATATATATATATATTAGACTGTATATATTTTAAGACACCACTGCAAGTAGTGTACTATATACCGTACACCCCCTAATGCACTGATATATAGTGTACACTCAATACACTGTGTGTATATATATATATATATATATATATATATATATATACTAGACTGTATATATTTGAAGACACCATGTCAAGTGTACTATATACCGTACGCACACCCGCAAATGCACTGATATATAGTGTACACTCAATACGGTGTGTGTGTGTGTATGTATATATATATATATACTTTCACTGCCTGAACGGACACTATATACTATACACTGAATTAGCTGTAAATAGTATACACTAAAGGCATTGCATTATATATGCAGTTGTGCTCATAAGTTTACATACCCTGGCAGAATTTATGATTTCTTGACCTTTTTTCAGAGAATATGAATTATAAAACAAAAACATTTCTTTCACTCGTGGTTAGTGCTTGGCTGAAGCCATTTATTATCAATCAATTGTGTTTACTCTTTTTAAATCATGATTACAACAGAAACTACCCAAATAACCCTGATCAAAAGTTTACATACCCTGGTGATTATGGCCTGATAACATGCACACAAGTTGACTCAAAGTGGTTTGAATGGCTATTAAAGGTAACCATCCTCATCTGTTATCTGTTTGTTTGTAATTAGTGTGTGTGTGTGTGTATAAAAGGTCAATGAGCTTCTGGACTCCTGACAGACCCTTGCATCTTTTATCCAGTGCTGCACTGATGTTTCTGGATTCTGAGTCATGGGGAAAGCAAAATAATTGTCAAAGGATCTGTGGGAAAAGGTAGTTGAACTGTATAAAACAGGAAAGGGATATAAAAAGATATCCAAGGAATTGAGAATGCCAATTAGCAGTGTTCAAACTCTAATCGAGAAGTAGAAAATGAGGGGATTCTGCTGAAACCCAACCACGGTCAGGTAGACCCACTGAAATTTCAGCCAAACTGCCAGGAAAATTGTTCGGGATGCAAAGAAAAACCCACAAATAAGTTCAGGTGAAATACAGGACTCTCTAAAAACATGTGGTGTGGCTGTATCAAGATGCACAATAAGGAGGCACTTGAAGAAAGATAGGCTGCATGGTCAAGTTGCCAGAAGAAAGCCATTACTACGCAAATGCCACAAACTAGCCCACTTACAATACGCCAAACAGCACAGAGACAAGCCTCAAACCTTCTTCCACAAAGTCATTTGGAGTGGTGAGACCAAAATTGAGCTTTTTGGCCAAAACCATAAACTATATATTTGGAGAGGAGTCAACAATGCCTGTGAAACACGGAAGTGGATCGCTGATGTTTTGGTGATGTGTGAGTTAAAAAGGCACAGGAAATTTGGTCAAAATTGATGGCAAGATGAATGTTATCAAAAAATACTACAGGAACATTTGCATTCATAAGCCAGGAAGCTTTGCATGGGACTTTCTTGGACATTCCAACATGACAAGATCCAAAACAAGGTCAAGTCGACCTGTCATTGGCTACAGCACAATAAAGTGAAGGTTCTGGAGTGGCCATCTCAGTCTCCTGACTTTAATATTGTTCAGCCACTCTGGGGAGGTCTCAAACGTGCAGTTCATGCAAGACAGCCCGAGATTTTTCAGGAACTGGAGGCTTTTTGACAAAAGGGATGGGTAGCTTTACCATCTGAAAAGATCAAGAGCCTCATCCACAAATACCACAAAAGACTTCAAACTTTCATTTATGTTAAAGGGGGCAATACACGGTATTAAGAACTGGGGTATGTAAATTTTGATCAAGGTCATTTGGGTAGTTTCTGCTGTCATGATTTAAAAAGAGTAAACACAGTTGATTGATAATAAATGGCTTCAGCCAAACACTAACCATGAGTGAAAGAAATGTTTTTGTGTTCTCATTCATATTCTCTGAAAAATGGCCAAGAAATCATAAATTCTGCCAGGGTATGTAAACTTATGAGCACAACTGTATAGAAAACACCAAACAACTCCTGCGCTCAGATGCATCAACCAAAGGCAAAACCTGACCATGAATAATTCTTTGTGGACATCACGCTCACTTTGCACTTGGTGGTCTTGCTGCCCTCCTCAGGACCATGGGAATCTAAATAAAACAAATACAAAGAAGAGAGGGGCGCACCGACCTAGTGCAATACCATAAGACCATTTATTAAAAATTAAATGAGGCATAAAATATACTCAAAAGCGGAGCAGTATAAAAAGCATATAAATCGTAGATAGCAACTTCATTCAAAGAACCAGTCTATCTCCACCACAGCAGGGGATCCAGACGGCGTCCTACGCAAGGCTAACGCGTTTCCAGGGCGAACCCTCTTCCTCAGAGCCTAGCAATCAAATAGACTGTCCCTCTTAAGTACTTGTATGTAAGTGAATCAGAAAACACCCGCCCCTCCAAAGGGTGGGGCACTGGGGGAGGAGGAGGAAGGGGAGGTGGCCATCTCCAATAAATAGATGGACACTCATATGTTCCACCCCCTCACTAACCACTTAGAACCAGGCACATTGTTGACAATATTAATAATCATTTAATGGATACATCAATATCAAATCCATGTATATAGGGGTAAATACGTATACATGCGTGTATAAAAACATAAGAAAAGAAAAAAGGATTGACAACAAGGAAAGCATCTGCACGGCACTACTGCATAGCACCCCACCGGGTTAGCAAATGTCAGCTAGGTGTATGTGTAGAAGTGTACATCGTCACAAGACATACCTTTATATATGGCCACTTGATCCCAATAGGGTACAATACTGCACTCTCCACCGCTCATGGTGTACAAACACAATACCTTATCCAATGCAGGGATATTCGGTGTCAGTAGTTGATGCCGGCGTCCATAATCATGTGGAATGCAAACCGGCTCTGTGACCCGGAAGTAGGAGCGGAAGTGCGTTCCACACCACCACCAGCTTTCATTTATGTTAAAGGGGGCAATACACGGTATTAAGAACTGGGATATGTAAAATTTTGATCAAGGTCATTTGGGTAGTTTCTGTTGTCATGATTAGAGTTGAGCGAACCTCTGGAAGTTCGGGTTCTGCTGGTCCGGCTGAACTTCGGGACAAAGTCCGGGTTCGGGTCCGGACAGAACCCGAACGATCGCACGGACCCCGAACCCCATTGAAATCAATGGGGACCCGAACTTTTAGGCACAAAAATGGCTGTGACAAAGTCCTGGAAAGCCCTAGAGGGCTGCAAAAGGAAGTAAAATGGGGGTAAGGGTAGGGCAAGTGCCCTACAAAAAAATGGGGATAGGGAAAATAAATTAAAATCAAATAAAAAAATGGGAAGGGGGTGGATGTGGAGTAGGAGCCTAGAGGTTGACTAGGCCGTGACCGTGGCAGTTTAGGTGGAAGTGGCGGTGGTAGAGGAGTAGGAGGAGGTAGCCAACATGGTATTTTTTTTTTGTATTGAGGCCTATTCAAAAAAACAAGTATATGAATGGCTGTGTGAGTCCAGTCTAAATGTTTATTCTGCACAAGGTACAGACAAGTCTTGTGGGATCCATGCC
>BLSH010424389.1:49478-72794 GCA_018402905.1 Glandirana rugosa | reverse complement strand
CGTCACGTGTGGGGAGGTACTCGACCGTCGGAGTAAGGGCGGGTGCAGTAGTGTCTCCCTGGTCGGCGCCGCCACTCTTCCTAACTGACTGTATATAGATTGCTGCCCTATCTATCTAATATATATTTCACCCTACACTAAACTGCCTGTACTTACTGACTGTATACAGATCGCCCTATCTATCTAGTATAGATTTCACTCTGCATTAACTCCTATGGAGCTATCAGTGTCAACATCAGCACTAGCCCGTCAGGCACCCTGTCACGAAGTGAGAACAAAGCCGCCATCCACTGATCCTGCGGGTGGGTACCTGTCAGGGAGAGATCGGAGAGGTCACCATGCGTCGTCCAAGAGGAAAGGGAGGGTGGATTCCACCTGCCTTGTGATGCAGACCTGATGGTTGCAGACCTGATGGTTGTTTCTCACTCTGCGGGAGGTGAGCTTCTCACCGCCGCGGCTGGTCCCTCTGTGATGACGTGGGCGGGAATGAGGCTGCCAGCTCATGGAGGGGTGTGCACTGCGATTGGCTTAGACCTGCACTGACTGCTGGGGTGGCTGAATGCAATAGCCTGTCACAGTGATGACATGTTTCGCGCTACAGCACTTTGTCAAGTCAGCGAGTGGCGGCTTTGTTTTCACTTCGTGACAGGGTGCCTGGCGTGACGGGGCTAGTGCTAATGTTGACACTGATAGCTCCATAGGAGCATGGCTCATTATTCTTCTATGTTACTGTTTTAACCCCAATTTAACTTCTACCATTTTTCACTCACATTTGGACTTTTTTTTACATCAGGCTTTTTGGTAATTGATGATCTTATTGTTTCCATTGTTTTTAACTGTTACTTATGAAAATAAATGTGTCCATTTTTTCCAATGATGAAGCCTCACTGTGTCCTTGGACTATCCTTAGCGTTTGATTATTGCTGCATGCTTTCAATCAAAGACTCCTTGTGCACTCCAACCATATCCAGCTTCTAACAGCCTCTGGGACCTTTGTATTTCTTCAACATCTATAACCAGTGTCCCTTTGAGTCCAGCACCTCTCTGAAAATAGCTTTTGTTAGTGCTTCTGCTTTCCAGTAAGTTCAGAATTCCAGTGCTGCTAGATATCCCTGCACCCCTACCTCCCTGTGAGTCCAGCAAACCTGTGCTACAAGTGCCTTCGGTCAGTACTCCTGCCTTCCTGTAAGGTCAGCATACCAGTGCTGCAAGATACCCCTGCACTCCTGCCTACATGTAATTCTAACACTTAGTGCTTCTCTGAACCTCATCAGCTGTACCCTGCATGGATGTGCTCCCTGAATACATCGCCATCAAGTGCCCAGGCTGCACAGAGGGTCCACAATGCTTGGACATACGTGACATGAGAATTATAACACAACTGTGTTATGTATTTTTTAACCGGTTTTAAAAATTGGCCTGGTTGTTGTACCTCAAAGTCCCATTAGGTTGTTTTTTTATTTACTATATATCAGGAATGTGCAAAAAGGGGACTTCCTGAATATTGTGCCACCGTCCCAGGAATAATAGAACAAGAATTGTGAGTAACCCCACACACAGTGGACGTTTTCAATGGGCACACCACGAGATAACACCAAGTATTATAAAAATATACAAAGTTTATTTATTGGAGACATACATAGAAAAGGATGCCCAAAAGGATGGGTACATCCCATACAACAATAAAATCAAATTATTTAATGTCTTGGAGAACCTAGTTAGGAACCATATCACATGATACATTTGTACCTAGACCGTAACAGTTATCAGTATAAAATACCAACAACAACCATGGTGTTTATACACACACAAATGTGGAAGTCTACGCGTTTCGCTGTGAGCTTCCTCAGGACCCCATTCATAACATGGCTGTGAGCTGCCGAAGTAGCTAATAGTCGAAAAAATACAAAAAGCAAAAAACAATACTTCATTAATAATATGTAATATTAGGGTATATAACAAGGGTATGCTAAGAGATATATGCAAAGATATCAGTACTGCACATAATCATAAATGTATGGTAATTGTCATGCCCTGTATTAGATTATATGCAGTACTGATATCTTTGCATATATCTCTTAGCATACCCTTGGAGCCTGGGTCTTGAAATCCCCTGTGTCCGCCCCCCTGAGTGCCGCTCTGGATCGCACTGAGTCATATGTAAGCACCGAAATATGAGGGTTATATATACACATATATATATATATATATATATATATATATACACGTTTAAGAATAAAATAATTGCATTTGACGTGTGTTGCAATATTGCATATTATTAATGAAGTATTGTTTTTTGCTTTTTGTATTTTTTCGACTATTAGCTACTTTGGCAGCTCACAGCCATGTTATGAATGGGGTCCTGAGGAAGCTCACAGCGAAACGCGTAGACTTCCACATTTGTGTGTGTATACACACCATGGTTGTTGTTGGTATTTTATACTGATAACTGTTACGGTCTAGGTACAAATGTATCATGTGATATGGTTCCTAACTAGGTTCTCCAAGACATGAAATAATTTGATTTTATTGTTGTATGGGATGTACCCATCCTTTTGGGCATCCTTTTTCTATGTATGTCTCAAATAAATAAACTTTGTATATTTTTATAATACTTGGTGTTATCTCGTGGTGTGCCCATTGAAAACGTCCACTGTGTGTGGGGTTACTCACAATTCTTGTTCTAATATCAGGAATGTGGTACACCCTATCACACCCTTACATAGTTACAAAGTTACATAGTTACATATATAGTTAAATAGTTAGCCTGGTTGAAAAAAGACACATCTAATTCAACCAATAAAAGGAAAAAAACCCATACAATCCCATATACACAATCTTACACCTACAGTTGATCCAGAGAAATGCAAAAAACCCCAGGGTGAACCAATTTGCTACAGCAGAGGAAAAAAATCCTTCCTGATCCCCCGAGAGGCAATCAGATATTCCCTGGATCAACTTTACATATAAATGTTAGTATCCAGTTATTTTATGTACATACAATATAGGAAAGAATTCAGGCATTTTTTAAAGCAATCTACTGAGCTGGGGCCAGAACCAGCTCTTGAGGGAGTCTATTCCACATTTTCACAGCCCTTACTGTGAAGAAACCTTTCCATATTTGGAGATTAAATATCTTTTCCTCTAGTTGTAAAGAGTGCCCCCTTGTCCTGTGTGATAAGTAACCTTAAAGTGAATAACTCAACACCAAGTTCACTATATGGACCACTTAGGTATGGAGTTGAGCGGACACCTGGATGTTCGGGTTAGTCGGGTTCAGCCAAACTTCGCGAAAAAAGTTTGAAAGGGAAATAACTTAAAATCACATAAAAAAAATAAAAATTGGAGGAGGAGGTGGATGTGGAGTAGGAGGCTAGAGGCTGAGGAGGCGGTGACCGTGGCCATGTAGGTGGAAGTGGCGGTGGAGGAGGAGGAGGCAGCTAACACTGTTTTTTGTTTGTTTGGTTCTTTTTTCTATTTGGGGTAGCCCCCAAAATATTGAGACATATTAAAAAAAAAAAACTATACCAATGGCTGTGTGAGGCCGGTCTAAATGTCTATTCTGCACAAGGTACAGACAAGTCTTGTGGGATCCATGCCTGGTTCATTTTAATAAACGTTAGCTTGTCCATGTTGGCTGTGGACAGGTGGCTGCGCTTGTCTGTGATAACGCCCCCTGCCGTGCTAAACACACGTTCAGACAATACACTGGCTGCAGGGCAGGCCAGCACCTCCAAGGCATAAAGGGCAAGCTCAGACCATGTGCCCAATTTGGAGACCCAGAAGTTGAATGGGGCAGACCCATCAGTCAGTACGTGTAGGCGTGTGCACACATACTGTTCCACCATGTTGCTGAAATGCTGCCTCCTGTTAAGATGTTGCCTATCAGCTGGTGGTGCTGTTTGTTGTGGCGTGCTGCTGACAAAGCTTTTCCACATTTCGGCCGTGCTAACCCTGCCTTCTGAGGTGCTGTTGTGCGATTGTAGTCGCACATCTTCCGATCATGCTCCAGTGAGGGAATTAAGGATGTCACGTTGTCCTTGTAATGGGGATCCAGCAGGGTAGCCACCCAGTAATCAGCACAAATTAAAATGTGGGCAACTCGGCTGTCATTGAGCAGGCACTGCTCATGTGTGCCAGGCTGCCCAGAGGCAAAGACAAGCTGTCCTCTGTGGGAGGTGTATCATTTGTGTCCTCTGTATCCCCCCAGCCATGCTACAGTGATGCCCATGAGCTGCGTTGGGTGCCCCACTGGTGTGAACATGGTTCATCATCATCCTCATCCTCCAGAAGTGTGCCCTGGCTTGAAAATGTTTTACCTGGCCTATGCTGGTGCAGGAACCCACCCTTAGAGCCACTTGTGAATGACTGGCCTGATAACCGTGGAAATTACCCCTCTTCCTCCTCTTCCATCATCGCTCAAATTGTTTTTTCAAGGAGACATAGAAGTGGGATAGTAACTCTGAGAACAGCGTCATTGGCACTGGCCATGTTGGTGTACTCAAAACACCGCAATATGGTACACAGGTCTCGCATGGAGGCCCATTCGTTGGTGGTAAAATGGTGCTGTTCCGCACAGCGACTGACCTGTGCGTGCTGCAGCTGAAACTCCACTATTGCCTGCTGCTGCTCGCACAGTCTCTCCAGCTTGTGCAAGGTGGAGTTCCAACTTGTGGGCACGTCGCATAGGAGGCGGTGAGCGGGAAGGCCGAAGTTCCGCTGCAGCGCAGACAGGCGAGCAGCAGCATGGTGAAAATGCCGAAAGCGTGCACAGACGGCCCACACTTTCTGCAGCAGCTCTGACATATCGGGGTAGTTTTTTAGAAATATCTGCACCACCAAATTCAGCACATGCGCCACGCAAAGTATGTGCGTCAAATCGGCTAGACCCAGAGCTGCTACGAGATTTCACCCATTATCGCACACCACCAGGCCGGGCTTGAGGCTCAGTAGCAACAACCACTCATCGGTCTGTTGTTTAATGCCTGTCCACAGCTGCAGCGCAGTGTGGAGTTTCTCCCCAAAACATATGAGTTTTAAAACAGCCTGCTGTCATTTGCCCCTGGATGTGCTGAAGTTGGTGGTGAAGGTGTTACGCTGACCGGATGAGGAGGTGGTAGAGGAGGAGGAAGCGGAGTAGGAGGCAACAGGAGGCAAAGAGAAATGCCCTGCAATCCTCGGTGGCAGAAAGACATGCGCCAAATGGCTAGCCGCCTCAGGCCCACCCACCACTACATTTGCCCAGTGTGCAGTTAGCGAGATATAGCGTCCCTGCCCGTGCTTACTGGTCCACATATCAGTGGTTATGTGGTCCTTGCCACAGATGGCATTGCGCAGTGCACACTTGATCTTGTCCCTGACTTGTTTGTGCAGGGAAGGGAAGGGATGGCTCGCCTGGAAAAGTAGTGGCTGCTGGGAACCACGTACTGTGGGACAGACACCGCCATCAGGTTTTTAAAACTGTCCGTGTCCACCAGATGGAATGACAGCATTTCAAAGGCCAGGAATTTTGAAATGCTGGCATTCAGGGCCTGGGATCACGGGTGGGTAGGGGGGTACTTCCTCTTTCTCTCCAGTGTTTGGGAGATGGAGAGCTATAAGCTTTCATGGGACCGTGTGGAAATGCTTGGGGATGGTGCTGGACATGGTGGCGTTGCTGTCACATTGTCTGTTTGCTGTTTGGCAGGTGACACTGGCACTGTAGAGGTGGAGGAAGAGGTCGATGCAGCAGCAGAAGAGGAAGCAGGAGGAGGCCGAGACTTTTCTTAGATTTTGAGGTGCTTATTCCACTGCAGCTCGTGCTTTGCATGTAGATGCCTGGTCATGCAGGTTGTGCTCAGGTTTAGAACATTTATGCCTCGCTTCAGGCTATCATTGCACAGCGTGCAAACCACTCGTGTCTTGTCGTCAGCACATTGTCTGAAGAACTGCCACGCCAGGGAACTCCTTTGAGCTGCCTTTGGTGTGCTAGGTCCCTGGGTGCGATGGGTAGTAGCAGGCGTACTGTCTAGGGGACGGTCACTCCGCTTTTGCAACCTGCTTCCTCTTTTGCTGTGCTGGTGCCTCTGTGCGACCACCACCTCTTCCTCCAAACTGCACACGTCACTCGCATGACCTTCATTCCATGTGGGGTCTAGGACCTCATCATCCTCCACCTCATCTTCCACCCACCCTTCACCACTGCCCTCCTTGGCAGTCTGCACACTGTGGAAAGCCGCAGCAGTTGGCACCTGTGTTTCGTCATGATTAGAGACGTGCTGCGGTGGTGTTTCCATGTCCTCATCCTGAAACAGAAGTGGTTGGGCATCGGTGCACTCAATGTCTTCCACTACTTGGGCAGGGCTATGTGGATGGCCCACGGAAAGCACACCAGCAGAGTCATCAAAAAGCATAAGAGACAGGGGGGCGTGGCGAACGGCGGAGAAGATGGCCGCATGACCTAGCAGCTCCGCTCGGCCACCCGGGACAAACACCAGATACGGGCTCCTCCAACACGACAAGAGGGCATACGAAACACCAGAGCGTACCTCAGAACACAAAGGATGACCCGAAAGAAAAAAGAGAGTGCTCAGGTGAAAAAGCTGGCCAGCTTTTTCCACACAAGCGCCGCACGGCCTAACCATCATGGCGGCGGTCCGTGACCACAGCACATCCGAAGGGACGGAGCAGTTCCTGGAAACAGCGGAGGGACACAGTCAGAGAGACAAGTGGGAAACCCAGAGAGTGGGAATTCCTCTGGAGCCTCATCTCCTTCTACCCAGAGCCCGGCAAAATCGAGGCTGCGCAGGGACCAACAAGAAGAAAGCGACATGGAGGTGAGCCGCAGCCAAACAAACAGCCACACACATCAAACTGCCACAGACCCCATAGACGCATTCCCTGCAATAGGTCAGCCTATATCCGATATCACCCTAAAAAGCATGCTATTATCGCTAAGATCAGCACTACAAACGGATATTAAAGACTGTGTAAAACAATTCCAACAAGAATTACACAAAATAGGGGATAGAGTGGCACACACAGAAACGTCCATTGAAAAAATCACTTCCTCCTTTAATGCCATGGTCAATGCTCACAACGAACAGGCAGAGGAGATTAAGTGGCTAAAAACAAAAATATCAGATATCGAGGACAGGGCAAGGAGGAACAATTTAAAGATCAGGGGTATCCCAGAAAATGTTCCCCCAGACCAACTACAAAGCTACGTGACAACGCTATTCACCAAACTAGCCCCTACCCTCTCAACTTCAGACCTGATGATTGACAGGATCCACAGACTCCCCAAACCCTCATTCCTGGCCTCTGAAGTACCCAGAGATGTCATGAGAATGCACTACTGTAAATCTAAAGAGACTATCACGCTAGCTTTTAAGAAAACCACAGATCTCCCAGGAGTATTTGCAGGCCTGCAAATGCTATCTGACTTGTCCAGATACACACTTCAAAAACGGAAAAATTTGGCGACAATGACCAAAGCCCTTAGAAATCATAATATCCCCCATCGGTTGAAATACCCAGCGACACTATCTGTCACGCACAATGGCAGCGTATCCATGATCTCAACCTTGGAAGAAGGGATTCAGGCACTGAGGAAATGGGGAATTATACCACCTCCAACACAACCCATGTCAAACTACCCACCCACTCCAACTCCACTGGAAGAAGAATGGTAAGGTGTCTCCTGTAAGCGCCCAGCCAAAGTTAAAACCTCAGGCGGAGGAACCTGACACCCACACCTAAACTCTATCATTTACGACATATCCCTGGCCAAAGGATAACTATAGATCCAAATGGCCCCAATGATCATAGCAGCAGTTTGCTCTCTTACTGGATCTGCGTTAAAATCCTTTTTTTATGTTATTTTTATGCTTCTGTTACAAGTTCAAGCGTCCTCTACTATAACACCAGAACCCACCAGAGCACAAAGGGATACCTTCACCAGAGAACAACATACAGCAATCTTACTGAAGTATCCAAAGACTAAACAGCATTCTTTAAGACTTACAAATGACTATCACCTGCCTTTCAATTAATGCCAACGGGCTTAATCACCCAACCAAAAGATTTTCCCTCTGGAAAAAAGCCATATCCAGCAAAGCGGACATTGTCAGCCTGCAGGAGACCCACTTCCAACAGACAAAACACCCTACCTGCAAACATAAGGACTACCCGCATATTTTTTTGGCGAACAGTACCAAGAAAAACAAAGGAGTATTGATGGCCTTCAAGCATACTCTCAACTTCAAACCAAGAGACCAAATATTGGACACGGAAGGGAGGTGTATTATTATTACTTGTGATGTCAATGATATTCCACTAACGCTTGTCACAGTATATGCACCGAACACACACCAGGTGAGATTCCTCCGCAGACTTTTAAAAATTATAGATACATACAAATATGGACACCTACTGATTTGTGGGGATCTCAACATGGTAATTGATCCTGATCTGGACTCATCTTCCAGCCCTAAGGGCAGGAAATCAGCACTGGGACACATGCTGCACAAGGAAGGACTACACTATGTCTGGAGGTGCCAACATGCACTTGAGAGAGACTACACATTCTACTCCTCCAGACATCGCTCATATTCCCGCATTGATTATATAGTGACAAATCTGTGGCTCCTCCAGAGGACCTCTTCCTCCTGTATTAGAGATATTATGTGGTCAGACCATGCGGCAACACTAATCTCACTGGAGGAACAAGGTCCTCGAGAACGAGCAAATATTTGGCGTTGTAACCTCAAAACAATACAAACCCCAAAACACAAAACATGCGTATCTCAGCATCTCCGGGAATTTTTCCACTTAAATACCCCATCAGTTGCAGACCCATGGACCCATAAGGGGCATATGTATCCAGCAAAACTCTAGAGCCAAAAAAGAGTATAACAAAAAATTAGAAGATACACTCTCAGAAATTCACCTATTAGAAACCCGGAATAAATAAACTCCCACCCCTACGAATTCCAACAATCTTCAGAAACTTAGAACATCATTACGCTCCCTATTACTAGAACAATACGATTACCATCTACGAAAATTAAAACTTACCACCTACTCCCAAGCTAACAAAATGGGGAAGTACCTGGCTAACAGGATTAAAATAAAGCAGGCAAAAACAAGAATACCATATTTAACCTCCCTGGCGGTATGATTATTTCAGATTTTTGGTGCTGAAAGCGGTACGATTATTTTGCATGAAAATTTGGCGTTTTATATTGTAGGCCTGTAATTCTTAGGAATAACTGATTTAAATCTGTCCAAACAAGAGTCTAGTAGACATCCCAGGTATGAAAAAGTTTGAAAAATGAAATCATAAATTATAATATAATAAATAACTAAAAATAATCATCAAAAATAATAACGTAATAGTAATAAAATTTATTCAATAATGTAATCAAACCAAGAACACTGAAATTTGCTCAGTTGCAGAATTGTCACTGTCGTCACTTTCAGTTTCTGATGATAAATTTCCCCAAAAATCAGTATCACTCAATTCTGCAAATGATTCTTATTTGCTATTGGTGTTTTCTAGCTGATCAAAAACCACTTTTGACGTAAAGGGACACTTTTTGGTTGCTTTGGACATTCTCAAGTTTCCAGTCAGAAAGAATGACATATATAATATAAAAGTGCATGCAGACGCTCGCAGGGAACGGAGCCCGGCACACAGGAGTCATCTGGCGGCGGACAGAGCCCGCAGACACGGCGGGGGACATCGCTGGATCCAGGGGACAAGGTAAGTAGCGCTGCCTGGATCCAGCAATGCAATCCCGAGTGCAATCCCGAGTGTGGCTCAGGGTTACCGCTAGTGGTACTGAAATTCCACCCCGAAGCCACACTCGGGATTACCGCCAGGGAGGTTAACTAAACTTACACACCAACACAAAATTACACACCCTCAGGAGATTGCGAATGAATTCGCCAAATTTTACGAGGCCCTGTATAATTTGAAAAATGACACAAGTACCCCCCAACCTTCTATAGAAGACATATGAGCATTCCTTGAGAAAATGTCTCTACCCAGGCTCACTGAAAACCAATTACATGCACTTAATACACCTATCACCACCCAGGAATTATCAAAAATAATTAACTCTCTCCCAAATGGCAAATCTCCAGGCCCAGATGGGCTTCCGAATGAGTACTATAAATTATTCAAGGAAGAATTGACCCCACATCTACTAGAAGTAATAACTAAAGCCACTTCCACATCCTCTTTACCCCTGGAGATGCTGTAATCACTCTCCCCAAACCAGGGAAAGAACCAAAATCTATACCCAACTTTAGACCAATCTCTCTTTTAAATTGTGATGTCAAAATAATTGCAAAATTATTAGCCAGAAGAGTCATGACAGTACTCCCTTCATTGATCAAGAAGGACCAAACAGGGTTTGTAACGGGTCGCCAGACTTCGGACGCCACTAGACGGGTAATCAATGTCATCCATCAGGCTGAACGCACCCGAACGCCTTCTCTGCTCCTGGCTCTGGATGCAGAGAAGGCATTCGACAGGGTGCACTGGACATATATGTTTGAGGTGCTGTCCAGATTTGGCTTCAAAGGGCCTATCAAATAAATAATTTCATCCTTATATTCACACCCATCAGCGCAGGTCTACACATCAGGAGTCCTATCCAAACCATTTGTTATATCAAACGGGACCAGGCAAGGATGCCCACTATCCCCAGCTATATTTCATTTAGTCATTGAACCGTTAGCAGAGGCCATTCGCTCCCACGCATCAAATTTTAGGATTCACATTTCAAAAACAACATCATAAAATAAACTTATTCGATGATGACATCATCTTAATGCTAACAAACCCCTTACAATCTTTAACAACTGCACACCAAATTTTACAACAATTCAGCGCCATCTCATATTACTAGGTCAACATGTCTAAATCTACAATCTTAGACCTGGGAGTATCCCAGAAAATCAAGGAAACTATCCAATCTTCTATATCCTTGGAGCTCACAAGGGCTCAATTACCTAGGCATTGCCCTAACCCCCCAAATCACTCAACTATGCCCCGCTAACATACCCCCAATGATGTCTAAAATATCGAAAGAATTAGACAGAATCTCTAAAGTAGAACTCTCATGGGGAGGGAGACTAGCAGCTCTAAAAATGAACATCCTACCACAACTACTATACTTATTTAGAAACCTTCCCATCCCAATCCCCAGCAAATACATTACCAAAACAAATTCTATCCTCACAAAATACTTATGGAAAGGGAGTAAACCTAGATGCGCAAAACAAACCCTCTTTCGCCATAAACCCTTAGGAGGAGCAAGCATGCCAAATATCACCAACTACCAGTGGGCAACACATTAGCTCCTATAAAACATTGGTTAGGCAAAGAGGAGGCCCCTCTTTGGAAAGAAATAGAACAAGACCTATCCCCCAAAAAAGACCTGTATTGGATGCTTATTACAGATATGTGGATACCATGGAATCTAAACAAACTCCCAATTACAATACAAGCATCCCTTAAAGCATGGAGAGTCATGAACACCAATCACGACTCCTACGATATAGCTCATAGTACGGAAATCCCTATATCTGTGTTGAAGACGTTGATCCCAATGCTATCCACAGATACCATAAAGTCTAAAGGTCTCAATACAATACCCCAGCTATATGAAAATGACACCCTAGTAACCATAAAATCTTTAGCCACAAAACGTAACCTCTCACAAGCTGAGATTTTCACAATTGCCAGAATCCACGCATTTCTGTCCAAACACCCACTGGGGAAACTCCTAACAAATTCCAAGATATGGAACCACTACTACTCCCCAGATAAAAAGGCCAAAGACATCTCCATATTATATAATATACATAAGACAACAACACCTTTCGAAAGACTGCCCCCATGCAAAAGTGGGAGAAAGACCTCAAACAGGTATTCACCCCAGTTCAATAGAAAAAAGCCATACACTCAATATGCCACTCCTCACATTGCGAATCCCATTGGGAAACTTTCTTGAAAATATTAAATAGGTGGTACTATACACCCTTCAAGGTAGCTAAATTCTATCCCACCAGCTCCCCTCTATGCTGGAGAACATGTGGGCAGGTAGGAAACCTCCTCCACACTATGTGGGAATGCCCAAGCATAGCAAGCTTTTGGAATCAAACTTTCCAAATCATAGCAAAATGCATGGGTATACTGACTAAACCCAAACCAGAGCTAGCTGTTCTGGGGGTGGGAATAGACTCCTACCTTAAGACGTATTGGCCTGTAATCACACACATATTAATAGCAGCCAGGTCCCTGATACTAGAAAAATTGAAAACTCCTCAGGTACCAAATGTCTCGGAACTAATACAAATGGTCAACACCCACAAGGCGCTTGAGAAAGCTATCGCTTCTAACTCCCTAACATTAGACACATTTCTAACCTCATGGAATATCTGGCCATATAATTAATTCATTCCTAATACACAATTGGGTAAATTGAATACAAACGATAGATGAAGGCTGTCCTATCGCTCAATGCATTCATACCTGAGGGCCCAGGAGAGACCATAAAAACCACCATCACCACAGCAAGTTCCAGACAAGGGGTGGTGAATTGGTGAGACAAAAAAAAAACCCACTGCTCCGCTATTCCAAATAAAAACTCTCCTGGTGACTTCCCTCCCAAAGGAGCTTGCATTGAACGCTGAACATAAAGAAATCTCAAATGTTTCAAGCAATTCTGGTGTTACTCAAGCAATTCTGTTGTTACACAGGTACTATGTTACTATTCTGTATTGTACAGTTTCTTACGCTGCACTATAACTGTGTATGTCAATGTACAACTATTTTCAGAGATGTATAACCTCCTCTATACTTTGGATAGTGTAAGCTACATGGAAATTTTCAATAAAAACATTGTTATAAAAAAAAAGCATAAGAGACTGCTACATGACTTGGGACTCAGACTGCTTGGCTGATTTACAAAGGGCTGAGGTGAAAGACATATGGCCATGGGGTTCAGGTGCCAACTCTGATCTTTCATCAAGGGATCGGGTGGGAGACAATGTGAAGGAACTGGAGGCATTGTCAGCCACCCAATCTACTATCGCCTGTACTTATTCTGGCCTCACCATTCGTTAAAGGTTCAGTCGGCTACTCGCACCTGAGGAAGGTGTTTCACTTGTGCGTGTAGCTGGCACAAATAGACCACGTCCTCTCCTTGCAACAGGAACTTCACTAACACCAGCAGCACCAGGACCACGACCACGTCCCTTATTTGACGCTCTCCTCATCTGGACGCAAATATACTATGTTGCACTATTTATTAATAATAAAAAAAAGAATAATAAATGATTTTTTTTTTAAAACCAGCAATGTAGATGCACGGTTTATTTTTGTGCAAGAAATGCACCGCTGGCCGGAAATGTAGTATTTAGAATATTTTTTTTTTTTAAACCAGCAATGTAGACACACTTTTTATTTTTGCGCAAGAAATGCACAGCAAGCTGCAAATGTTCTATGTAGCACTATTTATTAATACTAAAAAAAAAGGAATAATAAATTATTATTCTTTTTTTTTGGAAAACAGCAACGTAGACGCACTTTGCATTTTTGTGCAAGAAATGCACCGCTCACACCAGCACCAGGAACCTCTCCCTACACCAGTATGAGATGATTTTAGAATGATAATCTGTCCCTCACAGCACCGACAGGAACCTGTCCCTACTGCAGTATGAGATGATTTTAGAACGATAATCTGTCCCTCACAGCACCGCCAGGAACCTGTCCCTACTGCAGTATGAGATGATTTTAGAACAATAATCTGTTCCTCACAGCACCGACAGAAACCTCTCCCTACTCCAGAATGAGTAGATTATAGAACGATAATCTGTCCCTCACAGCACTGACAGGAAACTGTCCATACTGCAGTATGAGATGATTTTAGAGTGATAATCTGTCCCTCACAGCACCGACAGGAACCTCTCCCTACTCCAGTATGAGATGATTTTAGAACGATAATCTGTCCCTCACAGCACCGACAGGAACCTCTCCCTTCTCCAGTATGAGATGATTTTAGAACGATAATCTATCCCTCACAGCACTGACAGGAACCTGTCCCTACTGCAGTATGAGATTATTTTAGAACAATAATCTGTCCCTCACAGCACCGACAGGAACCTCTCCCTACACCAGTATGAGATGATTTTAGAACAATAATCTGTCCCTCACAGCACCGACAGGAACCTGTCCCTACTGCAGTATGAGTTGATTTTAGAACGATAATCTGTCCCCCACAGCACCGACAGGAACATGTCCCTACTGCAGTATGAGATGATTTTAGAACGATAATCTGTCCCTCACAGCACCGCCAGGAACCTTTCCCTATCCAGTATGAGATGATTTTAGAAAGATAATCTGTCCCTCACAGCACTGCCAGGAACCTGTCCCTACTGCAGTATAAGATGATTTTAGAACGCTAATCTGTCCCTCACAGCAATGACAGGAACCTGTTCCTACTACAGTATGAGATTATTTTAGAACGATAATCTGTCCCTCACAGCACCAACAGGAACCTGTCCCTACTGCAGTATGAGATGATTTTAGAACGATAATCTGTCCCTCACAGCACTGACAGGAACTTGTCCCTACTGCAGTATGAGATGATTTTAGAATGATAATCTGTCCCTCACAGCAATGACAGGAACCTGTTCCTACTACAGTATGAGATTATTTTAGAACGATAATCTGTCCGTCACAGCACCAACAGGAACCTGTCCCTACTGCAGTATGAGATGATTTTAGAACGATAATCTGTCCCTCACAGCACCGACAGGAACCTGTTCTTACTGCAGTATGAGATGATTTTAGAACGATAATCTGTCCCTCACAGCACCGCCAGGAACCTGTTGGTGCTCCAGTATGAGATGATTTTAGAACGATAATCTGTCCCTCACAGCACTGACAGGAACCTGTCCCTACTGCAGTATGAGATGATTTTAGAACGATAATCTGTCCCTCACAGCACCGACAGGAACCTGTCCCTACTGCAGTATAAGATGATTTTAGAACGCTAATCTGTCTCTCACAGCACCGACAGGAACCTGTACCTACTGCAGTATGAGATGATTTTAGAACGATAATCTGTCCCTCACAGCACCGACAGGAACCTGTCCCTACACCAGTATGAGATGATTTTAGAATGCTAATCTGTCTCTCACAGCACCTGGAACCTCTACCTAATGCAGTAAGAGCTGATATTAGAACTCTAATCTTTCCCTCACAGCGCCAGGAACTTGTACCTAGTGCAGTATGAGATAATATTAGAACGCTAATCTTTCCCTCCCAGCACCAAGAACCTGTCCCTACTCCAGTATCAGATAATTCTAGAACACTAATCTTTCCCTCACAGCACTGCCAGGAACCTGTCTCTAATGCAGGATGAGATGATATTGAAACGCTAATCTTTCCCTCACAGCACCGACAGGAACGTGTCCCTACTGCAGTATGAGATGATTTTAGAACGCTAATCTGTCCCTCACAGCACCGACAGGAACCTGTCCATACTGCAGTATGAGATGATTTTAGAGTGATAATCTGTCCCTTACAGCACCGACCGGAACCTCTCCCTACACCAGTATGAGATGATTTTAGAACAATAATCTGTCCCTCACGGCAACGGCAGGAACCTGTCCCTACTGCAGTATGAGATGATTTTAGAAGGATAATCTGTCCCTCACAGCACCGACAGGAACCTCTCCCTACTCCAGTATGAGATGATTTTAGAACGCTAGTCTGTCCCTCACAGCACTGACAGGAACCTGTCCCTACTGCAGTATGAGATGATTTTAGAATGATAATCTGTCCATCACAGCACCGACAGGAACCTGTCCCTACTGCAGTATGAGATGATTTTAGAACGATAATCTGTCCCTCACAGCATCGACAGGAACCTGTCCCTACTGCAGTATGAGCTGATTTTAGAACAATAATCTGACCCTCACAGCACCGATAGGAAACTGTCCCTACAGCAGTATGAGATAATTTTAGAACGATAATCTGTCCCTCACAGCACCGACAGGAACCTGTCCCTACTGCAGTATGAGATGATTTTAGAACGATAATCTGTCCCTCACAGCACCGACAGGAACCTCTCCCTACACCAGTATGAGATGATTTTAGAACGATAATCTGTCCCTCGCAGCACTGACAGGAACCTGTCCGTATTGCAGTATGAGATGATTTTAGAACGATAATCTGTCCCTCACAGCACTGACAGGCATCTGTCCCTACTCCAGTATGAGATGATTTTAGAAAGATAATCTGTCCATCACAGTACCGCCAGGAACCTGTCCCTACTGCAGTATGAGATGATTTTAGAACGATAATCTGTCCCTCACAGCACCGACAGGAACCTCTACCTACACCAGTATGAGATTATTTTAGAGCACTAATCTATCCCTCACAGCACCGACAGGAACCTGTCCCTACTGCAGTATGAGATGATTTTAGAACGATAATCTGTCTCTCACAGCACCGACAGGAACCTGTCCATACTGCAGTATGAGATGATTTTAGAGCGATAATCTGTCCCTTACAGCACCGACCGGAACCTCTCCCTACACCAGTATGAGATGATTTTAGAACAATAATCTGTCCCTCACAGCAACGGCAGGAACCTGTCCCTACTGCAGTATGAGATGATTTTAGAAGGATAATCTGTCCCTCACAGCACCGACAGGAACCTCTCCCTACTCCAGTATGAGATGATTTTAGAACGCTAATCTGTCCCTCACAGCACTGACAGGAACCTGTCCCTACTGCAGTATGAGATGATTTTAGAACAATAATCTGACCCTCATAGCACTGACAGGAACCTGTCCCTACTGCAGTATGAGATGATTTTAGAACGATAATCTGTTCATCACAGCACCGACAGGAACCTGTCCCTACTGCAGTATGAGATGATTTTAGAATGATAATCTGTCCCTCACAGCACCACTGGGAACCTTTCCCTACTCCAGTATAAAATGATTTTAGAACAATAAATTGCCCCTCACAAAACTGCCAGGAACCTGTTAATACTGCAATATATGATGATTTTAGAACGATAATCTGTCCCTCACAGCACTGACAGGAACCTCTCCCTACACCAGTATGAGATGATTTTAGAATGCTAATCTGTCCCTCACAGCATCGACAGGAACCTGTCCCTACTGCAGTATGAGCTGATTTTAGAACGATAATCTGTCCCTCACAGCACCGACAGGAACCTCTCCCTACACCAGTATGAGATGATTTTAGAACGCTAATCTGTCCCTCACGGCACTGCCAGGAACCTGTCCCTACTGCAGTATGAGATGATTTTAGAACAATAATCTGACCCTCATAGCACTGACAGGAACCTGTCCCTACTGCAGTATGAGATGATTTTAGAACGATAATCTGTCCCTCACAGCACCGACAGGAACCTCTCCCTACTCCAGTATGAGATGATTTTAGAACGATAATCTGTCCCTCACGGCACTGCCAGGAACCTGTCCCTACTGCAGTATGAGATGATTTTAGAACGATAATCTGTCCCTCACAGCACTGACAGGAACCTCTCCCTACACCAGTATGAGATGATTTTAGAACGATAATCTGTCCCTCGCAGCACTGACAGGAACCTGTCCGTATTGCAGTATGAGATGATTTTAGAACGATAATATGTCCCTCACAGCACTGACAGGCATCTGTCCCTACTCCAGTATGAGATGATTTTAGAAAGATAATCTGTCCATCACAGTACCGCCAGGAACCTGTCCCTACTGCAGTATGAGATGATTTTAGAACGATAATCTGTCCCTCACAGCACCGACAGGAACCTCTACCTACACCAGTATGAGATTATTTTAGAGCGCTAATCTGTCCCTCACAGCACTGCCAGGAACCTGTCCCTACTGCAGTTTGAGATGATTTTAGAACGATAATCTGTCACTCACAGCACTGACAGGAACCTCTCCCTACACCAGTATGAGATGATTTTAGAATGCTAATCTGTCCCTCACAGCACCGACAGGAACCTGTCCCTACTGCAGTATGAGATGATTTTAGAACGATATTCTATCCCTCACAGCACCAACAGGAACCCGTCCCTACTGCAGGATGAGATAATTTTAGAAAGATAATCTGTACCTCACTGTACCGCCAGGAACCTTTCCCTACTCCAGTATGAGATGATTTTAGAATGATAATCTGTCCCTCACAGCACCGACAGGAACCTGTCCCTACTCCAGTATGAGATAATTTTAGAACGATAATCTGTCCCTCACAGCACCGACAGGAACCTTTCCCTACTCCAGTATGAGATGATTTTAGAACGATAATCTGTCCCTCACAGCACTGACAGGAACCTGTCCCTACTGCAGTATGAGATGATTTTAGAACAATAATCTGTCCCTCACAGCACCGACAGGCATCTGTCCCTTCTCCAGTATGAGATGATTTTAGAACGATAATCTGTCCCTCACAGCACCGCCAGGAACCTGTCCCTACTGCAGTATGAGATGATTTTAGAACGATAATCTGTCCCTCACAGCACCGACAGGAACATCTACCTACACCAGTTTGAGATTATTTTAGAGCGCTAATCTGTCCCTCACAGCACCGACAGGAACCTGTTCCTACTGCAGTATGAGATGATTTTAGTAGGATAATCTGTCCCTCACAGCACCGACAGGAACCTTTCCCTACTCCAGTATGAGATGATTTTAGAACGATAATCTGTCCCTCACAGCACCGACAGGAACCTTTCCCTACTCCAGTATGAGATGATTTTAGAACGATAATCTGTCCCTCACAGCACTGCCAGGAACCTGTCCCTACTGCAGTTTGAGATGATTTTAGAACGATAATCTGTCCCTCACAGCACTGACAGGAACCTCTCCCTACACCAGTATGAGAGGATTTTAGAATGCTAATCTGTCCCTCACAGCACCGACAGGAACCTGTCCCTACTGCAGTATGAGATGATTTTAGAACAATATTCTGTCCCTCACAGCACCGACAGGAACCCGTCCCTACTTCAGGATGAGATGATTTTAGAACGATAATCTGTCCCTCACAGCACTGCCAGGAACCTGTCCCTACTGCAGTTTGAGATGATTTTAGAACGATAATCTGTCACTCACAGCACTGACAGGAACCTCTCCCTACACCAGTATGAGATGATTTTAGAATGCTAATCTGTCCCTCACAGCACCGACAGGAACCTGTCCCTACTGCAGTATGAGATGATTTTAGAACGATATTCTGTCCCTCACAGCACCGACAGGAACCCGTCCCTACTTCAGGATGAGATGATTTTAGAACGATAATCTGTCCCTCACAGCACCGCCAGGAACCTGTCCCTACTCCAGTATGAGATGATTTTAGAACGATAATCTGTCCCCCACAGCACTGACAGGAACCTATCCCTACTGCAGTATGAGATGATTTTAGAACAATAATCTGTCCCTCACAGCACCAGGAACCTGTCCCTAATCCAGTATGAGATGATATTAGAACGCTAATCTTTACCTCACAGCACCAGGAACCTGTCCCTAATGCAGCATGAGATGATATTAGAACGCTAATCTTTATCTCACAGTGCCAAGAACCTGTACCTAATGCAGTATGAGATATTATTAGAACGCTAATCTTTCCCTCACAGCACCAGGAACCTGTACCTAATGCAGTATGAGCTGATATTAGAATGCTAATCTTTCCCTCACAGCACCAAGAACCTGTACCTAATGCAGTATGAGATAATATTAAAACACTAATCTTTCCCTCACAGCACCGGGAACCTGTCCCTACTCCAGTATCAGATGATTTTAGAACGCTAATCTTTCCCTCACAGCACCGACAGGAACCTGTCCGTACTGCAGTATGAGATGATTTTAGACTGCTAATCTGTCCCTCACAGCACCGACAGGAACCTGTCCCTACTGCAGTACGAGATGATTTTAGAGCAATAATCGGTCCCTCATCGTACCAGGAACCTGTCCCTACTGCAGTATGAGATGATATTAGAACGATAATCTTTCCCTCACAGTGCCAGGAACCTGTACCTAATGCAGTATGAGATGATATTAGAATGCTAATCTTTCCCTCACAGCACCAGGAACCTGTACCTAATGCAGTATGAGCTGATATTAGAATGCTTATCTTTCCCTCACAGCACCAGGAACCTGTACCTAATGCAGTATGAGATAATATTAGAACGCTAATCTTTCCCCCGCAGCACCAGAAACCTGTCCCTACTCCAGTATCAGATGATTTTAGAACGCTAATCTTTCCCTCACAGCACCACCAGGAACCTGTCTCTAATGCAGGCTGAGATGATATTAGAACGTTAATCTTTCCCTCACAGCACCAGGAACCTGTCCCTACTCCAGTATCAGATGATTTTAGAACACTAATCTTTCCCTCACAGCACCGCCAGGAACCTGTCCCTAATGCAGGATGAGATGATATTAGAACACTAATCTCTCCCTCACAGCAGCGCCATGAACATCTCCCTACTCCAGACACTGACACGCAGCACTACCTGACTCCAGCTCATATAGAGGCTGGGTCACATGATGCACTGGCCAATCACAGCCAAGCCATTAGTAGGCATGGCTGTGATGGCTTCTAAGGGCAAGCGAGTGAAACGCTTGTTGATTGGCTGCCCTGCAGCTATTCAACAGGCGCCAAAAATAGTCTGGGTCACATGATGCACTGGCCAATCACAGCCATGCCATTAGTAGGCATGGCTTTGATGGCTTCTAAGGGCAAACGAGTGAAACGCTTGTTGATTGGCTGCCCTGCAGCTATTCGACAGGCGCCAAAAAATACCCGAATACCGTTCTCGATCCCGGAATTTGTTTTGAAATGTCCGGGATCGGGTTCGGGGCACGGACACCCTAAAGTCTGGTACGGACCCGAACTTTACAGTCCGGGTTCGCTCAACTCTACTTAGGTATTTAAACATGTTGATCATATCCTCTCTTAATCTGCTCTTCTCAAGAAAGATTAAATTCAGTTCCTCTAATCTTTTCTCATAGCTGAGCTTCTCCATGCCTCTTATCAGTTTGTTTGCCTTTTTCTGCACTTTCTCCAGTTCCCAGATATTCTTTTTGTGAACTGGTGCCCAAAACTGAACTGCATATTCCAGGGGTTTGTACAGGGGCAAAATAATATCCCTCTCTCTGGAGTCCATACCGCTCTTAATACAAGAAAGGACTTTGCTCGCTTTGGAAACCACAGCTTGGCATTGCATGCTATTATTAAGCGTATGATCTACCAAAACACCCAGATCCTTCTCCACTATGGAGAAGTTGTACTGCCCCTAGTATGTATGATGTGTGCATTAGCCCCTAAGTGTATAACTTTACATTGATCAACATTAAGCCCTCATCTGCCACACAGTTGCCCAATTAAACAATGCATTGAGGTTGGCTTATAAGTTGGAGACCCTATAACATTTGTAAATATATTAAAAAGTAAGGCTCCCAACACTGAACCTTGGGGTACACTACTGAAAACCTTAGACCATTCAGACTATGAATCATTAACCACTACTCTCTGAATCGTATGTTTTAACCAGCTTTTTACCCATTTACAAACCCTATTAAAGGATTGTTGATTAGAATCCTCAAAGTTTTTCTTATTTATTGAAGAGACTGATAACATATCACAAAAAGACTGTCAGTGTGTGTAACACGGCCAGATGCACACTATTGTCTAGGTCAATGGGCATTATTCATGATGATGTGCTGGAGTAACATTCACTCTGAATGGCATCCCAATGCACCTTGCCAACACACCTGCATTGCAGCATACCAGAACACATGGTAATTGTTGTGCATTGCATTCAAATAAATTGTCCATGCACATTCAGTTTCTATTATATTTTGTGAGCTACCTTATGCTAACACCCCTTCCCCCTTTCTCATGCTTAATTGCATCTTTTATGTCCTTTTACATTTACATTAAAAATAAACTCTGTGTATCCTCTTTTCCTACTATTATATTTCAGGAACACAATCTTTGTCATAAACATGTGCTAGAACTTCTGCTCAGTGTTCTGATCTGTCACTGCTGTCACTCCGTGCCATAATGTTATCATCCTTAATGCAACAAGTAGAACCATTGTTTGTAAATTGACAAAATACCCCACAAGCATTAATAGACTTGTACAAGTGACAATTTGCAGACATCTCTCCCCTTACACTAGTGATATACATCAATAATCAACATATCAACCACCACCATGATCCTGCATTTGCTTTGGTTCTATGTGTTGTGTCGGATAATTAATGCTGTTCAAAAAATGTTTATCGGTATCTGCTAGCTACTGTGACTAAAATATAAACTGTATATATTTTTTCTTTTTCATTGTTGATTTTTCTGCTGGGTCTACACTAGTGTTCCTCCAGACCAAAATATGTGTCATAATTATATAATAAATATATAAAATACCCCACAAGCATGAATAGTTGAGTCAGTCCTGTATAAGTGACAGTTTGCAGACACCTGTCTCCATACATTAGTACATTAATATTGAATAAATCAACCACCACCATGATCCTGTATTACCTTTGGTTCTATGGGCCATGTTGGTTAAATAATGCTGCTCATAGAAATAAAAAAAATGGCAACACCTGCTAGCTACTTAGATACAAGAAATCCTGTGCGCTACCACATTTACTGACTCTGTAAGCAATGATGTGGTTTAAGCAGCTGCTCACACTGGATTATGTGTTCCCACACATACAGGTAAATTTTGAGTGACATAATGTGGCACTTTGCTTAAATATGTGTGTATTATAAATAATCTTAAATAAAAACATTAATAAAAATAATCATGTCCTGTTGTGACTAATAATTCATATATATATATATATATATATATATATATATATATATATATATATATATATACAGTATCTCACAAAAGTTAGTACACGCCTCACATTTTTGTAAATATTTTATTATATCTTTTCATGTGACAACATTGAAGAAATGACACTTTGCTACAATGTAAAATAGTGAGTGTACAGCTTGTATAACAGTGTAAATTTGCTGTCCCCTCAAAATAACTCAACACACAGCCATTAATGTCTAAACTGCTGGCAACAAAAGTGAGTACACCCCTAAGTGGAAATGTTCAAATTGGGCCCAATTAGCCATTTTCCCTCCCAGTGGCATGTGACTCGTTAGTGTTACAAGGTCTCAGGTGTGAATGAGGAGCAGGGGTGACTGGTCATACTCTCTCACTCTCGCTATTGTGGTTTAACTAGTGGGGACGAGGAGTAAGTGTGGACTCTGGA
>BLSH010424389.1:33130-49468 GCA_018402905.1 Glandirana rugosa | reverse complement strand
TGACATACCGGAATCAGTGGTACGACGTCGAGTCCTAGTCCCAGAACCCTTAGAGGAATATCGGATCCGGTAGAAATACATCTCGTTGTTAAGAAAAAAAGTCTAGAAGTCTCTCAAGAAACGGTACTCCACGGTATAACTTGAAGGTCACTGGTCATACTCTCTCACACAGCTTGTATAACAGTGTAAATTTGCTGTCCCCTCAAAATAACTCAACACACAGCCATTAATGTCTAAACTGCTGGCAACAAAAGTGAGTACACCCCTAAGTGGAAATGTTCAAATTGGGCCCAATTAGCCATTTTCCCTCCCAGTGGCATGTGACTCGTTAGTGTTACAAGGTCTCAGGTGTGAATGAGGAGCAGGGGTGATCAATTTGGTGTTATCGCTCTCACTCTCTCATACTGGTCACTGGAAGTTCAATATGGCACCTCATGGCAAAGAACTCTCTGAAGATCTGAAAAAAAGAATTGTTGCTCTACATAAAGATGGCCTAGGCTATAAGGAGATTCCCAAGACCCTGATCCTGAGCTGCAGCATGGTGACTAAGGCCATACAGTGGTTTAACAGGACAGGTTCCACTCAGAACAGGCCTCGCCATGGTCGACCAAAGAAGTTGAGTGCAAAACTCAAAAACGTATTTGGTTCAGATGGTGTCAAACGTGTATGGCAGCAACTAGGTGAGGAGTACAAACACAAGTGTGTCTTGCCTGGTGGTGGGTGTATCATCGTCTGGGGCTGCATGAGTGCTGCCGGCACTGGGGAGCTACAGTTCATTGAAGAACCATGAATGCCAACATGTTCTGTGACATACTGAAGCAGAGCATGATCCCCTCCTTTTGGAGACTGGGCCGTAGGGCAGTGTTCCAACATGATAATGACCCCAAACACACTTCCAAGGTGACCACTGCCTTGCTAAGGAAGCTGAGGGTAAAGGTGATGGACTGGTCAACCATGTCTGCAGACCTAAACCCTATTGAGCATCTGTGGGGCATTCTCAAATGGAAGGTGAAGGAGCCCAAGGTCTCTAACACACACCAACTCCGTGATGTCATCATGGAGGAGTGGAAGAGGACTCCAGTGGCAACCTGCAAAGCTCTGGTGAACTCCATTCTCAAGAGGGTTAAGTCAGTGCTGAAAGTTAATGGTAGCCACACAAAATATTGACACTTTGGGCCCAATTTGGACATTTTCACTTAGGGGTGTACTCTCTTTTGTTGCCAGCAGTGTAGACATTAATGGCTGTGTGTTGAGTTATTTTGAGGGGACAGCAAATTCACACTGTTATACAAGCTGTACACCCACTACTTTACATTGTAGCAAAGTGTCACTCCTTCAGTGTTGTTACATGAGAAGATATAATAAGATATTTACAAAAACGTGATGGGTGCACTCACTTTTGTGAGATACTGTATGTGTGTGTATATATATATATATGTTACATAGAAATGTTACATAGTTGGTGAGGTTGAAAAAAGACACAAGTGCATCCAGTCCAACCTGTGTCTGCTTTTATGTTAATAGTATATTGTATACCCCTGTATGTTGTGGTCATTAAGGTATCCATCTAATAGTTTTTTGAATTATCAATGCTCCCTGCTGATACCACAGCTTGTGGAAGAGAATTCCACATCCTTACTGCTCTGATAGTAAAGAACCCTCTATGCAGTTTAAGGTTAAACCGCTTCTCTTGTAATTTTAGTGAATGTCTGCATGCCTTTTTAAATTGCCTTTCACTGAAAAGATTTTTCCCTATGCTAAGGTCACCAGTACGGTATTTGTACATTGATACCATATCCCCTCTCAAGCGTCTACTCTTCAGAGAGAAAAAGTTCAATACTTCCAGCCTTTTCCCATAGCTGAGGTCCTCCAGTCCCTTTATTGGCTTTGTTGCCATTCTCTGGACTCTCTCCAGCTCCAACACATCCCTCCTGAGGACTGGTGCCCAGAACTGGACAGCATACTCAAGATACGGCCAGACTAGAGTCTTGTAGAGTGGGAGAATTTTTGCTTTATCTCAGAAGGGAATCCCCTTTTTAATGCATGTCAATATTCTGTTGGCTTTGCTTACAGCAGCCTGGCATTGCATGACATTGCTGAACCTGTCATCTACTAGGACCCCCAGGGCCTTTTCCATCCTAGATTCCCCCAGAGGTTCTCCTCCTAGCGAGTAACTTGCATTCATATTTTTGGCACCCAAATGCATTACCTTAGATTTTTCAACATTAAACCTCAATTGCCATGCATTTGCCCACCACATTAATTTGTTTAGGTATTCTTGCAAGATTTCCACATCAAGTTATTGCCCTGCTTAACTTATCGCCCGCAAATACTGAGATTGAGCGGTTTATCCCATCCTCCAGATCGTTAATGAATAAATTAAACAGAATTGGTCCCAGGACAGATCCTTGGGGGGACCCTACTTTCCACACCAGACCATTCCGAGTACTGCCCATTTATCACCACCCTTTGGACTCACCCCTGTAGCCAATTTTCAGTCCAGGTACTCACCCTATGGACCATACTGACAGACCTTAGTATGTACAGTAAACATTTGTGGGGAACTGTATCAAATGCCTTTGGAAAAGCCAGATATACCACATATACAAGCCTTCCTTTATCTAGATGGCAGCTCTTCATAGAAGGTTAATAGATTGGTCTGGCAAGAACGATTCTTCATGAATCAATGCTGATTACTGCTAATGATACAGTTTTCATTACTGAAGTCTTGTATATAGTCCCTTATCCTAGTGTAATATGTCAAAAAAATCTTACAGCCTTTCTAATGATATAAATATACAATATATATACAATAATACGGTGCAAACAAAGAATAAAGTGCTCCCAATTGTTGTGCAATATTAGATTGCACAACAAATGGGCAGATTCAACAGATGGTCGCTCTTGTCATCTTGCATGGAGGCCAGAGCTGCTGAGCCGCCTTTGTGTACCCTGCCGATGAGGCACCGAAGAGACTCAGTTAAGAAAGTAGTACCTTAATCTTCAGAAATCTCTACCTAGGCTAATGGTAGTAACCAGTAGAAAAGAAGTCTCCTGAAGTTCTCTCATTTATGTGAACATTCCTGCATATGGTGAGGAGGAATAAGAGTGGAGACACACAGTGAATACACAGGAGAGCCCATTACTGAGGAAGATTGTGTTAATAAGCATTTTTGACCTATTTGAAAGTATAGGTCTAACCCGAAGGTGAGCGGCCACTTAAACACTAGGGTGGAGCACGTGGTGAATACAAACATTTTTTGGATAAAAGGAAGTTCATACACCGGATATATTTTTTTGAAGTGGATTGGAAATGTGTGATTTATGGACATTTAGAAATATTTGCATGGATATTTTGGAAATGGGACTTTAATTATAAAAACATATAGTTAAATTGTCACATTGCATAGCTTATCTGAACTTAAATTTTGCAGCAGTGTGTTAGTGTTTTCAGCCTCCTGGGGGGGTTTAACACATAACATTGCACAACAATTGGGAGCACTTTATTCTTTGCTTGTGCCTTATTATTGTATATACAGTATATTGAAATGAATTGATGACATAATGAATTGATGGTATATGTATTTTATCAATAGGAAGGGTGTAAGTTTTTTTCTAATGATATCTGGCTGGAAGGGGACAGGTGAGTATAAAGCCAGTTGCACACAGATGTAAGAAATTACTGTTTATACTCAGGATCTTTTTGTCAATATGTATCTGGTGATCCAGCCAATGACACACTTCCTGTCTTAGGGTGTTCCCTCTACACTGGAGGAGCAATAGAGTCAGTGGCACCTTTGGGCAGCAGCATTTTCAGTCTAGGGAGAGGGCGGTGTCTGATGCGCAAGGAGATTAAGATAGACTTGACTAACAGTTATAGCAACAGTTTTCTTCCCTTTGGGTTGAAAAACTTTTGTTTTTTGGTTTAGTACTGATTTAAAGTGGAACTTTAGGCTAATGAATTAAAATTGGTGAACAGGCAGGATGTTTAATGCAGAAGAGACATGCTTTGTCTCTTCTGCATTAAAGCTAATGACTTTCCTACCCGCCCTTGTACAGTGAGCCATTCATGTGCAACTCACTGTACAAATTCAGCAATGCCAAATCTAACTGAACTCCTGTGCATGCACAGGAGTGATGTCATCCTGCCCAAAGATGTCAGCGGCTGGGCAGGGAGCTCAGGGGCGCCGCATCACTGTACCTGAGGTGAGTATTGTTCTGCTTTAAGCCCACCTGTCTCAAAATTCTGTAGTTTTGTTTCTAACAGTTTTTATTTTTAATTTGGCGTAATTCTCTCAATCACAGTCTGCAGCTGTCTAACTTTGTTGCCTTAATAAATAAATTCGCTCTTCAGCCTTGTGCAAATATATGGGCACTGAGCAGCACTCTAAGAACCATGATAACTCTTTAATAAAAGCTTACCAAAAATCTTCTCCCACTTATTCCTTGCTTTTTAACAATCTTTTCGCAGTCCTTTAGCTTACACTGCAAAGGAAGGAAAAAAAACAGGTTTTCAAATTACTGACCATTTTCCCGATATTTACTACAAATGTATTTATTTTTTACAAGTATTTATATGGCACTGTCAATGTATGTAGCACTTTACATACAACACATACATATCAGTTCTTGCCTCATTTACAATCCAAGGTCCCTCTCTTATATGTAGACTTACTATGGCCAATTTAGACAGGAGCAAGTAAACATACCAGCATGTCTTTGGGTGTAGGAGAAACCCCACACAAGCACAGGGAGAACATGCAAACTTCACGCATAATTATCTAGCTAGGGTTTGAAGCGAGGAGCCCAATGCTGAAATGCAAAATACTGAGCCACTGTGCTGCCCAAGAGACTGAAAACGTCAATATAAGGACCTTTTTGGCAAAGACACACCCCGCAATTTGTTTCTCAACTCAAGCATATAATCTTACATATGTGTGTGTCTGTATATATATATCATACATACAAAACTGCAAGGCATGTTACTTTTGTATTGAATACAATGTATTGTGCATTAAACATATTTATGACATAAATTATTATAATACCAATCTGTACGTTAGTAGTATGCAACACTAAAATAAAGCTGTTTTATAATAGTATCAATTTCAGTAGTTTTAAAATATAACTCACCATTCTGAAATAATCAATAAGAGCATCTGGACTCCATGTGCTCACTTCCGTGCAAGATGGAACTTTCCAAATGTCCATTTTATGTTTACAAGACAGTGCTGTTCTTAACAGAAAACAATCGGCTTTGTCCAATGTCTGCACACCAATTAAAATGTAAAACTCCCAATGATCTTGTCAAATATTGTGGCGCAGATGTGTCTAATATTTACATATAAAGGTATTGCTTGATTCCTCTTATGCTGCTGTATGCTGTAGGCTGACAAAGTTTCTAAAAAAAGTGACAACATCCCCCCTGGTACAAGTGCTTACTTCTCAGAAACTGGCTGCTCATTTCCTTTACCACTTCCTCATTTGAAACACGAAGTTATATTAACTGAACTATATAAGAGCACTTGCTAAGTTTGGTTATAAAACAAATGTACAGTTTTGCAAACAAAAAAGGAATTACTTTGTTATGGTAGTGTATAATATTGATGGTGTACATATTTGGTCCTTTACTCTTAATGGAATCTTCTGCCTGGGGATTGTGAGACTGCCTTCACATCTCTGCATTTTGCAGATGTGCTATGTTTACATCGCACAAAAAACTGGTATCTGGATCTTTTGTGCGGTTTGCAGCTAAGCACAACCTCCTCAGCGATGAATGATAATGCATATAAAATACATTGCACTGAAACTGCACTACATGAAAAACATAAATGTGTCAAGGTAGGCTGAGGAGGAACAATAGACAGTGACAGGGTATATACTGTACTATACTGTAAGGCAGGGGTAGGCAGCCATGGAGAGGAGGAGATAACCTAGTAAGGGATCAATAAAAAGTAAGAAAGGTTTTAGTAGTCAGGAATAAAGGAACAGAAGAGGAATTGTTCACAAGTCATTTGTAAATAACAAAGGGGTCGGTTTACTAAAACGGAAGGGTGCAAAATCTGGCGCAGCTCTGCACAGAAACCATTAAGCTTCCAGTTGTTTTTTGTCAAGATGTAGCACCCTCCTAGGTAGGTGCTAGAAGAGAGTATAGTTTTTTGGTCTTTCTGCTTATAAGGAAGATGGTCAGGTAAAACATGTGCTCAGAGATAGTTGAGTTAGTTGAGCAGGGTCCAAGAGGAAGGGGGTGGCTGCCCCTCCTCTGTGGAGGCTATCGTGCAGCCTTGGGTGGTCAATCTAAAGTCCTGAAGTCAGAGAGAGAGAGAAACTGAACCCAAAGGTCCTGCAGAGCTGACTGGAAGGGGGACACCGGGGAGGAACTGATTCAGCCTACAATGAGTACAGATCTGTGTCTATGGGCCTGTCCTGTGAGGGCCACCCCTTCAGATAGAAGAGTCAGTGGACAGGTGTCAGTAAAGGGGATGCTAGAGAGTATCCTGAAGATAAAGTAGTTCATCAAGTCTGCTGCTAGTGAAAGCAAGAAGACTTCATTCTTCCATATATGTGGCAGTATGGTTAAAGCAGTGTGTCTGCTTTCACAAATCTTCAAATGAGGCCAAGTGAGAGTGTCCTTATCCATTGTGAGTAGTTCCATTTGGAGTATCCCACTAATCTCTTCTCCCATCCAAGCTCCAAAATAAAATACAAAAACACAAATACCTTGTACTGGTCATTGAGTAACGAGCACACGGGATAAGTGAAAACCCCTAGCAACCAAAGTGAAAACCCTTAGCAAACGGCTGCAGGTAACCAGAGAGAAAACACAAAAAAAAAACCCCAAAAACAAACAGGCGCCTCTAAGTGCGGTAAAACAAGACTTTAATTCCATAAAGTTTTATTAAGGAACAAGAAAGAAAAAGACATCACAGTACATCTCAAAGCTTTCAAGTATAACAGAGTAACAATCATGGAATGACATATCACTGGCATAATAAATGCAACTTCGCAGCAAGAGAGTTTTTATTGCTATAATTATCATGTAATCTCTCACCGACAATCTAATGGGTGTGTACTGTGTGCTGTGGTAAACCACAGCTAAAGAGGGAGGGGAGGGAGGGGTTTGGGCAAGGGAAGTGAGGAAAGGGAATTGTCTAGGGATGTACAGGTATGCAGAACTTCGTTATAGAATGTAAACGGGAAAGTTTGTTGGGCTGAAGTATAAGAGGAACGGTCTACTGATTCCTCTGTGGTAGGTAGGTTTATGATCCTAATTCTTTGTATTGATCAGATGTGTTCAAATCAATCCAACCAAACCAAATCTTGTGGAAAGCAGGTAAGTTTTCAGGCTATCAGTTCTTCCATTTCTTGAGTTCTGTTTAATCTGGTCAGCCAATCGGCGATGGAAGGTGGCCTAGACTGTCTCCATAAGAGGGGGATGCACGATCTTGCGGCATTTATCATGTGCATGACAAGGGATTTCTTTTATGTGAATCCCATTACGCTAGAATGATGTAGAAGATACTGCTGGTGGGAGAATTTGACTGGATATGATGAGATCTTCTGTATTAGCTCACGTATTTTTCTCCAAAAGGGGGCAATAGCGGGGCATTCCCACCATATATGGAGCATTGATCCTAAGTGGGCCCTACATCTCCAGCATTGATCTGGTACTGAAGGGAAGATTTTATGAAGAAGGGCTGGCGTTCTATACCATTGGGTGAGTACTTTATAGTTGTGCTCCTGCGTGGAGACGTCTAGTGTACCCCTTAAAGCAGTGTTGCATGAGTGCTCCCATTGCTCCTCCGAGAGGCAGCTTTCGCTGGCTTCCCATAATTTCCTAAGTGGTAGTATTTGATTTGGTTTAGCTGATGATAGTAAGGAGTATATTGTCGCTATTAGATGGCGCTGTGGTTGATCGAGACACAGGTTTTCAAAAGGAGTTTTGGGTCTGGAGAATGCTGATCTGTTGGTCTGCTTGTTTAAAAAGTGGTTAATCTGTAAAAGTGGCCATGGAGGTAGTGAAGGGAAGTCCTGTATTTTTGCCAGATCTTCCCGAGAGCAAAATTTGCCCCTGTGAAAGAAATGAGTTGCTCTGGGATTGAGTTTGGGTGGGAAGGAAGCAAATCCTCTTGCTAGACCCGGTGGAAATTCTGGGTGAAAGCTAATTGGAGTCATAGGGCCCGGTAAGGTTGCGATATTGGTGTGTTTTGCTATGGTCTGCAAGGTCTTAATTGGGGGGGATACCAATGGGTGGTTCCTGGCAGGGTGTTCTTTGTTTTTGTAAGGGACCCATGCTATTTGCTGCGGTGGGGCTTTTATACTTAAATGTTCAAGTTCAACCCAGTCTTTTTGTTTACCGTGAATGTGCCAGTCGACCAGCTTAGCAAGCAATACTGCATCGTGATATTGATTAAAATTAGGAAGGCCAATGCCTCCTTTGTTTTTCGATGCTTCTAGCCTCGGCAGGCTAATTCTGGGGGTTTTACCTTTGCATAAGTATGTGTTTATTTTGGTCCTAAGAGTTTGGAAGAATGCTCTAGGTAGAGCAATAGGGATTGCTTGGGCTATGTAGAGAACTCTAGGAAGTATAGTCATTTTCAGCGTTACCGCTCTGCCAAACCAGGACAGACTCAGTCTACTCCAATTCACTAATTCAGAGGTGCAACCCTGGAGGAAGGTAAGAAAATTGTATCGGTAAAGGTTTATAGGGTCGGATGGGAGTCTGATTCCTAGGTAAGGGATTTCCGTAGTGTGCCAGGTAAAAGGAGAGGATTCTCTAACATCGGCTAGCGTCTTTTCTTTCAATAGTTTTTATTGTAATTTCAGAATGGAATAACATTGGTGTGGAATATCAATTGTAAGATACAAAAGAGTTATATTTTCAACAAGGAGGGAGAATACAATAACCATTATGGTGTGGACTTTTGAGGAAATACAAAATATGATTCATGGTTAATACTGTATCCTGATAAAAGTAATTGAGTTATGTATATCTTGTAGTAGTAACAGAGGAGAAATTTTCAGTCAAGTAAATTTAGGAGTCAGGGCTCGTTGGATTAGGCGAACATTTTGTATACAGATTGTTTAAGCTCCTTGGATAGGGGGTCGTTCTGGGCCGCCCCGGGAGAGGTTCGCAAAATGCCGTCTTCCCTTCTCAGGGGCCCCCCGTCCACCCCTATGGGAACAAACTGTGGAGGAGGGCTATCCCAACAAGAGGAGCTGCATTGAAGATTAAACTTGAACTAGGGGCTTTTCGGAACGTTCCCCAAAGATGCCCGGAGGGAGGAGTCCCCGAGCCCCTAAATTGGGGTTCGCAGTGCCCCCCCCCCTTTTTAGAGTTCCTTGTTTAGGAACAAAGACCATGGATGAGTCGGTTAATATTCCATCAAATCTTATTCATAGAAAGGTCAAGAGGAATAGAGGAGGGAATGGAGAAAGGTAGAAGGAGAGGGGTGAGAGCGATAGAGAGAGAGGGTGGGTAGTAAGGATGGTTGTGGTGGATCCTCGGATGTCAAGAGGGACCCGGGATGTGGCCTGGGTATAGTGGTACCTTCGTATAATTGGCCCAAGGTTCCCAAATCGCTTCAAACTTATCTTCTTTGCCCAGCAGTTTGGTCGCTAGGAGTTCCTGGGCCATAATCCAAGATATTTTTCTCCGCACAGTGTATAGGTAAACTTTGGGGTTTTTCCAGGCTTTAGCCAGGGATATTTTGGCACCTATTAACATAAAGTTGAATAGTATTTGTTTATATTTAGAGAGGCCTGTCACCTTTTGGAGAAGGAGGGCCACCTCAGGGGAGGGTGTGATGTGGTGTCCCAGCACAGTCTTTGCCATGCAAAAGAATCGTTTCCAAAAAGATCTAATGCGTGGACAAGTCCACCAGATATGAGACATGGTGCCCAGTAGTCCGCAGCCCCGGAAGCATAGGGGAGAGGAGGTAGGGTACATTTGGGCTAACCAAGCGGGTGTATAATACCATCTCATCAAAACCTTAGTGTTGGCTTCTATTAATGTGACGTTCATAAGGTCTTTTTGTGCCCTCTGAGCAGCGAGAAGCCAAGACTCTGGTTGTAGCTGTGTATTTAGTTATTTTTCCCAGGCCACAGCATAAGCTGGTTTGTCTGTTTTCTGGGTCAGTAGGGTATATATTATGGAGATACCTCCTCTCTGGGCCGAGGTCTCTGCACACTAGGTCTCATATTCAGTCGGGCCTGGGCTTTTATCCCTGTTCTTCCATAGCCCCTGTAAAAAGTGGGAGATTTGTGAAAACCTAAAGTATTCTTCTGGTGGCATATCTAGTTTAGAGATACAGTAAGATTTAGAAATTGGCCCTTGTCTTGTGAAGAAGTGCCCGATCCTAAATAAACCTTTGTTGAGCCACCACTTAAAGGCTTGTATATTTAGACCCGGAGGGAATGCTGGGTTATTGAAAATGTGGGACAATGGTTTAAGCGTGGAAGTTAACAGGCCTGTTTTATGAAGTTTGTCTGTTAGGGCTACAGAGTGTGAGAGGGTCGGGGATAAGATAGGCGGACGAGCATTGGGTTTACTCCATAGTAGGAAGTCAATTGTGTGTTTGGGAATTGCTTGTCGCTCCATTGCTACCCAGTCAGGTTTGGGGCCTCTCGAGTATACTACCGAAAGCTGTGTTAACTGTGCTGCCTGATAGTAGGACCATAAGCAGGGTAATCCCAGTCCTCCCTGTTTTTTGGGCCGGGTAAGTGTTTCTTTGCGGCATCTGTATCCCTTCCTCCCCCAGACAAAAGAAACAATCTGGGATTGGATCCTTAAGATTTGAGATTTACTTAGTGGGATTGGGAGCGACCTGAACAGGTAAAGAATGCGTGGTAATATATTCATTTTGATCGAATTGATGTTTCCTATCCAGGACAGGCCAGCAGCTGTCCATTTCCGTAAGTCGGCTGTAATGATTTTAAACAGGGGGGGGATAATTTGCTGCGTATAATTTTTCAATAGAATTGGTTAATTGTATGCCTAAGTAAGGTAGGGTCTAAGAAGCCCAGGTGAATGGGAAATGTGTTTTCAATTGTTCCAGTGTTGGCGTTGGGACCGAGATGTTGAGGGCCATTGATTTTGTGGTGTTTACTGTGAGTCCCGAGACCTCGCCAAAATCCTTTAGAAGCGCAAGGACATTTGGGGTCGTGATTATAGGGTTTGTTATGAAGAGTAAGAGGTCGTCCACGAAGAGAGCACATCTGTGCTCTTGTGTACCGCACTTCACCCCCCCAACATCTGGGTGGGTTCTAATCGCTATCGCAAGGGTTTCTATCACTATTGCGAAGATTATCGGTGACAAGGGACAGCCCTGCCTGGTGCCTTGTGTAACAGGGAAGGGCTCAGAGTATTGACCTAGTAGTCGAACCTGTGCGTTGAGGTTAGTGTATAAAGCTGTTAAGGAGGTGATAAAGTGTGGGCCAAATCCCCATCTGTGGAGAATTTCGAAAAGATATGGCCAGGTGACCTTATCGAAGGCCTTGTGAAGGTCTATGGATAGTAAGAAACCTTACTGAGATTGTCCACTATCCCAACGTGAGTTCAGCAGGGAGATGATGTTGATGGCTCTTCTCACCTAATCAGGGCCTTGTCTCCCCGGAATGAACCCCACCTGATCTTTATGAATATATTGTGAGATAAATCTTGATAGTCTAGAGGCTATTATTTTTGTCATTAATTTAATATCATTGTTTATTAGGGAGATTGGGCGGTAATTTACGATGTCGGTATGATCCTTACCGGGTTTGGGGATTACTGAGATGAATGCCTCATTCAGTTCTCTGTCCAGGGGGGTCCCCATTCGAATATTGTTGTAAAAGTGAGCTAAGTAGGGGGCAACTATTGGGCCGAACTTTTTATAGAAAATGGCCCGATTTTGTAATTTTGATTGCTTCCAGAATTTCAGGAGTGTTAAAGGGGCATCTAGTGCATCTTTATGTTCCTGGGAGAGTTCTGGAAGGGCGAGGTCCCGTAGGAAGTTATTCAACTTATCTGAGGGGGTCGCGTTTAAATTCCCTTTATAAAGGGATTCATAAAAGGCATGAAATTCCTTCATAATTTTATCCGGGTTTTGTGTGAGGTCTCCTGCTTTAGTGCATATTTTCGGAAAGAACTGGGCGCGTTGTTTGGGTGAGAGAGTTCGAGCTAATCTTGAGCCTATTTTATCTTTCTGTATATAGAACTTTGCCCCTGACCAGCGTAGGTATTTTTCGGCACTGGTCGTGAGGGCGAGGTTGAGGGGCGTTTTGGTGGCATCTAGGTGTGCTAAGTTTTCTGGTGTTTGCTGGCTTTTATGGGCTCTGCTGGCCTGATGGAATTTTTCGGTTAATGTGCGAATGTTCGCATCTTGTTCTTTTTTTAATTTAGAGGCGAGTTGGATGAAATGCCCTCTCATGACCGCTTTGAAAGCTGCCCAGAGGGAGTTGGGGGAGATTGACCCGACGTCATTTTGTTGAAAGTATTCTGTCATGAGTTTAGAGAAGTGTTCGCAGTGTGCTGGGTTATTTAAGAGTGTTTCGTTTAGCCGCCACTTAAAGGGCCCTGTCCGGGTTTGTGAGATGCGCAGTGTCAGTGTGACTATAGAGTGGTCAGAGAGGGGAGAATCTAATATAGTAGAGGTTATTGCTTTGTTGGCTGATTTAATTTGGACGAAAATGTGGTCAATTCTGGCATAGGTCTGGTGGGGGGAGGAGTAATGCGTGAAATCTTTGGCATGAGGGTTTAGTTCCCTCCAAATGTCTATTAGGCCTGAGGAGTTTAGTTGCTGTGCAATGCATAGGGTGTTAGATTTGTCTAGAGAAACATCGAAATGGGTGTTAGTGTCTCCTCCCATGATCACTGTGCCTTTCATGTAAGGTGCCAAGTGCTTCATCATGCGGTTGAAGAAGTTTCCTTGTCCTGAGTTAGGGGCATAATATGAGATTAATGTAAAGGTTTCCCCATTCAATGGGCCGTTGATTAGGATGTACCTGCCATCAGTATCTTTGACTATTTCGGTGGGGGGAGAATATCACTTTTTTGGAGAGGCATATCGCTACTCCTTTGGTTTTATTGCGGGCGTTGGAGAGAAAGAAGTGAGGGAATGCTTTATGAATGAACTTTGGATTGTAGGTAGAAGGGAAATGGGTTTCCTGTAGGGATAGTATATCCCTCCCAGATTTGTGATAATTTTGAAATAATTTCCTCTGTTTAATGGGGGAGTTAATTCCCTGTACATTATGTGATTTGAAGTCCAGCTGTGTGGACTTGTGTGGGTTGTTAGTCATGTGTGAAGATGAAGGGATAGCTGAAAAGAAGAGCGGGCTTACCCCATTTGTAGTTTAAATACTTTGACCTGGTCCTTCTGGAAGTAAGGTGCAGGCTCGGAGAGGTTGTACAGATGGTTTGAGACATCCAAGGATTCACTAAAGATCGGGTAGAGATGGAGAGAAGGGTATTAGATGGGGGGAAAGGGGAGTAGTTCAGAGGGGGATTGACCAAGAGTGGGAGAGAATCAATGCAAACATTCCATAACATTAACTCTAAGGGTCTGAGACCCTTTCTGGAAGTGGTCCGGCCCCCCTCCAGGAAGGGAATGTCAGCCCTTGTTGGCCGTAAGGCCTTCATAGGAAATCGCCTCTGAGAGGTGGCATAAGCGTCCCTCAGGGGCATGCGTAGGCACATGGGTGCCGCCGCCAACACTTCAACTTATGATGACCAAAAGTTCTAAGGTCATATACTCAGTTAAGATATGGTGATTGACGGAGCCCCTCTTTAAAGTGTTCCAGGCTGGGTAGTGAGAGGAAGCTTAAATACTGAGCTGCCCTTGTCTTAGTTGCTAGTAACAGATGCCTGGTATATAGAGAGGGCTTGAAAAACCACATGGGATAACTAGTGAAAAAACAAACACAAACTATTTTGAAGAGTAAAAACGTGTCAAAAGATTAGGCCGTATTGAACAGCAAATAGTTAACAGATCATGAGAATAAGGTATCCAAAAGTTCCGCCGGGGGAAAAGTTCCTGAGAGAACGGGTGTATGGTGTTGAGGAGGAGTAAGCAAGAGTCCTTGAGTGTTTTTCAGGGAGGCTGTGTTTCCTTGGACCTCTTGGACTGTTGTTTTTGCCAGGCCGGTGTGAGTGGACTATGAGGGGAAGGCCTTTTCATTGAAGAGTGGCCCTTTCCAGTTGCGCCAGGCTGGGGGTCGTGAGTGATCAAGCCTAGGTGGAGCATCAGCTTCTCGCCTTCTGGGATTGTGGAGAATCCATAGGGTTTGTTTTTGAAGGAGAAGTTGAGTCTATGTGGCAAAGACCAACGATAAGTGATGTCATTTTGAACCAGGATTTGGGTTAGGGGCTTCAGAGACCTTCTTTTTTGGATTGTATAGGGGGAGAGGTCCGAAAATAGCTGGATGTTGTGGCCTTGTATCTGTATGTTCACAGCGTTACAAGACTTTTTCATTACCTCTTCCTTCACTGAGTAATAATGTGGTTTAACTATCACATCTCGTGGAAGGCCGTAGTTTCTGGGTGGCTGTAGGGCTCTATGTGCCCTGTCGAGCTCAAGGCGGTGTGCCGGTACCTCTGGAATCAGGTCTTTAATCAGGGATGTCACCGCCGACTTTATATCCTTGACTGATTCTGGTAGGCCTCTGATGCGGAAGTTTAGATGCCTTGAACGATTTTCCAGGTCGTCAATCATTGATAAAGCTGTGTCTAGTTGTTCCTGAAGATCTTGGATCCTGTCTGAATTTTGATTTATCTTGGCAATAGCTTGATCAGATTTCTTTTCTATGATCTCTATCCTGCTGCCTATGGGTTGTAGGTCCGCCTGTATGGCAGCTGTGATTTGTGCTGCATTTTGAGTGAGACCCTTTGCTAGCATCTCAGAGAAGGCAGACATTAAAGCAGATAGTTCTGTTGGTGATGGAGGGGTTAATTGTAGCTTCTGTGTGTGGATATCCGGAGTAGAAAGGATATCACTTTGAGGGGATAGATTGCACATTCCCACTGAGCTCCTTAGGAGGTACTCTGAGGGGGCTGGAGAAATCTCTCCCTGTGAGGCCTGAGGTCCCCTACCTTCTGTAGAGTTGTTTCTGGTGTGGGGATCCGTTCTGGCTTCATTGCCTATAGTGTCCCTTTCTTCTCCTCCCTCTCCTAGCAGGCCGCATGGCAAGGTGGATGCGGCCGCCATCTTGCTGGGGTGAGGCCTCACCTAGGAGATGCGTGAGGTCTCTTCTCGCGGACCCGGCGGACATCTGTGTGTAGCGCGGCTTCTCCCCAAGCTGTTAGGCTTGTCTGTTGTGTGCAGCGGGGCTCCGTTCTGCTGTCAGTGGGAGAAGTGTGCGGCGGCGGAGCGGAGCTCTAAAGCCAAGCGGCCATCTTGGCGGAGTCCGCGCATGCGCCCGGCTAGCGTCTTTTCAGGTAGGGAGATGTTTAGGGCATGTGATTTGCTGAAATTAATTTTAAAATTAGAAAGTTCTCCAAATTGTTGGAATTCCTTGAGTAGATTTGGAATTGTAATCAAGGGTCTGGTGAGGAACAGTAGGATATCGTCTGCAAAGGCAGCTATTTTGTATGTTTTATTTGCTACTTCTACTCCTGATATGTCAGGGTTGTTACGGATATTGGCCAGGAGGGGTTCCAATATGAGAATGAAGATCAGGGGAGATAGGGGACACCCCTGTCTGGTCTCGTTACATATGGAGAAGGCCTCCGACAGGCGCCCGTTCACCCTCACTCTAGCCCATGGATTGGAGTAAAGGCTTAAAATGCTAGATATCCTGAACTCTCTTAATCCTATGTTTCGAAGGACCTCCCTCAAAAAATCCCACGCAACCCTGTCGAAGGCCTTCTCCGCGTCTGTGGACAGGAAGAAACCCTCTAAATTTGTTTTTTTTTTTAAGCCAGTGGTTAATGTTAATCGCCTTTATTGTACAGGGAGTGCAGAATTATTAGGCAAGTTGTATTTTTGAGGAATAATTTTATTATTGAACAACAACCATGTTCTCAATGATTCCAAAAACTCATTAATATCAAAGCTGAATATTTTTGGAAGTAGTTTTTAGTTTGTTTTTAGTTGTAGCTATTTTAGGAGGATATCTGTGTGTGCAGGTGACTATTACTGTGCATAATTATTAGGCAACTTAACAAAAAACAAATATATACCCATTTCAATTATTTATTTTCAGCAGTGAAACCAATATAACATCTCAAAATTCACAAATATACATTTCTGACATTCAAAAACAAAACAAAAACAAATCAGTGACCAATATAGCCACCTTTCTTTGCAAGGACACTCAAAAGCCTGCCATCCATGGATTCTGTCAGTGTTTTGATCTGTT
>BLSH010424389.1:0-32167 GCA_018402905.1 Glandirana rugosa | reverse complement strand
CTTTCGTAAGTTGTGGGAACGCTTACTTGGAAGGGGAGGGTCTCTAGATGACCCTCGGGTATATTGACATTATGGGTTTGGCCCCTTTTTAGAATGTGTTGGTCCGTTAATGGCAGGGTATAGTGAAGAGTTGAGACTGCATTTTTAAAAACGCTTCTATAATCGGCCGTCTGAGTAGGGGTACTAGGGTTTGAACTAGAGGGCTCTAGTCCACCCAAAACAGGGGCCGGCCCTCCGAGCACTGTTATGTGACACACGTCTTAATAATCCGTTTACTCATAAAACTGGTGTAGTAGGACACACCTGATATAGGGTGTTGATGTCATTAAACCACACCCCTTCTCATTACTGAGATGCACATCACCTAATATGCTTAATTGGTAGTAGGCTTTCGAGCCTATACAGTTTGCAGTAAGACAACATGCATAAAGAGGATGATGTGGTCAAAATACTCATTTGCCTAATAATTCTGCACACAGTGTATTGTCACGAGCCTCCCGGCCGGGGACAAAACCCACCTGATCTCGGGAGATCAAGTTTGGGATCATGGGGATGAGTCTGCCGGCTAATATCTTCGCAAAAATTTTTACGTCAGAGTTGAGAAGTGATATGGGACGGTAATTGCCTGGTTGTGTAAGATTTTTCCCCGGTTTGGGTATTACAGTTATATGGGCTCCCAGTAGATCTCTGGGAGGGGAAGGTTCATTCGCAAGGGTGTTGAATGCTTTCGTGAAATAGGAGGCCAGAGGTGTGGAGAAGGTTTTGTAGTAAATCTTTGGGAGCCCATCTGGTCCAGGGCTTTTACCCGGTTTTAAGTCTCGGGTGGCTTGTAAAAACTCTAGTGATGTAATGGGTGTTTCTAGGGCTTGGGAATTTTCAGGTGAGAGCTTAGGTATGTTGGCTTTGGCTAAATATTCTTGTATAATTTGTGATCGACTAAGAGAGCTTGATTTGGCGGGTTGTAGGAGTGGGAATGTTATAGAGTTTGGTATAATAATCAACAAAAATTTTTGCAATTTCGTCTGTTCGTTGTACTTTGTGGCCCGCATGATTAGGCATATGGGATATGTTTGTTGTTGTTCTTTTACCCTGGAGAAGTCTAGCTAGAAGCTTACCATTTTTGTTCGCTTGCTCGTAAAAAAACTTAGAGGAGAGGAGAAATTTCCTCTTAGTCTGTTTTCCCATTTCTTCCAGGAGGTCTTTCCTGGCTTGTGTTAGCATTTCATAGGTTGCCAGAGCTTTGGAACATTTATGGTGTGTTTCCAATAGGCAAATTTTATTAGTCAGCATTTCTATCTGTGCCTGTTTCTCTTTCTTGAGTCGAGAGGAGAGTGCTATGCACGAACCCCGAATGAAACATTTGTGTGCTAGCCATGTGTTCATGTCCGTTACGTCTGGGGTCGAGTTGGGCTCGAAGTATTGTTTCAAGTCTGACTCTAGTAGGGTCTTGTGTATTGGGTTTGATAGTAAGAAAGGGTTGAGCCTCCAGGTCTTGTCTCTTTGTTCAAACTTTGGGAATCGCAGGGTGATTGTAATGGGGTGGTGGTCGGAGAGGTACATAGGTTCGATTGTCGCCTTGTGTAGGTACTGTAGGTCGTTTTGGGTCAGAAATAGATAGTCCAATCTAGAATATTTTTGGTGTGTTGGAGAGAAAAAAGTGTAGTCTTTACAGTCTAGAAATAGGGTCCTCCAAGTGTCATGTAATGTTAACAAATTGAGTTGGAGTCTGATTTGTCTGAGGGCACGATAGGGAAGTGAGGATGAACCTGAGGACGAGTCCAAGTGGGGTTGCAACGGGACATTCATATCTCCCCCAAAGATAATCAGTCCCTCTTGGAATTGGATCAGTTGGTCAAAGACTCTCTTGATAAAGGAGACCTGGTGGCAGTTAGGGGCGTAAATGTTGACCAGAGTCACCGGTTTGTCGTTGAGCGTGCCCTTAAGAAAGAGGAATCTGCCCTCAGGGTCTCTTTTCTGTGCTTTGAATATGAAAGGGAGATTGCGCGCTAATAAGATCGCAACTCCCTTAGATTTGCCCTTGGTAGAAGAAGCATGAAATAAGGTAGGGTAGTTTTTATCGCTGAATCTGGGTATTTGCGGTCCTCTAAAGTGTGTCTCCTGAATAAACGCAATTTGGGCCTTCTGTTTGTGTAGCTCTCTCCAGGTTGAGGATCGTTTTTCGGGTAAATTTAAACCCCTAATATTTAGGGACATCACTTTTAATGTGGAATGGTTAGGCATTTCTGTTGTGTCGGGATCGTGTGTCTCAGGAGAATTTTTTACCAAAGTCTGCACGGGGGGGGGGGGGGGAATAAGATTAGAATTAGACAAGGAAGGAAGCTAGATGATATAGGATGGGGTGTATCAGAAGGGGGCTATGCTTTTTAAGGGTGCTTCTACTCAGTCCTGAGTAAGGGGGAGGGGGGTGAATAAGGATTTAGGGAAGAAAAGAGAGTTAGGAGGTGTGGGAGGGGGGAGGGAGTCTAGAGCGGAGTGTTTGAGGCAAACGTCCGCTTGAATCTGAGAGGATCTAGTGAGTTGCGAGAAAGTAATTCCCGACTCACTATATTGGGGAGTCCTCTCACTGGACAGTCCGGAGAGGCCGGGCTGAGGGTGAGGTAGGTGGCTTGGCACAGGGGGTGGAGAGTCGGCTCTCCCACAGGGGAGAAACTCTATTGGAAGCAAACAGCAACAATGTTTTATCGTTCTAAGACATATAAACCAGATAACATGACATGAGTATAAATTTTCAGTCAGTAACAATCAAATCTGGGGATGACGGAGCCGGGGGGCGCCCGCCGTAGGTGCCGTGAGGCAAAAGGACAGGAGAGAGAGATATCTCCCCCCCATCTCCAACACGAGCCCCGCCACCCCAACAGAATACATGGCAGCCACCTTGATCTCCAATGAATTTTATAGCATAGCTTCAAAAGACATGTATATGATATGGCCGAAAACCGAAGAGGTAGCCTGAGTGATCGCCACTTAGGAAAACGGGCCAACCACTGTTATCTGTCTCAATTGTAAGGTGGCAACTTTCTCAGGCCCCGGCATCAGTCATTAAGCAACAGAAGTTGATTTCCTAATCGGGGGTTCTCATCTTAGTTTGTGGCTGTTCAGGGTACTTGAGCAGCGCTCAACATAGTACCGGTGCGTTGGTCAGCCGGGTGATCAACAAGTAGCGACCCCCGAACAGTTCTGTCCGTTGGGGCGACACCATGCATTCTATCAACAGTTTCCTCTTTATGCTGTTCTACTCATCCGGTAATCAGAAATGGGATGAGATGGACCTGACTTGTGACCGTTCTGAAATATTACCATGTCCTGGGAATGCTTTATATCGGCCGGATGTTGTACCTGACCGGGGTTTCGTTCGGATTATCAGGTTTGGAATTTAATGGTTACACTAGCTTGATCCACGTTGCATATACAAATACAGAAGCAAACTCCCAGGCGGGCATGAGCGATCGTGCGTGATCAAGCAGGCAGGTCAGAGCAAACGGCCGCTAAAGAATAATCAGCGGAATGAAGCTGGAGTCACGGAAACATAGTGGGGATTTCGTCGGTAGATAATCCGAGGCACTTCACTTTGTTATCAATAGGGGTGAGAAGACAGGTAAACGAAAAGAAAAGAGGCCAGAAATACGAGAACAACAAAAAAAAAAGGACAAAAACAAATACAGGGGGGTCACTTATCTGAGTCAGATATGTCTGCGTTAACTGGAAGCAGTGTGCAGGTCTTTATTCTGCATCGGGTTCATCGGGAACGGCTGGAGCAGCCACTTGGCCACGGTCTCTCCTTCCTCTTCGGTACGGAGTAAAGGATAGGCGTCTCCTCGGTGTGAGTTGGTCGGGCATGGGCGGGAGGTGTTCTTTCCAGGTCTCGGGTATGGCAAATTCCCTGTACCATTCAGGAACTGGTATCTCAGGTAGATTGGCAAATTCAAAAAATTGAGGGAGATCCGCTGGCGTGTGCATGGTAAATGATCGGCCCTGTATTGTGATACATAGGCCGAATGGAAATCTCCACTTGTACACGATCCTTCGTTCTCTTAGGGCCTCCAGGATGGGACGCAAGACTCGTCTGTGGCTTAGTGTGATCTGGGATAGATCTTGGAAGATCTTCACGTTTGCGCCTTTAAAGCGTATCTCCTCCTGATCTCTGGCTCTGATTGCTATTTCCTCTGAGTTTGTAGTCGGTGAAACAACAGATGATGTCTCTTGGGGGTTCTCCTTCTCTGCCCTTTGGTCTGAGGGCTCTATTCGCCCTCTCAAAGTCTACCAGTGTGTCCTGGGCCCATTCCGTCAAATTATTGAACAGGGACTGCAAGGCCATGGGAATCTGGTCGTGTTCCACGGATTCCGGAATGCCCCTGATCCTCAAATTCCTCCTTCTTCCGCGGTTATCCAGATCCTCCAATCTTCTTTGCAGGTCTATCATATGATAATGGTAGTGGGCAGCGTGCTGTTGTAGTTCCCCTATGTCTGCATCATGGCGGCCTGCTGCACGTTCCACTTGATCTAGGCGGTCTGACACCCCCCGGAGTTCATCCTTGAGCTCAACAACAGCGTCCGTGAGGGTGCCTTTGATGTCCGAGGCAATGTGCTGTGAATCTGACATCTTCGGAACTTGTTGGATGAGTTCCAACAGTGTGTCCTGGTTTAACTGGAGTCTCTGCTTTGGTGTCCCATCTGCCGCCTTGTGCGCCATTTTAGGGGAGTGTAGTACTGCCTTGGATGTTGAGGCTCTGGCTGAAGAACCGGGCTGAGAGCGGAATAATTCAGGAAGGTTCTTTCCCAGCTGAGTTGAGGGGGTGTTGGAGAACGGCAGCTGCCTTCCGATTTTTCCCATAGCTGTCGCTAAGGTGTAATAAAAGCTTTGTTTCTCCCCTTTGGTGCCGGAGCTCCTCTTTCAAGCAGCCATCAAGTCCGCGCGCCAAGCCACGCCCCCTAAAACAAGACTTTAATTGCCCAAAGGAGTTTAAAATACATTGGCTCCTTCAATGGCTTCTTCTTCATGCCAATAACTTGATACCGATGGACACGGCTTCATGTAGTGACAGGGGGTGAGGCTGTGGGTGGGACTGTTGGCGGGAACAAGGAAGGAGGCAGCCATGGCCCAGGATTATTATGTGCTGTATCAGCACAGGATAAGAAATGATAATACATAAAAGATAATACATAAAAGCTGCATATAGGCTGCATAAGAAAGAAGGAAATGAAGCAAGGGGAATAACATGATAAACCAAAACATTTACACAGCATGAAACAGAACAACTAACACAACACAGATGAGACATGAAAGGGACTACAAGTGCCAGCATGGTACATAGTACAGGGTGGGCCATTTATATGGATACACCTTAATAAAATGGGAATGGTTGGTGATATTAACTTCCTGTTTGTGGCACATTAGTATATGTGAGGGGGGAAACTTTTCAAGATGGGTGGTGACCATGGCGGCCATTTTGAAGTCGGCCATTTTGAATCCAACTTATCTGTGAAGATACGAGATGTGCAGCACCTGAAACTACGGATACTGGAAGCCTGTGCTAGCATTTCTCCTGCGGTGTTGCTATCAGTGTGTGACGAGTGGGAGAAGAGGGTTGCATTGACAATCCAACACAATGGGCAGCACATTAAACACATTTTATAAGTGGTCAGAAACTTGTAAATAACTCATGAATAAAGTTACGTTAAAACCAAGCACACCATTGTTTTTCTTGTGAAATTCCCAATAAGTTTGATGTGTCACATGACCCTCTTCCTATTGAAAAAACAAAAGTTGGATTCAAAATGGCCGACTTCAAAATTGCCGCCATGGTCACCACCCATCTTGAAAAGTTTCCCCCCTCACATATACTTATGTGCCACAAACAGGTAGTTAATATCACCAACCATTCCCATTTTATTAAGGTGTATCCATATAAATGGCCCACCCTGTATATCCACTTCAAAACTATGCACTTAGAACACTTCCCTACCAGACCAATTTGTAGCTTTTAGTGCTCTCACACTTTGAGTGACAATTACTCAGCCATGCTACATTTTATCCAAACAAAATTTTATCTTTTTTTTCTTACAAATAGAGATTTTGGTGGTATTTAGTCCCCAAAGCGTTTTTTATTTTTTGCGATATAAGTGAAAAAACAGCGAAAATTTTGAAAAAAAAACACTTTTTTTAGTTTCTACTGTAAAATTTTGCAAAAAATTAATTTTTCTTCATAAATTTGGGCCAAAATGTATACTGCTACATATCTTTGGTAAAAATAACCCAAATTAGTGGATATTATTTAGTCTGTGTGAGAGTTACAGAGTCTACAAGCTATGATGTACTGACGGCCGATCTCATTTCTTGAGACCTTAACAAGCCAGGACAGCACAAACACCCCCCAAATGACCCCTTTTTGGAAAGTAGACATTCCAAGGTATTTAGTAAGAGGCATGGTGAGTTTTTTCATGGTTTAATTTTTTCCCAGAATTCTTTGCAAAATCAAGATTTTTTTTATCACAAATTTTTCAATATAACAGGTTATTTCTCTCACATGGCATATACATACCACAAATTACACCCCAAAACACATTCTACTACTCCTGAATATGGCAATACCACATGTGTGGGATATTTTCACAGCCTGGCCACATACAGATGCCCAGCATTGACATAGCACCTTCAAGCGTTTTACAAGCATAAATTGCACATCTCAATTCTCAACTCAACGAAACCCAGTGGATCCATAGAATGGGGACTATGGCTCCGCTGGGTTTGAATATTGACCTAGATATTAATTGTTTCTTGTCCAACTGGTAAAGGTAGCATAGTGTAGTTTTGTGTTTGGATCCCTGGTTCACACTGGATCTGTTGTCCCACAGATCGGTGGGTATCAATGATCCGTGGTCAATATTTTGATTAACACCTTAGTGTCAGACCATTTACTCAAATCAGGCTTTTATTATATATTTTCATTTTATATACTTTTTTAGAGACCAGTGTATTAGTTTCTGGTTGCCAACACGTTTGCCCCTGTTTGAATAATATGTATATGGGCTGAAACTTTTCCCAATACTTTCTCATCTTTCTACACGTTTTTGAGTACCTCCTACATTTGGATTATTTTCTTTTTATTTTGAATTGTTTTATTTATTTTTTATTATCTAATATTTTTGTTCCTAAAATTTTTTTATTTTATTATTTTTTTATTTTTGCATTCATTACTTCAGATTTTATATATATGTTTTATAAAAATGTTTTTATTTTTAAAAAAAAATAAAATGAAACAATTACTTAGAAGAATTGTGGAACAAATATCATTATTGGTATATGCTATTTTTAATTGTTTGGAACCTACAGATGTTGTTTTTGTTGGTTTGTTATTTTGATTTCACAAGTGCCTTCCACTCTCAGACCACTAGATGGCGGTGTTGAATGTTGGTGGTCCGTGAGGGATGTAAAGGAGGCGAAATGATGCTCTGTCCCGATTGGTTGACTTGGGGTGGTGACCAGGCAGAGTCTATCATAAATTGATGTGCGTGATGGACCGTGGTATCGTCCGTGATGATGCTCCTATGACGAGTGAAACGCGTTGACGTCACTGCCGGTCCGTCATGGCCATCTACGTCATTTCCGGCTTCCGGTGGTTTCGAGTGGAACGCACGCCATCGTAGCCTTGTGCTGGATGCCTTATTGGATTTTATGCAAACGTTCGTGTCTAAGTGATGTCCTGTAAGTAGGATTTGTATTTTGCGCAATAAACACCTAATTTGATACAGATTACACTATGGGCTTTCTTTTATATGTCTTTTGAGTGCCCTGGGATACACACTAACAGCGGCTGTGGGAAGAACTATTCATTTATTTTCGTTCCGAGGCTGTCATGCTGACCGGGATTAGGAGCCCCCACCAGAAAACAGCTCATTTGACACACTGACTGAAAAGCAGTGTGTCCATTTCTTCTGGTGAGTGAGGGCACAAGAGGGTCACCGATCACAGCATGTCACCTTTCTGCACTTTGATGTTTTGAGCACTACAGAGCACTTTATTTGAAGCATCAAAGTCACCTTATTGGATATGGACTTTATGTTAACTATATGAGACTTTCTAGGCTGGCGCTGTTTTTTTTATTTATATCATTTCTCAACTATCTATTACACTTTTGAGGGCCCTGGAGCACCAGAACAATGGAATAACCAACAAAATGACCCCATTTTGGAAAGCTAACACCCCAACTTATAATCTATGAGGTATAATGAGTCTTTTGAATGGTTCATTTTTTTCCAGAAGTTTTTGGAAAATGTGGAAAAAAAATGAAAACGCATTTATTTTCACAAAGTTGTCAATTTATAAGATATTTCTATCACATATCATGTACATAGCAAAAATAGCACCCCAAAATACATTCTGCTACTCCTCCTGAGTATGGCGATACCACATGTGTGAGACTTTTACACAGCCTGGCCACATACAGAGGCCCAACATTGACGTAGCACCCTCAGGCATTCTACAAGCATAAATTGCACATCACATTTCTCAACTACCTATTACACTTTTGAAGGCCCTGGAGCACCAGGACAATGGAATAACCAACTAAATGACCCCATTTTGGAAAGCTAACACCCCAACGTATAGTCCATGAGGCATAATGAGTCTTTTGAATGGTTCATTTTTTTTCAGAAGTTTTTGGAAATGTGGAAAAAAAATGAAACCGCATTTTTTTTTACACAAAGTTGTCCATTCATAAGATATTTCCAACACACCGCACATAGCAAAAATGACACCCCAAAATACTTTCTGCTACTCCTCCTGAGTATAGCGATATCACATGTGTGAGACTTTTACACAGCCTGGCCACATACAGAGGCCCAACATTGAAGTAGCACCGTCAGGCATTTTAAAAGCATAAATTACACATATCATTTTCTGACTACCAATCACATTTTGAAGGCCCTTCATATTTCTAACACATAGCATGTACATACTAAATAATTAAAGATTACCTGTCGTTATGTAGTGCAAAAGCAATTGTCCAGGCAGCAGGCAGGAATACTGTCCATAGTTCGTACAGGTAGAGACACTGTCAGCACAGCCAAAGCATCGTTTCAGGGTAGCAGGCAGAGACGTCCACGTAGAAATACTGTCCATAGTCAGTAGAGGCAGCAGGCAGAGATATGGTCAACACAGCCAAGGTATTGGTCAAGGCAGCAGGAAGAAACATGGTCTGAAAGTCCTGGGTCATTACAGGCAGCAACATGGTCAGCGCAGCCAAAGTATTGGCCCAGGCAGCAGGAAGAAACATGGTTCAGATAGTCCTGGGTCATTACAGGCAGCAATATGGTCAGCACAGTCAAAGTATAGTCCTGGGTCATTACAGGCAGCAATATGGTCAGCACAGCCAAAGTATTGGTCCAGGCAGCAGGAAAATCCTCCGGTATTATTTTACAAAGTGGACAATCTAAGTGGTCCCAACACACCTGTTGGTCAGTGTGAGAGACGGACAGCAGAGTGTATTGAGATGAGTAATAAACAACAGACAGCGGCAGATCGACTTAAAGAATTTGCAAGATCAGATAAACAGGAGAACGCCCCTAGTCCGCCCCATACACGGAGCAGTGGAACATCACAGATGGAAACACAGAAGTTAAATATGTCCCAGACGTGGAAACAGGAAAAACAGTCTAAACTGACATTAGAACAAGTAAGCTCCCAACTAATGACAGCGATACAGGCAAGTAATGCGGCATTAACAGAAAAAATGGAAGAGATAAGAGTGGACATTGGACTGATTAGACAGGATATGAAAAAAATCAGTGACAGAGTAACGGAAACTGAGAACAGAATATCAGCGATAGAAGATCTGGTGTCCCCTATGGACAATAAGGTAGCAGAACTTGAAAAGCAGATTAATATGTGGCAGCAAAAGACAGACGATTTGGAAAATCGTATGAGACGTAATAACCTGAGGATCGTAGGTCTACCAGAAAAAGCAGAGGGGTTCAACCCAGGAGGTTTTGTTGAAAAATGGTTAAAAGACACTTTCCCAGATGCAGAACTGTCGGTGGCATTCGGGGTGGAAAGAGCACATAGAGTGCCTGCATTACCACCAAAACCTGGAGCGCCCCCTAGACTGTTACTAGCCCGGATACTGAACTGCAAAGATAGAGATCTAATCTTACGGAAGGCAAGAAATAAAGGGGACATAAAATTTGAGAATAATAGTGTTGATTTTTCCGGACTTCTCACTGGAACTGCAAAAGCAAAGGGCCTCAGTTAATGATGTTAAAAGGAAGAGAGAGGCGGGTAGAATACTCGATGGCCTATCCAGCAAGGCTGAGAATAGAAAGGGACGGAAAGATTATACACTTTAACACCCCGGATCAGGCCCAGAAACGGATTCAGAAAACATATCCAACTGCGGACTAATGTGTATTGTAGAAGACAATGCTAACAGGACTACATGAAAGGGGGTTAATATAAACGCATAAATATATATTTTCTTTTTTTTTTTTTTATTGGAGGGGAGGGGGGGTGGCGGGAGGGCCAGAGGGAAGAAATGGTTTAATTGGGAAAGAAAGAAAAGAGAGGACATAACAAATCACAGGTTGTATAAAGCAAGGGGAATGATAGATAATTAGAACACAATACACCATAAAGGAGGGGAGCACTAAATGAAGATGTATAATGCATGGGATGCATGTGCATGTGGTGGAGTGAAATTAAGACAAGTTTTACACAGTATTTTTTTTTTTTTTCTTGTTGTGTGGTTTGTTGCACGAAGGAGAAGAGGAGTAAACACAAGGGGAAAACAATGAAACCATAGGGTTTCTCTTTATAAAGATAAGTTTTATAAATTTTTTTTTTCTTTTCTTTTTCCCTCTTCCTCTTCCTTTTTCCTTCCCCCCTCCCCATCACACGTTGGTTCCTTTTTTTTTTTTTGCTTTTTGCTTTCTCTTGTTGAGAGGGGAAGAAGGATCACTACTATACCCCCTAAAGGAATTGCAAATAGGGTCAAGGATTAAATGAAAACAAAGTTTAAAGAGAAAGGCTGAGACTGGTAACAACTAGTATTACTAACATAGGTGCAAATGCAGTATGCTGGTAATGCCCTAGAAATTTTTAAGGGATGGATGTTGTATGAGTGGGAAGAATGGAAAAAGTGGTCACTAAAGATAAGAAAGTAGACGATGTGGGAAGGGGAAGGACAAAAATAGGGGTAGGGATGTGAAATGATGGGAAAACAGGATAACCAATGTACATTTCTAACCTGGAATGTTAGAGGAATGGGAACACCACTGAAACGTACGCAGGTCTTCTCGGTGATCCGGAAATTACAAGCTAAGATAATATGTATTCAAGAGACACATATGAATGAGGAAAAAAGTAAATACCTGAGAAGACCTTGGATTCAGTGGTCCTCCCATACATATCATACAACGTACTCAAGAGGGGTATCTTTAATGGTACACAGAAACGTGATGTGGGAATGTATTAAAGTCAAACGAGACTTAGAAGGGAGATACGTCTTTGTTTATGCCTGGATCTACTCCCTTCCGTTTATCATACTAGGGATATATAATCCACACCCTGCCACACTAGGAGTGTTAAAAGAAGCAATGTTGTTTATGGCAGAGTATCCAGAAGCTTACGTTATATGTATGGGAGATTTTAATATGTGGTTAAATCCAAGACTGGATAGACAAGGGAAGACCCTACAAAGGAGTACAGTAGGACCTAACCCCCATAAAAAAATTTATAAAGGAAGTGGGATGGAGTGATATATGGAGAATCAAAAATCTGAATGAAAGGGTATACTCTTGGTCTGCCATGGGAGGGGAAAGTATGTCTAGAATAGATTTGGCAATGGGGAGTGAGAAGACACTTACATTAGTCCATTCAGTAGAATATATGGCTGGGGGGTGTCTGATCACTCCCCACTGAGGATCGAATTAATGTTATGCCCTAAGGGAAATCGGCCTAGAAATAGGATCCAGCCTTATTGGTTGAATCAAATTGGTAGCAATGATAGAATCCCGGAGCAGATACAGATATTTTGGGAAGCACATGATAATATGAGGTTGGATGGGAATATATGGGACACCTTTAAAGCATACCTAAGAGGGATACTAAAATCAACAATCTCATACATAAAACGTACTAATAGACAGGAGAAAAAGGAATTAGAAGAAAAATGCACCAAAGCAGAAACAGAATATATAAATGACCCCTCAGATGAAAAACGGACTGAATGGAAGGATTTAACAAGACAATATAAAAATTTATCAATAGTTAATGCAAAAAGGAAAAACTTCTCCTTAAGACAGCAAAAATTTGAGCAGGGAGGGAAGGCAATGAAGATGTTAAATTTTCTAGTAAAGCAAGAAACACCGCCAACAATTATATTAAAAGTGAGGAATGAACAAGGGGAACTAGTGGGTACACTAGATGAGATAATGGAATGCTTTCATAATTATTATGTTGAAATGTACACGTCAACAGTGAATTATACAATAAGAGAGATTGAGGAATACCTGGAGGATATAGAATTTCTCAAATTAACAGAAGAACAGGTAGAGATGATGGAGAAAGAAATAGAGGAACAAGAAATATGAAGAGCCATAGCCTCGTTGGGGAAAGGTAAATCCGCAGGACCGGATGGTATCCCACTGGAGGTTTACCAACGGTATATAGAGATTCTGGCTCCGGTATTAGTTAAAGCGTATAGGGAGGTGTTTTTGACTGAAGAAATGTCCCCTTCGATGTATGAAGCAACAGTGACACTAATACTAAAACCTGAAAAAGATAAGCAGGACTGTGCATCATACAGACCGATTTCACTCCTCAATCTTGATTACAAGATACTCGCAAAAGTACTAGCGGGAAGGTTAAATAAGGTAATACTGTCTGTAGTGAGTGAGGATCAATAAGGGTTTATGCCGGGGAAGTCAACAACAAATAATATAAGACGTGCCCAGTTAATGATACAGCTGAGTGAGTGTCTCCCGGAAAAGAGTGCCTTGGCCGCACTAGATACGGCCAAGGCCTTTGATTCTATAGAATGGAATTTCCTACAGGCAGTTTTGGAAAGAAATGGGTTCGGGAAAAAATTTAGAAAATGGGTAAAAATATTATACAAACAACCCAGTTCAAACCTATTGGTAAATGGACTGTTGCCCCCCACAATTAAACTACAAAGAGGAACGAGACAGGGGTGCCCATTATCCCCCCACCTATTTGTCTTGGCAATTGAAGCACTGGCAAACAGGTTTAGACAATCAAAAAAATATAGGGGTATCAAATTGGAGGACAGAACGGAGTGTATTGGGTTATATGCGGATGATATCATATTATACTTAGTAGAAGGACAAACCTCAATAGGGGAGGCTATAAAAATAATAGATACATTTGGAAGATATTCCGGGCTTAAAATAAATTGGCAGAAATCGGCATTAATGCCATTTGGCTTAAAAGTACAGAATTGGCAAGGGCTACCATTAAAAATAGTAGAGACATTTAAATATTTGGGGATACATATAACAAAGAAGACTGAGGAAGCCATGGAGAAGAATGTAAGCCCCTTAGTAGACTATGTAAAGAATAAAGTAAAAATATGGAGTAAACTCCCTCTGACAATTTCAGATAGAATACATTTAATAAAAATAGTGATATTACCCAAGTGTCTCTATGTTTTTTCCCATGTCCCACTAAGAATACCCAAATACATATTTAAAGAACTGAATTCACAACTATCCAAATTTATATGGGTAGGAGGTAGAAGTAAGATGAAATTAACAACATTGCAACGACCCAAAGGAGCAGCAGGACTGGCAGTACCGGATTTATATTTATACTACCTAGCTGGGCAGTTGAAAAATTTAAAAGAATGGGTAACACAAGATCAAACAGGAGGGGTGGAACACTATCTAATAAGTAAAATGCAGGTGGAAGATCTTTTGGTGGGGCTAGAAGTACGGGAACCAAGAAAGATTGGAATTAAAATTCCTCTTTTGATGGCTAGATCAGTTTGGAGAGAAGCAAAAAGGTGACGGGCTACACAGATGTTCTCCCAGAGGCAGCGTTGTGGAATAACCCAGAATTTGAAAAACTAAGAAAATTTGAGGACAGTAAAATATGGAGACAAAAAGGAATAAATAAAATAGGCCAAATATATGATAAGAATATAATGACAACGTGAAAAATTAAGAGAGCAATACAATTTACCTAGTAAATATATATATAAATACTTACAACTCTGACATGTGTTACAGGTACAGTTTGGAAGAGAAGGACCAAAAATAACTAAATACCCCCTCATAGGAATACTGAAATCTCAAGGGCCGAAGGGATTAATAGCTAAATTATATACACACTTAATGCAGAGTAAGATCGGGACAGAACCCGTTAAATCTCGGAGAAAATGGCAGGAAGTAATCCCGAGTATGACGGAACAGGAGTGGGGGGAGGTTTGCTCCTCTCATTTGACGGTATCACCGGCAATTAATAATAAAATAATACAGTTGAACATTATACATCAAACCTATTTAAGCCCGGCCAAATTATATAAAATGGGGCAACGTCAGACATCAAACTGTACAAGATGCAGCCAGGAGGGAGCAGACTCCCTCCACTTAATGTGGGACTGTCCCAAGATTAGGAGATATTGGAGCCAAGTCATTGATAGACTGGTAAAAATTATTAATAGTCCAGTAACAAACACAGTAGAAGTATGTTTAATGGGAATGGTGGAGGGGAATAGATGGTCTAGATCAACAAAAATATTAATAAAAAAAGTGTTATTCCTTGCAAGAAAGCAAATAGTTGAAAGATGGATCCAGCCAATACCACCAACGACGACCCAGTGGATAAAAGCGCTTAACCAGATTATACCACATGAAAAAATTATGTATGAAAATGGGGGTAACATACAAAAGTATGGGAAAATATGGGAAACATGGAATAAGTCCAAATGGACAACAAGGTGAACAGTAGTTAAAGAAAATATTAATAGTGACCAGAGAAAATGAGAGAATGGGTGTAGATTGAAAGGTGTAAATGGAAAAATATGAAAAATGGTAGTAATGAAAATATAAACATGAATATGTATGCAAATGAGGATATTTGTAAATGTGATATCTGAAATAAAGAGTTTAAAAAAAAAAATAAATAAGGGGAACTAATATCTGATAGATGTGTGATAAGTTTTGAAACAATCTCCAATGCACAGGCCAGGTTGGGAGGGACAATCGGGGCAATAGAAACTCGTATCTCTTCTAATTCCTCTTTTGCTGCAAATACGACATTTCCTCTGGCGTCTTCTTCCGGATTCTGTGGGGGGGATGTTGAAGGGAAAATGTTGCTCATGAAGCCGGTTCACACAATCAGAGGGAATGATTTCTGGTACGGGTCCTTGTTTGTAAATGAGGGCAATGAGAAGATCTTCAATATATTTGAGGTAGTTGTTGGATGGGTCTTGGGATGCTTTTTGGAAGCAGACAAAGGAATTGTACAGGGCCATATGAAAAAGTTGAAACGCCATCTTATTGTATCAAAAACGTGACTTTCTGTTTGACATATAGGGCTGCATCATCTGGTCATTTAAATCTACCCCCCCCCCCCCATGAGCATGTTATAGTCCTGAACACATTGAGGCTTTAAACGGTGTCGTGTCGTCTCTGAGCCTCCACCACGGTGTCATTGTAGATGGTAGAGAGGATGTGAACCTCTTTCTTGTCCCTCCACTTCATCGCCAACACTTCCTCGTTTCTCATAAAGGCATACTCTCTTTTATTTAGCTGTTGGGTCAATAAATTTTGTGGGAATCCTTTCCATTTTTTTTTTGAAGGTGCCGCAGGCCAGGGTGTCTTTGCTGTAATGGTGACAAAATAGGGGCAGACTGGTATAATAATTATCCATGTATAAATGGTAGCCTTTTCCAAACAGGGGGTATTCCAGAATGAGTATACATAGCCGGTGGCTCACTTACACAATTTGTACATTTATATCCCATACCTGGCTCTCTTGTTTGATATGTACTACTTGAATTGCAGCCGGCCAGTAAAATGTACGAGGGACTCATCCACACATATATTTTTATCGGGGGTTAAGACTTCTGCAAATTTCTGTGAAAATGAATTGATTAGGGGCCGTATTTTGTAGAGTTTGTTGTGGTTGGGGTGACTTCGGGGAGGGCACTGCGCATTGTCATTTAAATGCAGGAAAGCATTATTGTATCATAGCGTGTCCTGGACATAACTGCTGAGAATATTGGCATATGGTGGATGGGGTTGGTGGACCAATAGGAATGATGTTCGTTTTTCTTTGTAAGCCCCGTATTAATAGCAAGGCCCAAAAATATTTTGAATTAGTCTAGCGTGAGACGACGCCAATGAATTGTTCTGCATACAAGTTTGTCTGCTCCACAATGCTCTGCAGCAAATCCTGAGGGAAAAATAAAGAAAAATACTCATATTTGGTATAATTTGTGGTGTCGGGCTGCACACCTGACTGCGCTGTGAAGGGGGGGATTCTAGCGGACCCTGAGTTGGCAGGCAACCATAAGGGGTTTGCCAGGGCTTCGGGAAGGTAGGACAGGATTCTATGGGCAGGGCGTCCAGTTCCATTGCTAGTTCCAGGCTCCACTTCCTGGGGTCTGGCGCTGCTGGTGGAAGTAGTACTGGGCTCCACTTCCTGGGGTCTGGCACTGCTGGTGGAAGGCAGGTCTTCAGATATTGGGCCTGAGGGGGGGTGGTTTCCTCCTCTGATTCTGTCTCCGATCCGCTATACTCCACTGGATCGTATTCCAAACCAGAATCGAATGATAGGAGCTCCCCGCTGCTCTCATCATCCGACATAGCGAGGATCTCATATGCCTCCTCAGGTGTGTACACTCTCTCAGACATGATAACGGGCCTGTGCGATGTTATTTATGAGAGTACTGTTATTGGGCCTGTGACCTGGGCTGTGACTGACAGGCTGTGACAGATGCTGATGGGCTGAGACAGATTCTGACAGGCTGATGGGCTGTGACAGATGCTGATGGGCTGACAGGCTGTGACGGATGCTGACGGGCTGTGACAGATGGGCTGTGACAGAGGGGCTGTAACAGATCCTGATGGCTGTAACAGATCCTGACGGGCTGTAACAGATCCTGATGGCTGTAACAGATCCTGATGGGCTGTAACAGATCCTGACGGGCTGTAACAGATCCTGACGGGCTGTAACAGATCCTGACGGGCTGTAAAAGATCCTGACGGGCTGTGACAGATCCTTACGGGCTGTGACAAATCCTAACGGGCTGTGACAGATCCTGACAGGCTGCGACAGATCCTGACAGGCTGTGTGACAGCGCTGGTGACAGGTTCTCTTTATTGGGGGGGGCTGTGTGCTGTGTTGGTGTACACTGACAGTAAACTGACAAGACACTGACTGTTACTCACTGATCTCCTCTCCTCACACGATCGGTGTGAGGAGAAGCAGAGATCAGATAGCAACTGACAGGGCTGTGTTTACATTTGTGATTTCATTGGCTGTTTACCTTGATTGGGGAAGTGCTGTGTCCAAGGGACACCCGCTCACCCCGATTGCCGACATGCACTCCTTCGGGGGCGCGCTTCATGCGCGCCTCTGCGTTTCATTCCTCTGAAGTGAGACAGAAGTTGACACAGCCGATCACGTGGTAAACAGCTGATTTTATCGGCTGTTTAAGCTGGTCGGGGAAGGCCCGTCTCCCCCCCGCTAGCACGCGGTACACTGTTATCCTGAGGACGTCATATGACGCCCAGTCAAGATAACTCAGCCACTTCCCGGCCGTCATTCTGTATACGGCGGTCGGGAAGTTGATATACATTATTCAAAAAGTGTTTGCATGCGTGTAACCAAATGTTGTTATAAAATGTAATATAAATTGTATACATGCCTATGTGTGCATATATATATATATATATATATATATATATATATATATATTGTGGGCAATTAGCTTGTGTGGATCACCTTTCCTGGGAAGAAGGCAACTTTCTTAAAAATCTGGTGGGTTGCCAGTTTTATTTGGTAAAAGGTTGTAAGCCACAAAACAAACAACATAGCAAAACAAAACTTTGCCGTCTGTCACTAAACTACTACAGAGCAGGATACCTCCCTACACAATGTCGGGCAAAACAAACACAAACCTTTTTTCTTGCAGTCCTTAAAGTAACCAACTCCCAAGGTGTAGCTCTCTCAGTGTAGACATACTGAGTCCCAGGCCAGAGCACAACTGAGATCTCTTCCTGGTCGTTTAAGCAGCTGAAGAGGGATTTGGGTGGACCAGAAACTCCAGGCCTGAACCAGCTCTGCCATGGTGGCCGGCAAAACCCGGGACAGACCCTCACTAGTCCACTCCATTTGAACGCATGCGAGGCGACAAATATCGCCCATCCACTATCGCGCTTCACATGTCACAATATATATACACACGTGCACCCACACGTATGTGCATATATATTTGTGTTTATAGTGCATTGGTAAACAAACACATATATTGCAATGTCCAGGAATGGGCATATATTGTTTCTTTCCAAAAAGGCAGCTATAGCTGAATGATATAAAACAATAATAATAATCAATAAAAAATAATAAAGCTTAGAAATACAAGTTGATCTATGTATAGACTATAACTATGTGTAAAATAATTTCAAATGTGAAGTTACAGGTACATGTCGTAAATCTCCCACTATGTATTGTGACGTTATGAGAGGTGCGATAGTGGATGGGCGATATTTGACACCTTGCATGCGTTTATTTGGAGTGGACTGGTGAGAGTCCGACCCAGGTTTTGCCAGCCACCGTGGCAGAGCTGGTTCCGGCCCGGAGTTTCTGGTCCACCCAAATCACTCTCCAGCTGCTTGAAATAACCAGGGAGAGATCTTAGTGGAGCTAAGCCTGGGACTCAGTATGCTTACACTGAGAGAGCTAAGACCTTGAGTTGTTGGTTGTTATAAGGACTGCAAAAGGAAAAAGGTTTGCGTTTGTTTGAAGTTGTCAGGGACAAGCCCAACATAGAGAGGTCTCCTGTCTTTATTAGTTTAGCGGGCGTACGGCAAGGTTTTGTTTTTGCTATCTTTGTTTATTTTATGACCTGCAACCTTTACCAAATAAAACTGGCAACCAGCCAGATTTTAAGAAAGTTTGCCTGCGAGCTGCCTTCTTCCCAGGAAAGGTGATCTGTATGAGCTAATCTCCCACACGTGGGCCCACACCTCCAGTGACAGTGGAACCAAAGTTGGTACGCGCCTCTTACCACATGCAGAAGATGACAACTGCGGATGACATGGAGGTGTATCTCACGACTTTTGAAAGAGTTGCTCTTTGTGAAGGATGGCCAAAAAAACAGTGGACGGGACTGTTGGCACCATTCTTGACCGGTGCACCCCAAAAAGCCTATTTTGATCTGAAACCAGATAATGCCCAGGACTATGAGACCTTAACCACTTGCTTACTGGGCACTTAAACCCCCCCTCCTGCCCAGGCCAATTTTCAGCTTTCAGCGCTGCTGCGCTTTGAATGACAATTGCGTGGTCATGGTATACTGTACACAAATGAAATTTTTATAATTTTTTCACACAAATAGAGCTTTCTTTTGGTGGTATTTAATCACTGCTGGGTTTTTTATTTTTTGCTAAAAAAAGGAAAAAAATATAGAAATTTAAAAAAGATGGGCACTGATAAGGCAGCACTGATGGGCACTGATAGGTGGCACTGGTGGGCACTGATGAGGTGGCACTGGTGGGCCCTGATGAGGTGGCACTGATTGGTGGGTGGCACTGATGGTTGGCACTGAAATGCACTCATGGGTGGCACTGATAAGCGGCACTGATAGGTGGCACTGATGGGCACTGATGAGTGGGACTAATGGGTACTGGTAGGTGACACTGATCAGCAACACTGATAGGTGGCACTGATGAGTCACTGATGGCCACTGGTTGGCAGCACTGATGGGCACTGATAGGTGGCACTGGTGGGCATTGATAGGTGGCACTGGTGGTCACTAATAGGTGGCACTTGTGGGCACTGGTAGGCTGCACTGATGTGCACCTGTAGGTGGCACTGGTAGATGGCACTGGAGGGCACTGCATAGCAGCAGGGCCTCTCCATGTGCGGGACCGACGTCCCTCTCTCTGTAGCCAGTGATCGGCTCTCTGATAGCGTGAGGGAAAAAAAGCAGATTAGCGATCTCTTGTTTACATCACGTGATCAGCTGTCATTGGCTGACAGCTGATCACGTGGTGAGGGGCCAGGACCGGCCCCTTACACTGATCTGTGATCAGCCGAGTCTCATTGACTTGGTGATCACAGAGCCCGCAGGGGCGCACAGGCAGCTTGTGCATGGGAGGACGTCCATAGACGGCCTCCCGGCATTTCAGGTCCACGCTCTAGCTGTCTTTTGGTTATAGCGCGGATCTGTAGTGCTTAAAGGCAGAGATACTCGCATGCCTAGGGGTCACCATGGCAGTCCGGGCCCAAAGGGTGCATCAGTGGACCTACCGCACCGACAAGCCACCCCGCTCGCAGATGTTTGACCTGATCCACCTCACCCAGAAGCGGCTACAGTCGAAGACTTTGCCAGGTCCCCAGATTGTGGAGCGCGTGGTCATGGACCACTATCTACATGCACTCCCTGCTGCTTTGAGGAAATGGGTCAGTCATGGGGACCTCAAAACCGCCAACCAACTTGTGGACCTCGTGGAGAGATACACGGCAGCTGAGCTGCACTGCATGACTCGGGTAGTGTAGTAATGTTGGTCAAAAGCAACTGTATAAATCCTGCAAGGTTCATCCTAGCAGTGTCGGGGTCATTTGCATCCATGGGGACACTCGGGACTACCAGATGGCGGTGGTTGAGATTGACACCCCTTGGGACAGTGTGACACAGTCAGTGGGGTGGTATTTTCTCTGTTTCTTGAAGCCCCAGTGTTGAGGGATTTTCCCCATTTTTGGAGGTTATGGGAAGGCACAGAGAGTCTGGAGGAAAGAGCTCCCCCTGCTGAGGAAGCACAGGAACTCTCTCTAGACCCTTTTTGGGGAGACTGGTGGCAGAACTGAGGAAGAAGGAGACCATCTTACTTTTCCTGTAACGGCTGGGGAGCCGGAGGAGCCTGAAGATAGCTCCCAGCTGGTGGCTAATGGCCCAGAAAATGTCTTTGACCCTGACAGTGAGAGTAAACAGAATGTAGTACCTGACTTAGAGGTATGGAGAGAGGACTTCTGTACAGAGCAACTAGGGGATGTCACTCTCCTTAGAGCCAGAGAAAACGTGAAGGTGATGGATGTGGACCCTAATTGGGGGGTGTCTTTTCCCTACATGGCTCTTAAAAATAATTTGTATCAGGTGGTAAAACGTGGGGAGAACGAAGTAGAACAGCTAGTGGTTCCCAAACCCTTTCGCAGGATGGTGCTAGATCTGGCCCATGGACATGTAATGGGGGGATATCTGGGTATGGAGAAGACCAGGGAGAGAATAACCCAGAGATTTTTCTGGCCCGGGTTGCATGCAGATGTCAGAGAGTATTGTGAATCCTGCCCTGAGTGTCAACTCTCTACTCCCTCATCCCATTTTCGTACTCCACTTGTTCCACTGCCCATAATTAAAAAGCATTCAAAAGAATTGGCATGGATCTCGTGGGACCCATAGTAAAATCTGCCCGGGGACACCAGCACATCCTCATAATACTAGATAATGCGACCCGCTATCCTGAAGTCATACACCTCCGATAAGATTTTCATATTTATAAAACACACAATAAGGAATGCAAAGGTGCAATCAGAGCAGCTAAGATAGAACATGAAAGACACATAGCAGAGGAGAGTAAAAGGAATCCCAAGAAATTCTTTAAGTATATAAACAGTAAGAGAGGGAGGTCAGATCATATTGGCCCCATAAAGAATGATGAAGGTAATCTGGTTGCAAAGGATGGAGAAATGGCAAAGGTGTTAAACTCATTTTTCTCAGTATTCACGAAGGAAACAGGGGGGCTCAATTATTCAGAACTACAATGCTGATTCTCACGGCACGTCACAGGAAGTACCCTCATGGCTAACTGAGGATAAAATCAGAAATAAGCTTGAAAAACTGAACACGAATAAGTCACCGGGACCAGATGGCTTACACCCGAGGGTCCTTAAGGAACTTAGCCAAGTTATTGCCAGACCCTTGTACCTAATCTTTAAGAGCAGTCTTCTGACTGGTATGATACCAGCTGATTGGAAGAAAGCCAATGTAGTACCAATATATAAAAAAGGACCAAGATATATCCCTGGGAACTACAGACCAGTTAGCTTAACATCAATAATTGGCAAGCTCTTGGAGGGAATAATAAAGGATTACATACAAGATTATTGTAACGAGAATGGTATCATTAGTGGAAATCAGCATGGGTTCATGAAGGATTGTTCTTGCCAAACCAATCTATTAACCTTCTATGAGGAGGTGAGCTGCCATCTAGATAAGGGAAGGCCTGTAGACGTGGTGTATCTGGATTTTGCGAAAGCATTTGATACAGTTCCCCATAAACGTTTACTGTACAAACTATGGTCCCTCAACATGGATCAAAGGGTAAGCACATGGATTGAAAATTGGCTACAAGGGCGAGCCCAGAAGGTGGTGATAAATGGAGAGTACTCAGAATGGTCTGGTGTAGAAAGTGGAGTTCCGTAAGGTTCTGTCCTGGGACCAATCCTATTCAATTTATTCATAAACGACTTGGAGGACGGGGTGAAGAGCTCAATCTCAATATTTGCGGATGATACCAAGCTAAGCAGAGCAATAAACTCTCCACAGGATGTGGAAACCTTGCAAGAGAATCTGAATAAATTAATGGGGTGGGCAGACAAGTGGCAGATGAGATTTAACGTAGAAAAATGTAAGATAACGCATTTGGGTACCAAGAACAAAAAAGGAAACTACTAGGGGGAGAGCCTCTGGGGGAATCTAGAATGGCATGCAATGCCAAGCTGCTGCAAACAAAGCTAACAAAGTGTTGGCATGCATCAGGAAAGGGATCAACTCCAGGGATAAAACAATAATTCTCCCATTATACAAGTCTCTGGTGAGGCCGTACCTGGAGTATACCGTCCAATTATGGGCACCAGTCCTCAGGAAGGATGTCCTGGTATTTGAAAGGGTACAGAGAAGGGCCACAAAGCTTATTAAGGGATTGGAGGACCTTAGTTATGAGGAAAGATTACAAGCACTGAAGTTATTCTCTCTGGAGAAGAGACGCTTGAGAGGGGATATGATTTCAATGTACAAATACTGTACTGGTGACCCCACAGTAGGTACAAAACTATTCCGTGCAAGGGAGCACACAAAGACACGTGGCCATTCACTAAAAATAGAAGAAAGGCAGTTTAACCTTAAAAAGGTTAGAGGGTTCTTTACAGCAAGAGCAGTGAGGATGTGGAATTCTCTTCCACAAGCAGTAGTCTCTGCTGGGAGTCTAGATAATTTCAAAAAACTATTAGATGCACACTTAAGGGACCACAACATTGAGGGGTATACAATTTAATACTGATATTAAAAACACACACATAGGTTGGACTTGATGGACTTGTGTCTTTTTTCAACCTCGTTTACTATGTAACTATGTGAGACTATAGCCAAGGAGTTGTTCCAGGTATTTAGTCGGGTGGGGATAGCTAAAGAAGTCTTAACGGATCAGGGCACCCCATTTATGTCCCATGTAACCAAGGAATTGTGCAAGTTGTATAAAATCTCCCATCTCCGTACCTCGGTCTACCACACCCAAATGGATGGACTTGTGGAGAGGTTTAATAAAACGTTCAAAAGCATGTTGAAAAAGGTAGTAGAAAAAGATGGGAGAGATTGGGATATGTTGCTGCTTTATCTCATGTTTGCCATATGAGAGGTTCCGCAAGCATCTACAGGGTACTCCCCATTTGAATTCTTGTATGGTAGACATCCCCGGGGATTTGTTATATGTCCCCAAAGATACATGGGAAGGAGAGGTCACCTCTCATAGGAGCGTCATAGAGCATAATTCCTTGATGCATGATCGAATCGCAGAGGTCCTGCTCCTGGTACGAGAGCATATGGAGCGAGCCCAGGGGGCTCAGAGAAATGTTTATAATCGGGGTGCTAAGACCCAAACTTTCAACCCCGGGGATAGAATACTGGTGCTGATCCCCACTGTTGAAAGTAAATTCCTCTTAAAGTGGCAGGGTCCCTTTGAGATTAAGAAAAGAGTAGGGGGAAGTAAACTACAAAGTTTACCAGCTGGGGAAAAAGAAGCCCGAACAAATCTATCATGTTTACCTCTTAAAACCATGGAAGGACAGAGAGGCTTTGGCCATACTGCCTCCTCAAAAGATAGGGTACCAATGACACTGGACATCCCCCTGATGGAATCCTTGTCAGTAGCCCAACAACAGGATGTTAAAAAATTTGTGAACAAAAATGGAGACTTTTTCTCCCCTTTGCCCAGACTGACCACAGTGATTCAACAAGACATAATCACAGAGGCAGGTGTTTGCGTAAATGTGAAACCATATAGAATACCTGAGGCTAGGCGCGAGGCAGTAGCAAAGGAGATACATAACATGTTAGAGTTGGATGTGATAGAGGAGTCCCACAGTGACTGGTCGAGTCCCATAGTACTGGTCCCAAAGCCCGATGACATTATCTGGTTCTGTAACGACTTTAGAAGACTGAATAGCTTGTCCAAGTGTGATGCGTACCCAATGCCTCTGGTCGATGAACTTGTGGATCGTTTGGGAGGGGTACATAACAACCCTGGACTTAATTAAGGGCTACTGGCAGATACCCCTAACAGAGTCAGCCAAGGAGAAAATGGCCTTTTCTACTCCCGAGGGCTCCTTCCAGTACAAAAGAATGCCATTTGGTCTGCATGGGGCTCCGAAATCATTCCAGAGGATGATGGACAAGACGTTGAGGCCACATCTCCCATATGCAGCTGCCTACTTGGATGATGTGGTCATCCACAGTCCTGATTGGGAATCCCATTTGCCCCGAGTGTAAGCGGTTGTGGATTCCCTCAGGAAAGCAGGGCTCACAGCCAACCCCAAAAAGTGTGCCAATGGTCTCAGGGAGGCCAAATATGACCCCAACTCTGAACTAAAAAGCAGGTGCGTGCATTCCTGGGGATCACGGGGTACTATAGGCACTTCATACCGGACTTTGCCACCATTGCTGTTCCCCTGACGGACCTGACAAGGGGCAGAGGATCGGTTATGGTGAAGTGGAGCCCGGAACCCGAGAAGGCATTTCAAAAACTAAAGCAAGCCCTGTGTGTGTATAATCTCTGCTTGTGACCCCGGACTTCACCAAAGAATTTGTGGTGCAGACCGACACCTCTGATTTGGGTCTAGGCGCAGTACTGTCCCAGATCAGAGACGGGGAGGAGCACCCGGTTGTATACCTAAGCCGGAAGCTGAACCCGCATGAGAATATTGATGCCATAGTTGAGAAGGAGTGTCTTGCGATTAAATGGGCCTTGGAGAGCCTAAAGTATTATCTATTGGTCAGGCCATTTAGACTCGTCACCAACCATGCCCCCTTGTAGTGGATGTGCGACAACAGAGAAAAGAATAGCCAGTTGACAAGGTGGTTTTTTGGCCCTACAGCCCTATAAATTCACAGTGGATCATAGGGCGGGAAAGCTGCAAAACAATGAAGATGCCCTTTCGCAGGTCCACTGTATGGTGGTAACAGTTGCTGAGCCGTAGGGGCTTGAGCAGAGGGGGGATATGTGACGTTATACGAAGTGCGATAATGGACTGGCGATATTTGTCGCCTCGTATGCGTTCACTTGGAGTGGACTGGTGAGAGTCCGACCTGGGTTTTGACAGCCACCGTGGCAGAGCTCGTTCCGGCCCGGGGTTTCTGGTCCACCCAAATCCCTCTCCAGCTGCTTGAAATAACCAGGAAGAGATCTCAGTGGAGCTAACCCTGGGACTCAGTATGCTTACACTGAGAGAGCTAAGACCTTGAGTTGTTGGTTGTTATAAGGATTGCAAAAGGAAAAAGGTTTGCGTTTGTTTGTTTGAAAGCGTCAGGGACAAGCCCAACATCATATAGAGAGGTATCCTGATTGTATTAGTTTAGCGCCGGACGGCAAGGTTTTGTTTTTGCTATTTCTGTTTATTTTATGACCTGCACCAAATAAAACTGGCAATCAGACAGATTTTAAGAAAGTTTTCCTGCAAGCTGCCTTCTTCCCAGCAAAGGTGATCCACACAAGCTAATCTGGAGTATTTTGTTAACCTAATTAAAAAATTATTAGGGCGCTGACCTATTTAGGTGATATAATGTATCCACACGGTTCCTGCTTATTCACAGAATTGTGTATAAATTCAATCAGTGAACCACAAATAACCTGGACCATACGTGAAAAAATGCCACAACCTATATCATAAAAATCATAAAATATAAAAATTATCAGTCCATATATCTAATATCATACATAGTGACCTTATGGAAAATTAATATATCAAAATATATCAAAAAAATTGTGTTTCAAACAATATGATTCCAACCACCAGTGAAATGTGTGTCAACGAAAAAAAAATTATTAAAAATAATACAAATAAAAAATAGGCTTCCTGATGATGGGCGGAAACTCGAAATATATTGAAGCTGAGGCTTGGACGCTGTTTGAAAGGAGTTAGAGCAGGATGCAGATTCAATGAATATAAAAGGAGTGCAGGGCTTCAAAGACCACAGAGTCGCATTAGAGGCTTCTGGAACCATATATTTCAGCTGATCAGGAAGATCACAGGAGTCCAGATTGTTCAGGACCCTTTGATTGCCCTACTTAATCAAAAAATCCCTCATGTCAACCAAAACTCTCAAATTTTGATTAGATTTATTCTAACGGGAGCTAAAATAACGTTAGCCAGAGCTTGGAAAAACAGTCTGTGCAAACCAAGCAGGCTATCCAAAAAATCTCTTGGATTTTTTCTCAGGAAAAAATCTATCATACCACTAAGGACTCCATCACAAAATTTGAGGTGGTTTGGGAACCATGGGCTAAATACTTAAGTATATCGCTATGAAGGGTTGGAACTCACCCCCAGGCTCAACAGGGCTTGCTTGTTTCTTTTGCATAGTCTTACCACTCTGACAGCTTCCTTTTCCCTCTCCTCTATCTCCTTCCTCTATTTTCCTCTTCTCCTTTTCCCTCCTTTCTTCTTTCCTACATTCCCCTGCAGGCCTTACTGGGAGGTCTTTAGTTAAGAACTTGTTAAAAGATAGGGGAAGACATAGGGATTCCTCTGCTCTGAGAGTCCGGAGTACCCCTCCTCTGCAACTTGTTCTCTTGTTTTCCAAGGGTCCGGAGTCTCGGAACGAGTAATGACTAGACTATTTCTTATTCATCATGTGTCCCGGGTTTGATCCCGGGCTCCAGGTCCGTTCTCCTATCATCCATCTCCCCTCATCTTTTGTAATATGTCTTTTGCAGGATCCTGGCTTACCTAAAGAGGCGGGCCCTCCCCACCCTCACTGTTGTCATATTTACTGTTCTCCCTTGTGAGGGTTCCCGGGGGCGCTGCTAAACCTCATTGGCTCACAGTTTGCTCCCATTAGGGGTGGCCTGTAGGGATGAGCTCCCCTGATTTCCCGGAGTACCCTGGAGAGAGGCCTAGGTTTGCGCAGGTTATTATGCAAGAAAGTATGGCTTGTATGGGTGGAGTGGGACTCGTTCCTCTCATGCTATACCACAAAACTTATGTGGGATGGAATTTGGAAGCAATGACCCTCAGTAAGGCCTGGTCAATGTTTACAATTTTGTATCATTTTGGAATACCGTGTACCTGTTCTTCACAGATTTCCCTTATATGAGGTATTTGGCTAAATAATCCCTCAGGGGGGGTCAATGTTGTAATTCATGGAATGTTTTCGTTCTCATACAATAAAGATATTGAAACATAAAAAGAGCAAAGACCACAGAGTCAGTAATCAGTCCTTATTAGCAACACCACCAGTGTTCATGCAGTGGGAGAACGAAAATATCCACAAAGGTGCTTCAGTGCAAAAATCCTCCACCAATCTATAGATGGCCACTCACCTCATCAAGTGGACCCTCCAAAGGAGGATCAATCACGCTTCCTTACAATCCTTAATAGAAAAGAGGAGGAAACATCCACTCCATGACATATCAAGTCGGTAACCTCCTCACAGAAACCGATCCCAGGCAGCAGGTGTCACATAAAACATAAAGGACATTCCATAGTGCTCTCCATATTAAAACCACATTTTATTAAAAAGAAATATTGCACTTACATAATTAGCACTGTGACCCAGTGCTAGGTGTAACATCCAGTATTGCAAAACAGCATATCAAGCAGTGCATTCAGAGCCGGCATCAGCCGCGGGTGACGTCATGTAGCTCTTCTCCTTCCGTTCGTTCGTACGCGTTACGTTCCGGAACCGGAACTTCCTCAGCGAATCCGAGTTCCAGTTCCGGGTGGTGTTGCTAATAAGAACTGATTACTGACTCTGTGGTCTTTGAAGCGCTGCACTCCTTTTATATTCATTGCTTAACATAGGTGTTTGATAAATGTACCTTGAGTGTACAGCTGCTATTATTATTTCACACAGTTTGCGCTGATTGATTTTATACATTTTATAGAGGACGCAGATTCGGCCAGAGCCAGGACGGGTGAGATACAAGAGATATCCCCAATGCAGGGTCCCGAACTGCATTCTTAATTTGAGAGAGGCGTTTGTAACTGCTTATTGAATGTGAGCATAACCATTGCTGGGTTTTTTAGGAATTTTATTTTTTATTAAAAAACGATATTACACTATTGTGGCTTCTTTGGTTTTATGATTTGAGCTACCCCAGAGGAGGAATCTTTATCAAGGTGTGGTGGTGTGCGAATCAGAGGAATTACATCCAGAGAATTAGGATCATTTTGCCCATTGAATTTATTGACATGTAGTGATCTCCCTATGCTGTGTGGTCCCATGGGAGCTAAATAAATCTGGTGAGCGCATATCGAGAGGCTGTATGTCGGTGGTTCACTGTGGGGGTGAAATAGCTTATCAAATCCCTCAAGCACTGGTGGCTGGAATTTACACCTATCGAATTTGAGACTTTGGACTTTATTTTTAGATATTTTATATTTTATATATTTTTTATTTTTTGTTTTTATTATTTTCTTTTTATTATTTTTAATAATTTTTTTTATATATTTTTGATACATTCATTTTCCATAAGGTCACTATGTATGATATTTGATATATGGACTGATAATTTTTATTTTTTATGATTTCTATGATATAGGTTGTGGCATTTTTTCACGTATGGTCCAGGTTATTTGTGGTTCACTGATTGAATTTATACACAATTTTTTGAATAAGCAGGAACCGTGTGGATATATTATATCACCTAAATAGGTCAGCAAACTAATCATTTTTTAATTAATTCAATCTGTAGTTTTCTACTGTTAGGAGCAGCGACCATATCCGAATGTACACATATATGGGTGTAGAGGTGGCGCATCTTCTCTTTTGCTAATTATTTTGTTAACCTGTAAAAAGCACACAAGGGACCATAAGAGAATGGCAACTAAAGCAACACATTGATTTCAAGCTCCTCATTTAACCTTCCAGGAGACAGAACATCCAAAGAATAGATTGAATAAATCTCCCTCTGGCACAGCAAACGAAAACTCTCCACCAGGGGGAGAGATAGGCCTAAGAAGTCAACACTCAGCAAGCCCCACGGGGACAATACTACATTTGGAGGCTTGTACGGCATGCCTCTCTTAGTTACAGCAATGGTTGCTACCAACAACGGCCGGATATGTACCCAAGAAACGCCATGTCTTATGTAAAATGAAGAAAGGATGTTTTACACTGTAGAAGAAAGTGATCTCTGCTTCACAGCAATCAATGCAAGTGTGCTTTCAAGTTGTGTTCAGAAAAGCAGTAACCCGGGATGCAGGGATCGTGTATCAGGGGTTGTGTCTGTACCTGTGCTGTGGAAGGGAATGTCTGCCATGCAGCTAGCAACAACGGGACAGTTTCCAGCAGCAGTGAGAAAGTCGGGCTGACGTGCACAGGAGAATACAGCTGGAGCGCAAGTGTTGGCAGATGAATGTGTGTCCGTGGCAGGGAACACAATCTGTATTACAGTACCATTCATGGAGGCTGAGCAATGTACTGGCAGCAGTGAAGGGGTTACGTTATCGAGTGGGAGAGAATGCACCAAAGAGATCTGCCTAGCAGGAGGAGCCACTGCCAGAGAGTCAGCTGGTCTGGGTCCCTGGGTGGAGTTGCCACTTGCGGGCCGCCATTCCAAGAGGAGGAACAGAACTGTGACATCACTTCCACCTTCAGGTGTAGCTGCAGAGGAGACAAGTGCAATGAGTAGCAAGATGGTGGGTACCAGAGTGTGCCAGAGCACAGATGCTATCACATGTGTTGATGGAGAGCCTGCAGAGCGGACTGAGTCGTAGAATCCAACCCTGTGTATACAGGAGTCAGATTAATGGCCAAAGTATGCCTGGCATTGTGCAGCGAAGGAGACACAGAGCAGCTTGGGCTGGTATGTAACAAATGCCTGAATGTATCTTTGAGGCTGCGGGCATGGGGCCAGTGTGGGCACTGCGGCAACATGTTGCTGAGATTGGAGAAAAGTGATTGCCAGCCCTGAAAGGAGGCAGGAACCACTTCTGAGCAGTTGATACTCCCAGTCTAAGTCCTGGAGAGCAGCCCTCATCTTTGTAAAATTTGCTCTCTTAAAATGTAGTGTTTTTATCTTTCCCATATGTTAAATGTTAAACACTGGGAGGTCTATAACAAACTCCAATGATAACCTTTGTAGTGTGCACACCCATATGCAGATCTACCCATAATGCTTCAGACTCATCACACTCTCCATCAACTAGGTCCTCATTCACACTCACTTTGAGATCACTTCTCACATAGAGACAGACACCACCACCCTTCCGTTTTACCCTGCCTTTCCAAAAGAGAGCATAGCCAAGAATATTAATAGCGCAGTCATGTGAAGAATGAAGCCAAGATTTAGCTATACCAATCAAATCATAATTCTCCTCATGCACCAGAGCTTCCAACTCACCTATTTTGCTTGGCAGACTTCTGGTATTTGTGAAGAAACACTTCAATTCACTGTCACATCCGCCTCCAAAATAGTCCACAACCACCTCCCTGGTGCTTGACCATCCACCCGGACATGTCTAATAAACAGCTAGGGAAGAATCCAACACGGGGCTCCGGCCGCAGCCCTCTGAGGCCTAGTGCGGCCGTCATCTTGTAAGCCGTGGCCTAAAGTACCGGTGGCTACATGATCCCCGCAGGCCTAGCAGCACACCTTAAGGGCAGTCCGCAGCCTCATCTCCATCCCCCCCAGGGATCTGGAGGGGGGAGGAAGGCAGGCTACAACACTAAACACCAGATGGGAGCCCCGAGGCCTAATATCTGTGGCCATCTTGGTCCACCCACCTCACTCTGTATAAGCTTGTCTTAACTGATAAACTAACAAACGACTGGGGGGGGGGCGTGATCCAGACGCTGGGGAAGATGACCGCTTAAGCCCTGGCCTCATGCACACTGCGGTCCATCTATCAGCCTTAGGAGGAAAACCACTGCACAGGGATGGGCAAAAACAAAGGGGACAAGTCGCCTGCAAGATCTCGATCGCCCAGAGCCCCCCCTCCGTCTTTGGCAGTGCAAATTGCGGATATTTTCCGGTCCCGATCGCAGAACACTATGGCAGAGTCACAGACCACAGAGAAGAACACGAGACATGCCGGTCTCAGCCCAGACAGACCAAGAGCGCAGAATACAGCTAGGAGTCCCTCACGACAGCAAGACCAGGCACAGGCTTTAAGCTTAAAAGACTTGCACTCTGTGGCTGCTGACATTAAGAATACATTTTCTGCAGCAATTGCAGATCTGAGAGCTGACTTCCATAAAATCGTCACCAGACTAAACAAAAGTCGAAGAGACCACAGCCCAACATGACACTGAGATTCAAACTGTGAACTGCGCCATTGATTCTCATACTATGCAAATGAGAGATATGAAGAACAAGAAAGGTGCGCCTCTAAGTGCAGTAGTGTATAAAACAAATTTATTAAACAAGATTAAAACTACTCACAATGGTAGTGTGCAGGTGCGCATTGCAGTGT
>BLSH010424347.1:0-15652 GCA_018402905.1 Glandirana rugosa | reverse complement strand
TTCACAAATAAACATATCCAGCTGTTAGAATGGCCAAGTCAAAGTCCAGACCTGAATCCAATCGAGAATCTGTGGAAAGAACTGAAAACTGCTGTTCACAAACGCTCTCCATCCAACCTCACTGAGCTCGAGCTGTTTTGCAAGGAGGAATGGGCAAAAATTTCAGTCTCTCGATGTGCAAAACTGATAGAGACTTCCCCAAGCGACTTACAGCTGTAATCGCAGCAAAAGGTGGCGCTACAAAGTATTAACTTAAGGGGGCTGAATAATTTTGCACACCCAATTTTTCAGTTTTTTATTTGTTAAAAAAGTTTGAAATATCCAATAAATTTCGTTCCACTTCATGATTGTGTCCCACTTGTTGATTCTTCACAAAAAATTACAGTTTTATAACTTTATGTTTGAAGCCTGAAATGTGGCAAAAGGTCGCAAAGTTCAAAGGGGGCCGAATACTTTCACAAGGCACTGTGTATATATATATATATATATATATACATATATACTGTATCTCACAAAAGTGAGCACACCCCTCTCATTTTTGTAAATATTTTATTCTATCTTTTCATGTGACAACACTGAAGAAATGACACTTTGCTACAATGTAAAGTAGTGAGTGTGCAGCTTGTATAAATGTAAATTTGCTGTCCTATCAAAATAAGTCAACACACAGCCATTCATGTCTAAACCGTTGGCAACAAAAGTGAGTACATCCCTAAGTGAAAATGTCCAAATTGGGCCCAATTAGCCATTTTCCCTCCCCGGTGTCATGTGACTCCTTACTGTTATAAGGTTTAAGGTGTGAATGGGGAGCAGGTGTGTTAAATTTGGTGTTATCGCTCTCACTCTCTCATACTCGTCACTGGAAGTTCAACATGGCACCTCATGGCAAAGAACTCTCTGAAGATCTGAAAAAAAATAATTGTTGCTCTACATAAAGATGGCCTAGGCTATAAGAAGATTGCCAAGACCCTGAAACTGAGCTGCAGTAAGGTGACCAAGACCATACAGCGGTTTAAAAGGACAGGTTCCACTCAGAACAGGCCTCGCCATGGCCGACCAGTTGAAGTTGAGTGCGTGTGCTCAGCATCATATCCAGAAGTTGTCTTTGGGAAATAGATGTGTGAGTGCTGGCAGCATTGCTGCAGAGGTTGAAGGGATGGGGTGTCAGCCTGTCAGTGCTCAGACTAGAGCTGCACGATTAATCGTATTAAAATTTCAATCTCGATTCACACCCCCCCCCCTGCGATCTCCATCACATATTACCGTAATTTTCAGTGCAGTTAATGGAGTCCGACTTGTGGGGCGACTCAGTGCGACTTGACTGTAATAGAAGTCAATGCAAGTTGCCTGAAGTCTCCCCAGGAATCTTTTTCTAAATTCAGAGCGAGTCTGGGCAGAGAGCCAAGTGAAGTTGATAAAAGAAGTAAAAAGATACAATGTTTCAAATGATCAAAGGGTTGAACTCCGGTGTATAGAAGAGTTTGGTTTAACCATTTAAAGACGAAATCTTTTCAGACATTTGCTGCTTACAAATAAAAATCCAGTATTTTCTGCTAGAAAATGACTTAGAACCCCCAAACATTATATATTTTTTAGCAGAGACCCTAGAGAATAAGATGGCGGTTGTTGCAATATTTTATGTCACACGGTATTTGCGCAGCAGTCTTTCAAACACAATTTTTTTGGGAAAATTACACTTTAAAAAAAAATAAATAAATAAACAGTGTTGTTAGCCCATTTTTTTTGTATATGTGAGATGTTACACCTCCAGAATTAAGAGAGAATCGTGATCTTTATTCTATGCAAAAAAATTGTGATTCTCATTTTGGCCAGAATCGTGCAGCTCTAGCTCAGACCATACACCGCACACTGCATCAAATTGGTCTGCATGGCTGTCATCCCAGAAGGAAGCCTCTTCTAAAGATTATGCACAAGAAAGCCTGCAAATAGTTTGCTGAAGAGAAGCAGACTAAGAACATGGATTACTGGAATCATGTCCTGTGGTCTGATGATACCAAGATAAACCTATTTGGTTTAGATGGTGTCAAGTGTGTGTGATGGCAACCAAGTGAGGAGTACAAAGACAAGTGTGTCTTGCCTACAGTCAAGCATGGTGGTGGGGGTGTCATGGTCTGGGGCTGTATAAGTGTTGCCGGCACTGGGGAGCTACAGTTCATTGAGGGAACCATGAATGCCAACATGTACTGTGACATACTGAAGCAGAGCATGATCCCCTCCCTTCGGAGACTGGGCCACAAACACACCTCCAAGATGACCACTGCCTTGCTAAAGAAGCTGAGGGTAAAGGTGATGGACTGGCCAAGCATCTCCAGACCTAAACCCTATTGAGCACCTGTGGGGCATCCTCAAACGGAAGGTGGAGGAGCGCAAGGTCTCTAATATCCATCAGCTCTGTGATGTCTTCATGGAGGAGTGGAAGAGGACTCCAGTGGCAACCTGTAGTGTGGTCACATGAAAAGATAGAATAAAATATTTACAAACATGTGAGGGGTGTACTCACTTTTGTGAGATACTGTGTATAAATATATATATATATGTGTATAAATATATATATATATATATAATTTTTTTCTTTTTTTTTTTAATTGGTTGAACTATGTCGTGTCTGTTGCCTACCTTTGTTGCATGTGTCTAGTTAAAGGCCGGGCCTTAGTAGGTACTCCTCAGATGGTCTCCACCCCAGGCCTTATTTGGGAACAGGATATAACACCTGGCAGTGCAAGCTTGTATTGCTGATCAACGTTTGTCTGTGTTTGGCTTTGTGTGTGGTTGTTCCTATCTTCTGCTCTGAGTCTCCATGTACCGATCTTTGGCTTGTCGGACCATCCCTGTCTGCCTGATACCCCAATCTTCGGCTTGATCTCTGTTTATCCCTGCCTGCCTGATACCCCAATCTTCGGCTTGATCTCTGTTTATCCCTGCCTGCCTGATACCCTGATCTTCAGCGTGATCTCTGTTTATCCCTGCCTGCCTGATACCCCGATCTTCGGCTTGATCTCTGTTTATCCCTGCCTGCCTGATACCCTGATCTTTGGCTTGTTCTCTATATTCCTGTCTGCTTTTGGCCTGACCCTTTTGCTAAAACCTCTGACTATTCTTGCGGTTCCTGCGCTGCTGCTTCCTCTCTTCCACCTGTAACCAGCCGAGCGTGAGCTAGGGGACCCTGGGGGGGCCGCGACCTGGATCCAATTGCAGCCAAATCCATCCTCATCACCAGAGGCTCTGGTGAACACCCACTGGCTCTTAGATTCCGCGCCCTGGGGAAACCGATGCACTAGCTCCCTGTGTTTCAGTGTCCATGCTCCAGGGGGCCCTCTTCCCCTATCAACCGGAACTCATTAGCAGCAGTCAGTTTAGGTCCACAACCTTAGTGGTGTGCTTCCCAACCCTCGGTGCAATTCGCACTTCAGCGGTGCACACCTGTCACCTGACCCCAGGTGTCGTGACACTATGATTAAAATGACTCACAAATATAGTGCACCAGATGATTTGCATACAGCAACAAGGTCCCCTTAAGGATGAGTGACCCTGGATGAATGCTGAAGCTGGCGAAAAACACACAAACGGGCGCAATGATGTCATGTGGCCCGCCTTCTGACACGTTTCACGTCAGTGACTTAATCAGGTGTATTTCCTATGATTAAGTCACAGTCACGTGATGAAACGGTTCAGTAGGCTGGGCCGCGTGACATCATTGCACCTGTCACGTATCTGGTGGATGAGTCTGGTTTATGCGGGAGGCAACCTCTCTTACGGCCCTGGTTCGAGAACCCCTGATAGTGCAGACAGGGAGCTCTGGAGCACAGGGGAGCACGAGGGCTGGACAAGTCTCTGATGTCAGGTAGAAGTCCGCTGAAGCTCGTGCAGCTGGAAGGGTAGTGGTGCAGGACGGGTCGGTAACTTGCTAGCTGAGTAGTACAGAAGGATCAGGCAATTGATAGCGCATTGGCGCCAAAGTCCAAGAAAGATGCCGGTCTCTTCCTAACAGCACCCTACAGCTTGTGTCTATCTGCCCCATGTCAGCACCAATGCCAAGCCACTACAAGCCTGCCCCTATACTACCCTATCCTCTCTATATACTACCTGAGCCTGCCCCTATACTATCCTAGCCTGCCCCTATACTGACCTAGTCTGTCTATATACTACCCCAGCCTGCCCCTATACTGCCCTAGCCTGTCCATATACTACCCTAGTCTGCCCCTATACTGCTTTAGCCTGTCTATATACTACTCTAGCCTGTCCATATACTACCCTAGCCTGCCCCTATACTATCCTAACCTGTGTATATACTGCCCTACCCAGCCCCTATACTGCCCTAGCCCACCCCTTGGAACTGAATATAATGGTATGTCATATAATTTTGCATATAGACAAGGTGCTGTTGCATGTAAATCTGACTTCCTGATAAATGTAATTTAAGTTTTAATTATCTTGATATAAAATAATGGATGTGGGGGCCTTTTGGTGGGCGTGATTTTTTTTGGGTGGGGGGTGGGCAGCATTTCATTCTTGGACCCGGCCGCACAATGTCTTGGGCCAGACCTGCGACAATGGATGGGCAATAGTAAGTCCATGGATGACATCCCCGCTACTAGGCATTCTTAGTCTCATTCTCTTGTTGGGGCACTCTCTCCTCTTCCCTGCAGCCATTGGAGATTGACACAGGGGAGATCACGTGACCAGACCAGAGTGCCCTGAAAATAGGTACGTATATGAATCTTTCTTCTACAGGTTAGTTAATATCGGTGTTAGAAGGGGGCGAGAAGCAGTTTTAGAATTAGTTAGTGACAGCCCAGAATCCTACTTTAACTTACTTTGAAGGGCACGTGACTAAAGAAATCTCTCTGTTTATAATCTGCGTGCTAAATCGTCACTGATGGACTCCAGTAATTATAGGTATAAAGGTAGAAAGATGACAAAGTGTAGAGTTTATAGTTTCTCCTCCGATGGAGAGGAGTCTCTGATAATATAGGAGACAGCTCAGAGATCAGTGTCTCCTTTGGAATAGTTCCACTTACAGGGAGTAAGGGGGGGGGGTTAATTCTCCATGTGGTATAATCTACCTGCTGCCATGTTTAAGGCATTGAGTTGGCCTGTTCCAAATGTCTCATTATTGTGTCGGTCAAGCGGGGTCGGTCAGCTCATACCTACAAGTGCTATAGCAGGCAGCTCAGGTCAGGTATGAGTGATGGTCTGGTGACAGCGGCCCTATTGGTGGAGTGGTCAGGTGGGTTCCAGGGATGCACTTGCCAGGATACAGTTATGCAGGCCATTAGTCTTGGCCCAAGGTTCACCTATGGATCAGTTCTCAAAGCACAGAAGACCGAGGCCTTGCAACAAGTGGAGTGAAAAGTACTTCTGATCAGGCCTATTGGCTATAACTAGAGGTGCACCGAAATGTCAGGCGCTGAAACATATAAAATGGTGTTTTTTTGGCATGTGGCAGAAAGAAAAAAAGGTGCCGATAATGGAGCCGAAAAGGGGGCAGTGTGCCCCGCGTGCCGCACATGTGTCATCCTGGCCCGGCGAGCTCCCGCTGTGTCACGGAACTTGTATTTAAGTTGCCAGGCGGCCGCTGTAACCATGTCCCATCTCCTAAACCGGCTCTTGTGATAGACGGCACACTGATCCAATGCCAGCAAAATTGAATCAGTGTGTCATATTAGCCGGTACTTTGTTACAGCGGCCACACGGTGATTCAAATCCAGCTCTGTGACACAGCGTGAGATCGCACTACCAGGCACTGGTGGGCTGCATCTGATGGGCACTGGTGGGCTGCATCTGATGGGCACTGGTGGGCTGCATCAAATGGGCACTGGTAGGCTGCATCTGATGGGCACTGGTGGGCTGCACCTGATGGGCACTGGTGGGCTGCATCTGATGGGCACTGGTAGGCTGCATCTGATGGGCACTGGTAGGCTGCATCTGATGGGCACTGGTAGGCTGCATCTGATGGGCACTGGTAGGCTGCATCTGATGGGCACTGGTGGGCTGTATCTGATGGGCACTGGTGGGCTGCATCTGATGGGCACTGCTGGGCTGCATTTGATGGGCACTGGTGGGCTGCATTTGGTGGGCACTGGTGGGCTGCATCTGATGGGCACTGGTGTTGCTGCATCTGATGAGCACCAATGGGCTGCATCTGATGGGCACTGGTGGGCTGCATCTGATGGGCATTAGTGGGCAGCATCTAATGGGCACTCGTGGGCTGTATATGAAGTGCACTGGTGGGTTGCATCTGATGCCTGATGGTCACTGGTCAGAGACTGCAGACTGTATTTTTCTTGAGCTTTTCTTGAGCTAAAGGTGCCAATAATGACCAGCAATAAATTCATATTCATTAAAATTGATGATATTAATTAAAAAGTCAAATATAAAACAATAATATATAAAAATATAAATATTTTTTCAAAAACTGTCAGTTACGGTTTTCGGCCAAGTGCATCCTGAAATTTCGGTTTCGGCACCAAAATCTCCATTCAGCACACCTCTAGCTGAAATCTGTATATAGTTAGAGCCTAAATTTAAAAATACCCAATTGTATGCAAGGAAAAAAAATATGTAAAAATAGCATTTTTTGCTTGCAAATGATTGGATGATGGAAAGCAGCAAAGCTTCCCCTCATTTACTAAGCTCTGGAACAACTGCCCTTGCAGAACGCAACAGCACTTGCAAAGTGCACAGTGTATTTGCCTTTAGTAAATCAACCCCAATGTGATGGTGGCTGTGTCTGTTCCTGGCAGCCCTGCCGCTCTACTCCACAGCCTTTGTTGGCTACATAAGCATCTGAACATACAGTAGGTGTATAAAGTTGGCCATACATGATACAATTTTCTTGTTCACTTTCCTTAAGATTTACCTTCAGCTATGTAGTGCAAGCGCCTGTGATTGCATACAAATTAAAGCGTTTAGGTCTGACCTCATATTATATGGTTTTGGTAAATCTAAAGGAAAATTGTACAGGAAAATTGTATAATGTATGGACAGCCTTAGGTGGATGACAATGGGGTTGATTTACTAAAGGCAAATAGACTGTGCACTCTGGAGAGGTGCAGTTGCACCAGAGCTTAGTAAATTAAATGAAATTTCATTTTACAATGAATACCCAGTCACATGCAAGGAAATAATAAAAAAAAACAGCATTTTTGCTTGCACATAATTGGATGATAGAAGTCAGCTGAGCTTCCCCTCATTTACTAAGCTCCATGCAACTGCTATTGCAAAGTTCACTGTCTGTTTGTAGGAAGGTGCAGTCTGCTATCTCCACTGCAGGTGGCGCTCAACCGCATCGGCAATAAAGAGGGAGAGGGCGTCATGGAGAACAGGGTTCCTCTATGGTTTCCTGGGTCACTGGGGCAGTGATCCAATTGGATGCTGGTCACCCATGTGATTCTGGCAGCCATCGGGGATGTGGAAGAGTCTATTTAAGACCATGGCCCCTGGGTTCGGTGCGCATTACGCGAGTGGGCAGAGTAGGAAAAGGTACCCCATATGTGAGGGACAGTTCTAGTAATAGGGACAGGTTCCAATTAGATGCTGGTTGCCTATGTGACTCTGGAGGCCATCTTGGGTGTGCCAGAGTCTATTTAAGACTTTTACCCCTGGGTTCGGTGCGCATTACGCGAGTGGGCAGAGTAGGGATAGGTACCCTGTATGTGAGGGACAGTTCTAGTGATAGGGACAGGTTCCAATTAGATGCTGCTCGCCTATGTGACTCTGGCAGCCATCTTGGGTGAGCCTGGCCCCTGGGTTCGGTGTGCTTTATGCGAGTGGGTAGAGTAGGGAAAGGTACCCCGTCTGTGAGGGACAGTACTAGCGATAGGGTTCCTGACGATGAGGGAAAGCATAGGTCGCATCTCTCTGGATACCTTCCTGATTGGGCACAAGATGGCCCCTCTCTGACCCCTCCCAGCAGACGTTGTCGGTTTGGCTGGACTCTACTTCTCTGCGTTATTGGAACTGTGATTGTGCCCAGTTGGATAGATGTCCCACCGGGTTTGTTGCGAACTGTTGCTGTGTTATTTCAATACAAGTTTTCTATTGTACCTGACTGTGAATTATTGCCTCCTCATCACGCTTTACCCCACCTACATATTTGCCTTTAGTAAAACAAGCCCTTTGTGTCGGTATAAAATACTCTATAATCTTAATAAAGTGATAAAAAGACGAGACGTCACTGACTGGTCAATGCTGCTCTGTTTCCTCTTCAGCTCCTGGATATGGTGCTGCACAGACATCTCTCTCCTGTCATAGCCAAACTCTGACTTCTTCTTCCTCTTCTTCGGCCGGCACAGCTCTGACGGAGATGGCAGAGACTCCAAGCTGGGCACGGGCAGGCTGGTGTAGTCGTAGTTCTCTCTCCATGCTGGGTAGCCGGACTTCTTCACCCCAGACAGAGAGAGAGAATAAAATAATGAGATTTGCAACTTGACTGCAGGAAGTGAGGAGAAAATCGGAAAACTCTGACAGGGGTCCTACCTTTCCTCTACTAAAGAAAAGCAAATTCCTGTCTGTGTTGCTATTGATGATTGACCCTCACTTCCTATCTGGTGAATCCGCATGCCGACGGCCTAACTGGCAAAATACGTCATTACTTTGACGTTACATACCGGGGTTGTGGCTGCAGCTAGATGCCATTACCCAGATATAATTTTTTCCCTCAGGTGCCGGACTTTCTCATAAAAGTGGCCCGAGCTGCGGATTCACTTTTAGAAGAGGCGACAGAGGTCGTTCCCCGCCCCCTCCTGCTGCTTTCCGGTGGTTCCCGGGCGCTGCCGGCTCGGCATAGAGATGAGCGAAGGAAAGATGGCCTCCACAAATCTCTATGCCCTAGGAGGACTGGAGCGATGTCACTTCCTGTTGCGGCCTCATGTAAACAAGGCCATTTTTTTTTAAGCAGAATCAAAATTTTTTTCTATTTGGATCTTTTGAAGAGAGATTTGAGGTCTTTTAGACCCCGGATCTCTGCATAAAGAGGACCTGTCATCAGTGTTAATTTTGTTGAATAAAACGACTAAAAGATTTTCGTCGACTATATTAATACTATTTTAGTCTACTAAAATATGACTAAAACTAAAACAATTGAGATGACTAAAATATGTTAATACCTCAATACCATAAATAATAACATATTCGATTTTTCACTCCAGCAGCATATAATGAGTTTGGAAATTGTACAGAAATGCTTAACTAATGTATTACAATTTAACTACACCCATTCAATTTCAGACGGCTAAAATTAGTTTTATTTGACTAAAATGTACTGGAGATTTAGTCGACTAAATATGACTAAAAGTAAAACAATTGCAGAAGACTGAGACCCGGTTCACACAGGGGCGACTTGTCTGGCGACTTAGTCGCCTGACAAGTCGCGTTCCATGCACTGCAATGGAGCCGTTCTAATAGGAGCGACTCAAGCTGCTCCGACTTTGGAAAAGGTTCCTGTACTACTTTGGGGGCGACTTCCATTGACTTCTATTACATAAGTTGTTTGCAAGCCGTGCTGTGCTTTCAGTCGCCCCAGAAGTTGGATTGCCCCTGTGTGAACCGACTCTTAAATGGGACTCAGGGGAGGGCTGGCAGCCATAGGCCTGGGGTCAAGTCCAGTCAAGTGGCCCATTGAACCAGCGAATCAGCTCACCATCCATGCCCACCCAATGGGCCTAGCGGGATCCATGGTAGGGCCGGCCCTGGGCGCCCCCCCTTTGCCTGCAGTTAGTTGGTGGCTGCGCCCCTGGGCCCTATTTCCTTCCTCCACAAGAAAAAAATAGTGTGAGCGGGCAGCAGCCATCGGCCATTTTAAATGTAAGTTAGGGTGGCCTGGGGGGCAATTGCCACCCTACCCCCTGGGCCAGCCCTCCCCTGATGGGACTACAACTAAAATGCCATTTTAATCCTAAGACTAAGACTAAAACTAAATTGAAATTTGCTGCCAAAATTAACACTGCCTGTCATGCTGTATTGCTATCTCAAGAGAAATGTAGCAAATTGGATCATGCTCCACTGGGGTTTTTTGCCTTCCTCTGGATCAACTGTGGGTATAGGATTGTGTATATATGGGATTGTATGGTTGTTGTATTTTTTTTTTTTATATTGGTTGAACTAGATGGACTTGTGTCTTTTTTTCAACCTAACTATGTAACAATGTAAGGCAGGGATATGCTATTAGCGGACCTCCAGCTGTTGCAGAACTACAAATCCCATGAGGCATAGCAAGTCTCTGACAGCCACAAGCTTGATACCCAGAGGCAGAGGCATGATGGGACTTGTAGTTTTTCAACAGCTGAAGGTCTGCTAATTGCTTATCCCTGATGTAAGGGATGTTTAAATTCTTTCCAATAACAATAAAGGTGATTTAAAAAAAAAAACAATTTAAAGGGTAACTAGTGTCCAGCAAACCTTGTAGTTCATTTTTAAAGTATAATGCAATAGTTTACAGATGGCCAAATATCTGTCCCAACTCATCACTGTCAGAAGAAGACACTCCGAAGGTTCTCCCATAACAAAGAAATAAAACTGAGTGAGGCAATCAGAAAATGACATGATAGTCTTTTATACCAATACAGTGTTGATGGTACTGGGAAGAATATCAGTTACTAGCAATGTATCTAATACAGAGAGCTGGCAGAGGAAGAAGTACGTGGGAGAATTGAGGGTTTTGCTGGAGGACACCAGTGTGATGATCAGGAGACTTCCACAAACTGTCATCCTTAGTGCCAAACTTTAAAAAATATGTAATAAAATAAATAACTGATTTAAAACAAATGGATATTTTTTAAGTATCGTAGTTTTGCACCATTCCACCCAGGGACACGCAATTTTAAAGCATAACATGCTAGGTATCTGTTTACTCTGCGTAATATCATCTTTTATATTATCCAAAAAGTTGGGGTATATATATTATGTTTTTTTTTTTCATGAAAGCGTATTTCTCCCCCCCCCCCCCCCAAAAAAAATTGCGCTTGAAAAACTGCTGCGCAAAAACTGTGTGGTATAAAAAAATGGCAACGCCCGCCATTTTATTCTCTAGGGTCTCTGCTAAAATATATATGTTTGGGAGTTCTAAGTAATTTTCTAGCAAAAAAATACTTATTTTACTTGTGTCGGAAAAAGGCCCGGTCAGCAAGTGTTTAATAGGAAGAGAGGGGAAATCTTTTTTTAAATGGAGCCGCAGATAACAATAAATCCAAAGAGGGGTTCTAATCCTTCCCCACTCTTAAAAAAATTAAAACAGAAAATGGTTGATCATAAACTTTCATTTCTGATATCTTAAAAAAAATATTTGCATGCTCGCTATACCATATGATCATTATTATTGTTTGTCATATAAAACAGCAACCATGATCATCTGTACCAATGTGCTGAGGTGGGATTTTACCTCCTGCCCCCTTATATCTATGGCTGCTGTGAATTGTCAGGTGCATCTCTGTGCCTCAGTACAATGAACTTCCACTTACCATGCCGGGGACCTCACTGACTTCCATACTGAGAGGAAGGAGAAACAGAAACGACAGTTACATCATTTTATAATATTCTGTGACAGCAGATCAGTCATTGCAGGGACAGTAAAAGGTAAAGAGAGGACAGTAGGCAGTGATCACAGGGTCTATAGAAAAAGAGAGGAGGACAGTCCGTAGGTAGTGATCGCAGGGCATATAGAAGATGAAGAGAGGAGGACAGTCTGTAGGCAGTGATCACAGGGCCTATAGAAGAAGAAGAGGAGTACAGTCAGTAGGCAGTGATCACAGGGCCTATAGAAGAAGAAGAGAGGAGGACAGTCAGTAAGCAGTCAACACAGGGCCTATAGAAGAAGAAGAGAGGAGGGCAGTCAGTGGGCAGTGATCACAGGGCATATAGAAGAAGAAGAGAGGAGGACAGTGAGTAGGCAGTGATCACAGGCCCTATAGAAGAAGAAGAGAGGAGGACAGTCAGTAAGCAGTCAACACAGGGCCTATAGAAGAAGAAAAGGAGTACAGTCAGTAAGCAGTCAACACAGGGCCTATAGAAGAAGAAGAGAGGAGGGCAGTCAGTAGGCAGTGATCACAGGGCCTATAGAAGAAGAAGAGAGGAGGGCAGTCAGTAAGCAGTGATCACAGGGCCTATAGCAGACAAGAGGAGAACAGTCAGTAGGCAGTGATCACAGGGCCTATAGAAGAAGAAGAAGAAGAGAGGAGTACAGTCAGTAAGCAGTCAACACAGGGCCTATAGAAGAAGAGAGGAGGACAGTCAGTAAGCAGAGATCACAGGGCCTATAGAAGAAGGAGAGGAGGACAGTCAGTAGGCAGTGATCACAGGGCCTATAGAAGAAGAAGAGAGGAGGACAGTCAGCAGGCAGTGATCACAGGGCCTATGGAAGATGAAGAGAGGAGGACAGTTAGTAGGCAGTGATCACCCGGCCTATAGAAGATGAAGAGAGGAGGACAGTCAGTAGGCAGTGATCACAGGGCCTATAGAAGATGAAGAGAGGAGGACAGTCAGTAAGCAGTGATCACCCAGCCTATAGAAGATGAAGAGAGGAGGACAGTCAGTAGGCAGTGATCACAGGGCCTATAGAAGATGAAAAGAGGAGGACAGTCAGTAGGCAGTGATCACATGGCCTATAGAAGAAGAAGAGAGGAGGACAATCAGTAGGTAGTGATCACAGGGCCTATAGAAGATGAAGAGAGGAGGACAGTCAGTAGGCAGTAATCACAGGGCCTATAGAAGATGAAAAGAGAAGGACAGTCAGTAGGCAGTGATCACAGGGCCTATAGAAGAAGAAGAGAGGAGGACAATCAGTAGGAAGTGATCACAAGGCCTATAGAAGATGAAGAGAGGAGAGCAGTCAGTAGATAGTGATCACAGGGCCTTTAGAAAAAGAGGAGAGGAGGACAGTCAGTAGGCAGTGATCACAGGGCCTATAGAAGAAGAAAAGAGGACAGTCAGTAGGCAGTGATCACAGGACCTATAGAATATGAAGAGAGGAGGAAAGTCAGTAGGCAGTGATCACAGGACCTATAGAATATGAAGAGAGGAGGACAGTTAGTAGGCAGTGATCACAGGGCCTATAGAAGAAGAGAGGAGGACAGTAAGAAGGCAGTGATCACAGGGCCTACAGTCAGGTCCATAAATATTGGGACATCAAAACAATTCTAATCTTTTTGGCTCTATACACCACCAGAATGGATTTGAAATGAAACGAACAAGATGTGCTTTGACTGCAGACTTTCAGCTTTAATTTGAGGGTATTTACATCCAAATTAGGTGAACATTGTAGGAATTACAACAGTTTGTATATGTGCCTCCCACTATTTAAGGGACCAAAAGTAATTGGACAATTGGCTGCTCAGTTGTTCCATGGCCCGGTGTGTGTTATTCCCTCATTATCCCATTTACAAGGAGCAGATAAGAGGTCCAGAGTTACATTTCAAGTGTGCGATTTGCATTTGGAATCTGTTGCTGTCAGCTCTCAATATGAGATCCAAAGAGCTGTCACTATCAGTGAAGCAAACCATCATTAGGCTGAAAAAACAAAACAAACCCATCAGAGAGAATTGTGTCGATGTCCAAATATTTATGGACCTGACTGTATAGAAGAAGAAGAGAGGAGGAAAGTCAGTAGGCGGTGACCACAGGGCCTACAGAAGAAGAAGAGAGGAGGACAATCAGTAGGCAGTGATCACAGGGCCTACAGAAGAAGAAGAGAGGAGGACAGTCAGTAGGCAGTGATCACAGGGCCTATAGAAGAAGAAGAGAGGAGGACAGTCAGTAGGCAGTGATCACATGGCCTATAGAAGAAGAGAGGAGGACAGTCAGTAGGCAGTGACCACAGGGCCTACAGAAGAAGAAGAGAGGAGGACAATCAGTAGGCAGTGATCACAGGGCCTATAGAAGAAGAAGAGAGGAGGACAGTCAGTAGGCAGTGATCACAGGGCCTATAGAAGATGAAGAAGAGAGGAGGACAGTCAGTAGGCAGTGATCACAGGGCCTATAGAAGAAGAGAGAAGGACAGTCAGTAGGCAGTGACCACAGGGCCTACAGAAGAAGAGAGGAGGACAGTCAGTAGGCAGTGATCACAGGGCCTATAGAAGAAGAAGAGAGGAGGACAGTCAGTAGGCAGTGATCACAGGGCCTATAGAAGAAGAGAGGAGGACAGTCAGGAGGCAGTGATCACAGGGCCTATAGAAGATTAAGAGAGGAGCACAGTCAGTAAAGACCCCTAGATGTCTCTCGGTTTGGGTTTAGGATAGGGTAGGATATAGATAGATGGAAAGGAGAAGCTCACCTTGGCTGTCTCATCAGCCGGTCCCAGAACTCGGGTCCATAGCGCTCTTCGAGGGGAAGTGATGGAGAGGTGGGAGGAGCCGGTGGTTGTAAGTTATACCGTTTAACGATCCTGGAATGCCTGCATGTAGAGTACAGCAGAATATTCCATCATTGTTCCGATTATTATAAGGAAAATCTAATTTCCAACCATGAATGTTTTTTGAACAAGAACTATTACCGTTTTCTTTGTAGGGACTTTAAAGCTGAAGTTTAGTGTATGTGAAAAGCTGCACAGCTCGTCCGACCGCCCCTTTTGCCCTCCCCACCATTCACAAAACCGTTATGACTACACCCACACAATGCATAGTGTTCTATGGAAGGAGGAGGAGATGTTGAATGACAGGATCTCCTCCGCCTATTCCCAGAATGCGATGCAGTAATATGATTGGTGGAGAGAGCAAAAAGTGCAACTTTTCTCTGTAGACAATGCTGATTGCTGAGTTCTCAGTCTTCAGTGAGCAAAGAGCTGGTGATTGTCATTCAGCGGCTCTCTGCTCTGCCCCTCCAGCACTCATTGAATTGCTGGGCTGTGGTGGGGGTGGGAGCGGCTGGCTCAGGATCTCAGCAGCTCGCTGAGAGGCTGAGCTATCTGCCAGTCAGGCATCTAGATGGATCCCGACATTAACCTTTTCGCTGCTAGGGCCTGTTTTTTGCAAACATGTTTAACAAATCATTTTGGCCCTGAAGATTATGTAAAACCCCCAAACATGATATACTGTATGTTCTGAAAGCAGACACCCCAGAGCAGGGGTAGGCAACCTGCGGCCCTCCAGCTGTTGCAGAACTGCAGGTCCCATAATGCGTCTGGGAGTAATTGTAACTGCCAGCCTAGTAATGCCTCATGGGAAATGTAGTTCCACAACAGCTGGAGGGCCACAGGTTGCCTACCTCTGCCCTAGAGCAGTGGTTCTCAACTCCGGTCCTCGGGACCCACCAACAGGCCAGATTTTAAGTATTACCTTGGGGAGATGCAGACTAGAATGCTGCAATCACTGAGCAGAAAATGATATCACCTGTGATGTATTTCAGTTATCCTGCAAACCTGGTCTGTTGGGGGGTCCTGAGGACCGGAGTTGAGAACCACTGCCCTAGAGGATAAAATAATGGTAGTTCCAATTTTTGATGTCACACGATTTTACCGCAAAGGACTAAGAAATGTAAAATTTCTGTAAAAAACACACTAAAGTGAATTTTTACGGCAAACAAATGCAATAAACGACCCCTTTATTTTGTAAAATATAAAAGATGAGGTTACATTGAGTAAATAGATACCTAACATGTCAACTCTTATGTATCGCTGCCCTCTTGAGGGTTGCAAGATAAGTCA
>BLSH010424330.1:22018-37185 GCA_018402905.1 Glandirana rugosa | reverse complement strand
TTCATTTTGCAAAGAATTGTGGGCAAAAATGACAACTTCATAAAACTCACTATGCCACTTACTAGATACCTTGGAATGTCTTCTTTCCAAAAAGGGGTCATTTGGGGGGTTTTTGTACTTTGCTGGCTTGTTAGGGTCTCAAGAAATGAGATAGGCCGTCAGTACATCAGGTGTGATCAATTTTCTGTGATTTGCACCATAGGTTGTAGACCCTCTAACTTTCACACAGACCAAATAATATTCACCAATTTGGGTTATTTTTACCAAAAATATGTAACATTATAAATTTTGGCCAAAATTAAACATTTCTGCTGTAAGATGATCCCGGGTGGTTCTAGGGGCAGTGACAAGATGCTCAGAAGGGACGTCCTAACCGGGTGGACATTAACCCTTCACCCAATGAAATTAACGCCCCTCATTCTGGGCCAGGTTAGGACAATTTTTATGACAGTATTGTATTGTAATAAAAGGTGAGAGACAGGTTCCCAAGGGATGGTCGGATACACACCCCAACAGACATCCGGTCCATCACATCCACACCTCTACTCATTCATACACCCTCCAAGGACTCTTTTACACTTCCTGCTTTGAAACTCTAAGGACTCAAAACGCCACCCCATCTTGGAAAGTTGCAGCCATATTGAACTTTGGTAATTATCACAATAGACCAGTAACTATTTTAAAAGTGTAATTATATTGACTAGTTTTACCTTATTTTGAATTGTGTTTGCAAATATGAAATATCGATGCTCTGTCTAATTGTCATATTTTTGGTTATGAATTTCATAGAGAGGTCTTACAAATTGTGTACTTAACCACTTACTAACCGGAAGGTTTTCCAGCTTTAGGACCAGAGCACTTTTTGCGATTCGGCGCTGCATCGTTTTAACTGACAATTGCGCGGTCGTGCGACGTTGCACCCAAACAAAATTTGCGTCCTTTTTTTCCCACAAATAGAGCTTTCTTTTGGTGGTATTTGATCGCCTCTGTGTCATTTCTGTTCGCCGCTTTAAACAAAAGAAGAGCGACCATTTTGCAAAAAAACCCAAATTTCTTACTTTTTGCTAAAATTCAAATCCCCAAAAAAATATATAAAAAAAATATTTTTTTTTTACCGTTTTTAGCCGATTTATATAATTCCTCATATTTGTAAAAATCACAATCTGCGTTTATTGATTGGTTTGCGCAAAAGTGGCCGCATTTATGGATGGTGAGAATTCATTTCTGGGGTTTTTTATTTTTTTTTATTTTTTACTAGTAATGGCGGCGATCTGCGATTTTTAGCGGTAATGCGATATTTCAGCGGACATGTCGGACATTTTTGACACTTTTTTGGGACCAATGACATTTATTCAGCGATCAGAAATTTAAATGTCCACTGATTACTGTATAAATGTCATAGGCAGTGAAGGGGTTAACCTGGGGGGGAGAGCTAGGGGTTAACTGTGTTCCCTGGGTGGGTTCTTACTGTGGGGGGGTTGGGCTACCATGGGCATGAGAGATCTAACTGATCCCAGTGACAGGGATCAGTAGATCACCCATGCCCCTACTAACAGAGCGGGGAACCGCCGAGTTTACATCGGCGGTTCCCCGTTCTTTCCCTGTGGCCACTCATCGTGGCTCGTCGGCGGACATTGGGTCCGCCCGAGCCGCGGGCACACTCCTCAGGAGTGCGGCGGGTGCGCGCGCGCCCCCTAGTGGCTGATTGCAGATCGCCGTCTTTTTACGGTGATTTGCGCTCAGCATCCCGACTGCCGCCGTGAAAACATGGCGCGAGGTCGGGAACTGGTTAACCACTTCAGCCCCGGAAGGATTTCCAGCTTTAGGACCAGAGCCCTTTTTGCGATTCGGCGCTGCGTCGCTTTAACTGACAATTGCGCGGTCGTGCGGCGTTGTACTCAAACAAAATTTGCGTCCTTTTTTCCCACAAATAGAGCTTTCTTTTGGTGGTATTTGATCACCGCTGCGTCATTTCTGATCGCCGCTATAAACAAAAGAAGAGCGACAATTTTGCAAAAAAACCCAAATTTCTTACTTTTTCCTAAAATACAAATCCAAAAAAAATATAAAAAAACATTTTTTTTCACCGTTTTTGGCCGATTTATATTCTTCCTCATATTTGCGATAAAAAAATCGCAATTGGCGTTTATTGATTGGTTTGCGCAAAAGTGGTTGCGTTTACGGATGATGAGAATTAATTTCTGGGGTTTTTAATTTTTTTTTATTTTTTACTAATAATGGCGGCGATCTGCGATTTTTTGTGGTACTGCGATATTTCAGCGGACATGTCGGAACATTTTGACACTTTTTTGGGACCATTGGCATTTATACAGCGATCAGTGCTATAAAAATGCACTGATTACTGTGTAAATGCCATTGGCAGTGAAGGGGTTAACCTGCAGGGGGCGCTCTAAGGGTTAACTGTGTTCCCTGGGCGTGTTCTTACTGTATGGGGGACTGCCTATCTGGGGAAGGGAAGTGGTCACAGCCTTCACGTAAAGGAAGGCTGTGATCACAGCCCTTCCCCCTCACACAGAGCGGAGGTCCGTGTTTACATACATGGACCTCCGCTCACTTGCTCCGGGGGGGCCATCGCGGGTAGCCGGCGGCAATCGAAGCCGCCGCACCCGCTCCCTGGCCCCCCCTGGACACAGTGAGCGCGCGGGCGTGCCTCCGGCGGCGCGCGCGCTCACTAAACTGACGGCGATTTGCGGGAACGAGCCACTTTGCCGCCGTCAGATGCCGATCGGCGGTCAGCAAGTGGTTAAAGAGAATTAATATTCCCCATTAGCGGGTATTTCAGCTATCTTTAATTTTATGTAGTATTGTTTGTGTCCACCTATTTATAACTATGTTTGTATGAATACATGTCTGACTAATAAATATCCTATTTTTTTAGTCTGTGTTCATATTGGTTGATCCTGTTTCTTAAAGGTACTCTCGTATAAAAAAAGAACTTAATACAAAAATACCGTGCAGGAAACAGTTTCCTCATAAGCACGACAGCTGCATAGTTAGCTTCCCTCTCAAGGAGGAAATCCTCCGCAAGGCACGGGACAGAGGCAGAATACTATTCAATGGGGCCAAAATGAAATTATTTCAGGATCTTTCACAAATAACACTACAGAACAGACGTGCCTTACGCCCCCTGCTGGAGGCACTATGCTTCACTATGTACAATATCACTGGAAATTTCCATTTTGCCTCTCAGCCTCCGCTAGGGGACGTTCGGCTCTTCTGCGTACACCGGAAGACCTCCAATCATTCTACGAGCAACTTGGTCTACCACAGATTGATCTGCCAGATTGGTATGCCTTCTTCTTTCCTACAGAGCCCTGGCACCAGGAATCACACAACCCCTCACCGAAGGCGCAGAGACAGCGATCCAGACGCCGCAGAATGGACCCGACGACGCCGGAACAATGCCCCTCCCGTAGGGACTTGAGCCATCCTGGCCCTGGAGTCTCCTCCACTCCTAACAGGAGTCGAGTGGACGACTAATATCCTTACAGGGATCTACGGACCTTTCACTTGACTTTCCTGGATTCCACCTAGTTATGTTTCTATAAAAAGTGGAAAAGGACCGTGTCCCCAGTCAATACACACCAATCAGCGCAGATGGAGCACCTGGTATAATCGGAGAATACCAAATTATATCCTACACACAGACCTCTCAAGCTGCCGTTTTTTTTAAAACAAAATTATTGAACATATATAAATACACATATAAATGATGTGACTCCTCAAGTCACCCCTAAAGTGTATCACAGCGCTAATTAAGGTCCATCTATAAGTCCATCAGGACAGGGGTATAAGAAGTCCCAGAAACACCAGTGAGTGAGGACAGCTGCGGGAAATCAGGATACCGATCACCAAAGAAGAGATGTATTCACCACGTGCGGCACCCAAATACACAATCTGCTTACCAGAAACTTAGTGTACTAGAAGCCCGTATCTCATATCTGGCACCCGTCTCTCTGGCTTAGCGCCCGACTTTGTATAGAATCCAGCCCGCACCTGTACCTCACGGCAACCTCCTTGATTCGATCAAAAATTCACAATTAAAATTAGCCAAAAAACACAATCTCATATGCTGGTCTCACCGCTCCAATGATCAGCACGGAGTGTAGTATCCACTGTCACCGCGCGTCTTCGAATGCAGACGTTGTTTCCTGTCGTGGGGTCGCAGACCCTGACCGTGCTCACTAAGCAAAAAGCCCAATTCATTTTCTTACAAGAAACCCACTTTCGATCTGACTCTATCCCGAAACTTAAAAACCATATCTACCAGACCGCATTCCATGCCACAAATCCATGCGCTAAGACCAAAGGGGTTTCTATATTGATATCCAAACACGCAAATTTTCATATTACTGATTCCCTCATGGATCCAGAAGGAAGGTATCTATTTATTAAAGGGAGATACGCTTCCAAACCCCTTACATTAGCAAACATCTATTGCCCCAACGAACATCAGGTCTCCTTCTTCAGGAAAACCTGTGATCTCCTTGCTTCTTTTCAAGAGGGCATCGTATTACTAGGCGGAGATTTCAATACACCACTAAACCCGGACATCGACACCTCATCAGGTACATCCTCACTACCCTATCGTGCGCTCTGGCAAATTAAAATACAGTTTCATACTTTAGCCTTACATGACACCTGGCGTACACTATATCCGTCCACTAAGACTTTTCTCCTCCCCACACCAGAAATATTCAAGGATAGATTATTTCTTCCTGTCCCAAAAAGACCTTCCCTACCTCAAACAGGCTACCATAGAACCACTGTTTCTCTCTGACCATCACCCGATCACAGTCATTCTTTCCTTCCCTGAATCAGAACAGATAACAAAAACTTGGCGACTGAACCCCTCTTTACTAAAAGACCCAGCCACGGTTGATCTGTTAAAATCCCAGCTACAGTCATATTTCAAAGAAAACATCACCCCAGGACTTTCACCCACAGTCCTGTGGGAAGCACATAAATGTGTAATTCGGGGCAAACTAATAGCGATAGCTACAAGAAATAAAGGGAACCAGCAGGAGGTGGTTAAAACGCTAATGAACAAAATGAAATGCCTGGAGGCTGCCCACAAACGCGATCCTTACTTCGTGATGAATTAGGCAAATGCATAAGGCGACAGTACGTCCTCCGCCAAAAAGTGTTCTATGAACACGGCAATAAGAGTGGCAGACTTCTGGCACGAACAGTACAGGCTTCCAAATCCTCAACCTTAATTCACTACATTCGAGATAACCAAGGCAACCTGCTTTCTCAAAATGAGCAAATAGTGACACAATTTGAATGTTATTAAACTAAACTATATCACCTAGCACCCGGACATAGAAGCCCTAACACCTCGAAATCTTGTTCCGAGGAAATTAAACATTTCTTATCCCAATTCAACACCAAACCAATCACGAACCAACAAGTCAAAGATATGGAACGCCCCTTCACGGCGGAAGAATTGCAGGCGGCTATAAACCAGACGAAAACAGGCAAGAAACTGAAAAGGGTGGTATTGAGCTTAGGATGTAAATGGAAGCTCAGCGGCTGCTCTCCAATAACTCCCTCCCTGTGGGGGGGGAACAACAAACTCTACAATATTTGGATATGGCACTGTCTGAGTGTGAAATGTAAATTAAAAAATATATTGAGAAAAGGTGCTAGTATGACGTGCTAGTATGTGTTATATAGTCTGTAAACAGTAATAAAATGCTAATATAAAAACAATGAATCTTAAGGTGCAAATGTGCTTGATAATCTTCCTGTGTGAACCATGTAAGTGTTTTATAACAGATATTGAGGGAGAAAACTTTTAAAGTGCAGTTGTGTTAAATAATCTTTCTATGGTGTTCAATCATTTACAATAAGCATAAGACATGGTATAAAGTGCATATTCCATTAAAACTTCAGTACTGACACCAAGGGTATAATAAAAGATCCACAGACTGCTGTTGCCCTAATATAGTTCATAACTGTCCATATAACTCGCTTAACCATATAGGTTCACAGTTCATGGGTGTTGACTCCACAGTGTCCTTTCTTATTCATAGATAAACCAATTCTTTTTGCAGTTATAAAGTGTGCAGTGCTCAAAGGTGCTTTCTTATTCCTTATAAACAAATGCTGTGAGGTAGAAGTGATCACTCGTGCTCCCCTATGGACCCCTCCTTACCAGAGGGCATTACCCCTGCAGGGGTGAAATGCCTATCTTTTTAATCCACCGGTAATCCTCGCTGTTGGGCGTATCTCCATCCAATTGTTAGGGAAAAAACCAGAGTAGACTTCCATAGTGTAAGTATGTAAAAACTTGTTGCTTTTTATTCCAAAAATGTTAAAAACATCCAGCTTACAAGGTAAAACAATTCAAACATTAACCCAGTCCCGGTGACATATGGGTTTCTTAATGTGAAACTAGTAAAAAGCCCTGATTGTCAAACACCCTCCTCCAGCATGTACGGCTTACTCCTGTAGAGGAAGACCCGCAAGCTTCCTGTGCTGTGTGTGGAGCGTACTGCCGTCGTTCGTTTGGAGAGCGTTGGGTGTGACGTAGGGATTCGACGTGTGTGCAGCTAGTCACTGACGCGTTTCGTCGGTATGACGTTATCAAAGGTGTGAAAACAGGCAAGAGCCCGGGCCCAGATGGCCTGTCCCTCCAATATTATAAAAGCTTCCTAGACATACTACTACCCGAAATGCTGAAAACATTTAATACCCTAGCTAGTTCCACACCTGACACGGGAAGAATGCTAGAAGCCCATATAGCAGTCATACCAAAAGATGGCAGAGATCCTACACTAGTATCCAACTACAGACCCATATCGCTACTAAATGTAGACATTAAGCTATACGCCAAAATGCTAGCCAACAGACTTCTCCCTCTTATACCCGACCTCATTGCTCAGGATCAAGTGGGCTTTGTCCCGGGCAGAGGGGGAAAATACCATACGCACATTGAATATACACCACTGGCTGAGCGCGTCCAAGACTCCAGGGTTCTTCCTTTCCCTGGACGTGGAGAAGGTGTTCTACAGGGTGGCCTGGGATTACATACAGGCGGTGCTAGAGGGTATTGGACTCCTGGCCCGCATGCTCTCCAAGATCATGGCACTGTACTTCAACCCTTCAGCGAGGGTGCGTGCCAACGGCCACCTGTCGAACGCCTTCACCATCAATAATGGAACCCATCAGGGATGTCCTTTATCTCCTCTGATCTTCATTCTAACGTTGGAACCTTTTTTAAATGAATTGAGATCAAATCCTGACCTCAAAGGTCTAACAATAGGTGCCAAAGAATACAAGGTCGCTGCATTTGCGGACGACATCCTCCTTTCCCTGAGAGCCCCTAGGATCTCCCTACCCAATCTACTGAAATATATAGAAGAGTTTGGCCATCTATCCTACCTAAAAATGAATTACTCCAAATCTCATGCCCTAAATATCTCTCTACCACATCAAGAAGTCATCCACTGTCAAGGAGAATTTCCATTTCAATGGCAAGGGACAGCCATAAAGTATCTGGGTATACAAATTACAAGACAATTATCTGATCTCTACAGTCAGAACTTTCAAAAAGCCCTTGCTGGGATACAAGCAGACCTGAAAGAATGGGCGGGCTTGAACGTGTCCTGGTTCGGCCGCTCAGCTCTCCTTAAGATGATGGTCCTTCCCCGCCTCCTATACTTGATGCAAACGATCCCCATCCACCTCCCTCCATCTTACTTTATAACCTATAAGAAGGCCTCCTCGACGTTCATATGGAAAAACACCCCACCACGATTCAAATACAACCGACTTACACGCCCTAAAAATAAGTGGGGTATTGGTACCCCCGACCTTTACATTTACTACCAAGCCTGCCTTCTCACGAGAATTGTAGACTGGAGTGTACACAAACGGGAAAAGCTATGGGTATCTCTGGAGAACTCTTTCGCACATGTACCAATTCACATACTCCCTAGGCTAGCTTATAGGCCTTGGCCAATGGATCTCATGGTGCACCCGTTGATATACCCCTCTTTGTATGCCCTTAAAAAGGCGGCCAAATCCGTGAAATTCTCTTCATCACTGGGCCCTCTACCCTCACTTAGGGGTAACCCAGACTTTTCCCCGGGGGAAATAGAATCATTTTTAAAACAGGAATGGCCACATGACGAAGTGCTCGCTTATCATTTTCTTTCTAAGGGACGCCTACTCCCCTACGAAGCCATAAAGTCCATATCACGCACCAATTCCTTCCCCTTCTGGTCAAACCGACAAATAGACCACTTTCTCTCAGCCCAACAGCGGCTGAACACCTGGAGTAGACAACTCACACCCTTTGAATTTCTCTGCACCCGTACATCACCACAACATCACTTAATCTCCTACATTTATGCATTACTCATGGAGGAATCCCCCTCCTTCCCAGACCCCTCTCGAGTTTCCTGGGAAAACGACCTCAAGCTGAACTTGACTGAGGAGGACTGGATCAGCATACACACCCATAACCTCAAGGGCTCACTGAATATGGCAATTCAGGAAAACGGATACAAGATCAAGACAAAATGGTATAGGACCCCAGCTCGACTACATAAATTCTCCCCGAGTATCCCTAACATTTGCTGGAGATGCAACTGAGCGGCTGGCTCAATGCTCCACATCTGGTGGGACTGTGAACTAATTCAACCATTCTGGAGGTCAGTACATGCGCTTATTACACAGGTCACCACATTCAAACTTGACTACAACCCAGCCCAATTCCTCTTACACCACACATCCCTGCCCAAAAGACACTATTACAAATCATTGGCTATGCACATGGTGAACGCGGCCAGATTATGCATCCCAGTCCACTGGAGAACTACTTCTCCGCCTACAATCACGGAATGGTTCGCCAGGATATCGAAGATAGAGGAGATGGAGGAACTCATACATATCTCCCAAGAACGCATTCAAAAATTCACGACTATCTGGGCATGTTGGACCCATTTCAAGACCATGAATACATATGCGTCCTATCTCCCGAAACAGAGTGTGCTGAGCGCTTCTATGGTTGTCCGCGCTGGGGGGTCTGGCGCGGGGGGGGGGGGCGGGCTCGGTCCAAGGGCTCTCTCCCTGCCTCTTTATATATATTTTTTTTCTCTCTCTAAATACTGACCGCTAATACCGCTATATCCCTCCCCCCTTTCCTCTTTACCCTAGGCCCTCAGAGGATACCTTCCTTTCTTTTTCCCCCATACCCCACTCTTTAACTACCTCCCTATAGGTTTGCCCTGTCAAAAACAAGTAGAAGATGAACACATAGACAATCTACATACTCAAGGTTCTAGATGTACTAGAGTTGTCGCTCTACGAAGCGTAATATGAAACTGCTGGGTTTCCTTGATGTCGAATGTCCACCCTAGAAGAGCTAAAACCCAAGTTAAGAGTTATCTCCCTTAGTATGGCTCATATATTGTAAAATGTATTTACAATTGTACACGCCATGAGTAGATTGCTACCAGTTTTTGTGTTGTAATAAGATGCCTCATGGCTGCTTGATCGTCATTGTGAACAATGTGTTCCTGTATACCTGCTGTATTCTCTTCAATAAAAATCTTTGTGGAATAAAAAAAAAACATTTTCCATTTTCCGATATAGGTTGTGGAATTGGGTGATGAACCTTATATGTTGACCTTGAGGTTTTTTCTCTGATTTAGGCGGTATCCATGTGGAATAGTGGCCTGATGCCTCATTGATTAAGTCTAGGGGATTGTCCTTGTTCAGAAATTTCCTCCTCAGACCTTCTGCTTGTGTCTGGTAATCCTCCAGTCTGGTACAATTCCTGCGAAGGCGATGGAATTGGCTCTTAGGGACATTACAAACCCATCACGGGTGGTGGCAACTGGAAAAAGGAATTACCCGCTGTAGGTTTTGTGAAGTTCTTGGCAAGGATTTTGGTAAAAACCAGAGATAAAAACAATGATAAGTTACTCCATATCAAGAGTCCATGCGCATCCATAAATCAGAGCTAAAAGTCCATGTGAAAGGATGTGACTCCAGTGAGATGGATTCACACCTAGCAGCAGCTGCCTGAAGAGCAGAAGCAACTGTGTAGGAATAGGAGAAGGGGGGGAGACAGGAGCGCCAGACCTAAGTGCAGTATACCATCAGAGAATTTATTAAAAGCAAGCTAAATGCATACTCACAGGTGTGAATAAAAACAAGAACCTCATAAGAAGTCTGGGCCCAGGGCCGTGTCACTTGTTTCAGGGCTGTGGTCTTGCTGGGGGTGCGTATGCCGATGAGCAGATGGAGGCTGTGCTGTGGTGTAATGCACTGGGAGCAGGAAGTACCAGAACCAGGAAGTCCCATGGACAGGAAGGGATGTCGGTGCTGTATCAGGCCAATGGGATGATGCATTTCAATGCACTCTGAATTTTCCTCAGATCCTACTCAACTTAACATTATACATCAATCATTTTACACAGAGGTAAATCCATATCACATAAGTATAGGTCTGTTCAGTCATACCAAAGAAAAAAACATTTTATGAAATCCTAAAACAGTCGATTTGTGAGTATATATGTATAATAACAAAGCAAGAGGAGGATGTCCCACAGATGCTCAATAGGGTTTAGGTCTGGAGACATGCTTGGCCAGTCCATCACCTTTACTCTCAGCTTTTTTAGCAAGGCAGTGGTCATCTTGGAGGTGTGTTTGGGGTCGTTATCATGTTCGAATTCTGCCCCTGCAGCACAGTCTCCGAAGGGAGGGGATCATGCTCTGCTTCAGTATGTTACAGTACATGTTGGCAGTCATAGTTCCCTCAATGAACTGTAGCTCCCCAGTAGAGTTGAGCGAACCCGGACTGTAAAATTTGGGTCCGTACTGGACTTTGGGGTGTCCGTGCCCCGAACCTGATCCCAGACATTAAAAAAAAGTCCGGGATCGGGTTCGGTATTCAGGTATTTTTGGCGCCTATTCTATAGCTGCTGGGCAGCCAATCAACAAGCTTTTCACTAGTTTGTCCTTAGAAACCATCACAGCCATGCCTACTAATGGCATGGCTGTGATTGGAAAGTGCATCATGTGACCCAGCCTCTATATGGGGCTGAAGTCATGTAGTGCCGCGTGTCAAATCGTCTCAGACTAGAGTAGGGAAAGCTTCATGCCGCTGCAGTGAGGGAAAGATTAGCGTTCACAACCATCTCAGACTGCATTAGGGAGACCTTCATTGCGGTCCTGTGAGGGAGACATTAGCGTATCAGAACCATCTTATAGTGCATTAGGGAGATGTTCCTGTCTGTGCTGTGAGGGAGACATTAGCGTTCAGAACCATCTTATAGTGCATTAGGGAAACGTAACTGTTGGTGCTCTGAGGGCGAGATTCTCATTCTAAAACCATCTACTACTGCATTAGTGAAACGTTCCTGTTGTTGCTCTGAGGGAGAGATTATCATTCTAAAACCATCTACTACTACATTAGGGAAACGTTTCTCATGGTGCTCTGAGGGAGAGTTTATCGTTCTAAAAACAACTACTACTGCATTAGGGCCAGGTTCCTGTTGGTGCTCTGAGGGAGAGTTTATCGTTCTAAAAAAAACTACTACTGCATTAGGGCCAGGTTCCTGTTGGTGCTCTGAGGGAGAGATTATCGTTTAAAAAACAACTACTACTGCATTACGGCCAGGTTCCTGTTGGTGCTCTGAGAGAGAGATTATCGTTCTAAAAACAACTACTACTGCAGTAGGGCCGGGTTCCTGTTGGTGCTATGAGGGAGAGATTATCATTAGAGTTGAGCGAACCCGGACTGTAAAGTTCGGGTCCGTACCGAACTTTGGGGTGTCCGGGACCCGGACCCGGACTTTTCAAAAAAAGTCCGGGTCCGGGTCCAGGGTTCTGGTAATTTTAACAATAAACCTTAAAAATGCTGTAAAAAAGCCCAGGAAGGTCCTAGAGGTCTGCAAAAGGAAGGAAAATATGGGTAAGGGTGGGACAAGTGCCCTACAAAGAAATGGGGACAGGGAAATAACTTTAAATATTTTTTAAAAAATAAAAACATAAAAAATGCAAAAATGGAGATCATCTTCAAAATGGGTCTGAAAAGTATTAATTATCATTAGAGGCCATAGAACTGTTCTAAAATTCTTGTACCTAAAAGTCCGGGTCTCCATTGATTTCAATGGGGTCCGGGACAAAGTTCGGGTTCTGTCCGGACCCGAACCCGGACTTTGTCCCGAAGTTCGGCCGAACCAGCAGTACCCGGACTTCTAGAAGTTCGCTCAACTCTAATTATCATTCTAAAAACAACTACTACTGCATTAGGGCCAGGTTCCTGTTGGTGCTCTGAGGGAGAGTTTATCGTTCTAAAAACAACAATTACTGCATTAGGGCAAGGTTCCTGTTGGTGCTCTGAGGGAGAGATTATCGTTCTAAAAACAACTACTACTGCATTAGGGCCAGGTTCCTGTTGGTGGTCGGGGGGAGAGATTATCATTCTAAAAACAACTACTACTGCATTAGGGCCAGGTTTCTGTTGGTGCTCTGAGGGAGAGTTTATCGTTCTAAAAACAACTACTACTACATTAGAGCCAGGCTCCTGTGGGTGCTCTGAGGGAGTGATTATTGTTCTAAAAACAACTACTACTGCATTAGGGCCAGGTTCCTGTTGGTGCCCTGAGGGAGAGTTTATCGTTCTAAAAACAACTACTACTGCATTAGGGCCATGTTCCTGTTGGTGCTCTGAGGGAGAGATTATCATTCTAAAAACAACTACTACTGCATTAGGGATGGGTTCCTGTTGGTGCTCTGAGGGAGAGATTATCGTTCTAAAAACAACTACTACTGCATTAGGGCCAGGTTCCTGTTGCTGCTCTGAGGGAGAGTTTATCATTCTAAAAACAATTACTACTGCATTAGGGCCAGGTTCCTGTTGGTGCTCTGAGGGAGAGATTATCGTTCTAAAAACAACTACTACTGCATTAGGGACGGGTTCCCGTTGGTGCTCTGAGAGAGAGATTATCGTTCTAAAAACAAATACTACTGCTTTAGGGCCAGGTTCCTGTTGGTGCTCTGAGGGAGAGTTTATCGTTCTAAAAACAACTACTATTGCATTAAGGCAAGGTTCCTGTTGGTGCTCTGAGGGAGAGGTTACCGTTCTAAAAACATTTACTACTGCATTAGGGCCAGGTTCCTGTTGGTGCTTTGAGGGAGAGTTTATCATTCTAAAAACAATTACTACTGCATTAGGGCTAGGTTCCTGTTGGTGCTCTGAGGGAGACATTATCGTTCTAAAAACAACTACTACTACATTAGGGCCAGGTTCCTGTTGGTGCTTTGAGGGAGAGTTTATCGTTCTAAAAACAACTACTACTGCATTAGGGCCAGGATCCTGTTGGTGCTCTGAGGGAGTGATTATCGTTCTAAAAACAACTACCACTGCATTAGGGCCAGTTTCCTGTAGGTGGTCTGAGGGAGACATTATCATTCTAAAAACAACTACTACTGCTTTAGGGCCAGGTTCCTGTTGGTGCTCTGAGGGAGAGATTATCGTTCTAAAACAACTACTACTGCATTAGGGCCAGGTTTCTGTTGGTGCTCTGAGGGAGAGTTTATCGTTCTAAAAACAACTACTACTGCATTAGGGCCAGGTTCCTGTTGGTGCTCTGAGGGAGAGTTTATCGTTCTGAAAACAACTACTACTGCATTAGGGCCAGGTTCCTGTTGGTGCTCTGAGGGAGAGTTTATCATTATAAAAAACTACTAGTGCACTAGGGCCAGGTTCCTGTTGGTTCTCTGAGGGAGAGTTTATCGTTTTAAAAACAACTACTATTGCATTAGGGCTAGGTTCCTGTTGGTGCTTTGAGGGAGAGTTTCTCATTCTAAAAACAACTACTACTGCATTAGGGCAAGGTTCCTGTTGGTGCTCTGAGGGGGAGATTATCATTCTAAAAAAAACTACTACTGCATTAGGGCCAGGTTCCTGTTGGTGCTCTGAGGGAGAGTTTATCGTTATAAAAAAATTACTACTGCATTAGGGCCAGGTTCCTGTTGGTGCTCTGAGGGAGAGATTATCATTCTAAAAACAACTACTACTGCATGAGGGCCAGGATCCCTTGGGTGATCTGAGGGAAAGTTTATCGTTCTGAAAAAAAATCATACTGCATTAGGGCCAGGTTCCTGTTGGTGCTCTGACGGAGAGATTATCATTCTAAAAACAACTACTACTGCATTGGGGGAGGTTCCTGTTGGTGCTCTGAGGGAGAGATTATCGCTCTAAAACAACTACTACTGCATTAGGGCCAGGTTCCTGTTGGTGCTCTGAGGGAGAGTTTATCGTTCTACAAACAACTACTACTGCATTAGCGAAAAGCTCCTGTTGGTGCTCTGAGGAAGTGATTATCATTCTAAAAACAACTACTACTGCATTAAGGCCGGTTTCCTGTTGGTGCTCTGAGTTAGAGATTATCATTCTAAAAACAACTACTACTGCTTTAGGGCCAGGTTCCTGTTGGTGCTCTGAGGGAGAGTTTATCTTTCTAAGAAAAAACTGCTACTGCATTAGGGCCAGGTTCTTGTTGGTGCTCTGAGGGAGAGATTATCGTTCTAAAAGCAACTACTACTGCATTAGGGCAAGGTTCCTGTTGGTGCTCTGAGGGAGAGATTATCATTCTAAAAACAACTACTAATGCATTATTGCCAGGTTCCTGTTGGTGCTCTGAGGGAGAGTCTATCTTTCTAAAAACAGCTACTACTGCATTAGGGCCAGGTTCCTGTTGGTGGTCTGGGGAGAGATTATCATTCTAAAAACAACTACTACTGCATTAGGGCCAGGTTCCTGTTGATGCTCTGAGGGAGAGTTTATCGTTCTAAAAGCAACTACTCCTGCATTAGGGCCAGGTTCCTGTTGGTGCTCTGAGGGAAGATTATCGTTCTAAAACAACTACTACTGCATTAGGGCCTGCTATTTGAGAGGGAGTCTCGTAGTTGTCCTTGGACCGGGATTACGTCATCATCAACAAAAATCTTACTATTAGAGAGGGGTCTGGTGGTTGTCCTTGGACCGGGATTACGTCATCATCGACAAAAATCTTTCTATCTGAGAGGGAGTCTCGTGGTTGTCCTTGGACCGTTATTACGTAATCATCAACAAAAATCTTACTATTAGAGAGGGAGTCTCGTGGTTGTCCTTGGAACGG
>BLSH010424330.1:5782-20944 GCA_018402905.1 Glandirana rugosa | reverse complement strand
TCTAAAAACAACTACTACTGCATGAGGGCCAGGTTCCCTTGGGTGCTCTGAGGGAAAGTTTATCGTTCTGAAAAAAAATAATCCTGCATTAGGGATAGGTTCCTGTTGGTGCTCTGAGGTAGAGATTATCATTCTAAAAACAACTACTACTGCATTAGGGGAGGTTCCTGTTGGTGCTCTGAGGGAGAGATTATCGCTCTAAAACAACTACTACTGCATTAGGGCCAGGTTCCTGTTGGTGCTCTGAGGGAAAATTTATCGTTCTAAAAACAACTACTACTGCATTAGGGCCAGGTTCCTGTTGGTGCTCTGAGGGAGAGTTTATCGTTCTAAAAACTACTACTACTGCATCAGGGCCAGGTTCCTGTTGGTGCTCTGAGGGAGAGTTTATCGTTATAAAAACAACTGCTACTGCATTAAGGCCAGGTTCCTGTTGGTGCTCTGAGGGAGAGTTTATTGTTCTAAAAACAACTAATACTGCATTACGGCCAGGTTCCTGTTGGTGCTCTGAGGGAGAGTTTATCGTTCTAAAAACAACTACTAATGTATTAGGGCCATGTTCCTGTTGGTGCTCTGAGGGAGAGTTTATCGTTGTAAAAAAAACTAATACTACTTTAGGGTCAGGTTCCTGTTGGTGCTCTGAGAGAGAGTTTATCGTTCTAAAAAAAACTGCTACTGCATTGGGGCCAGGTTCCTGTTGGTGCTCTGAGGGAGTGATTATCGTTCTAAAAACAACTACCACTGCATTGGGGCGAGGTTCCTGTTGGTGCTCTGAGGGAGAGTTTATCGTTCTAAAAACAACTACTAATGCATTATTGCCAGGTTTCTGTTGGTGCTCTGAGGGAGAGTTTATCTTTCTAAAAACAGCTACTACTGCATTAGGGCCAGGTTCCTGTTGGTGGTCTGGGGGAGAGATCATCATTCGAAAAAAACAACTACTACTGCATTAGGGCCAGGTTCCTGTTGATGCTCTGAGGGAGAGTTTATCGTTCTAAAAGCAACTACTCCTGCATTAGGGCCAGGTTCCTGTTGGTGCTCTGAGGGAAGATTATCGTTCTAAAACAACTACTACTGCATTAGGGCCTGGTTCTTGTTGGTGCTCTGAGGGAGCATTAGGGCCAGGTTATTGTTGGTGCTCTGGAGATGAGATTATCGTTCTAAAAACAACTACTACTGCATTAGGGCCAGGTTCCTGTTGGTGCTCTGAGGAAGAGTTTATCGTTCTAAAAACAACTACTACTGCATTAGGGCAAGGTTCCTGTTGGTGCTCTGAGGGAGAGATTATTGTTCTAAAAACAACTACTAATGCATTAGGGCCAGGATCCTGTTGGTGCTCTGAGTGAGAGTTTATCGTTCTGAAAACAACTACTACTGTATTAGGTCCAGGTTCCTGTTGGTGCTCTGAGGGAGAGTTTATCGTTCTAAAAACAACTACTACTGCATTAGGGCCAGGCTTCTGTTGGTGCTCTGAGGGAGTGATTATCGTTCTAAAAACAAATACTACTGCATTAGGGCCAGGTTCCTGTTGGTGCTCTGAGGGAGAGATTATCATTCTAAAAACAAATACTACTGCTTTAGGGCCAGGTTCCTGTTGGTGCTCTGAGGGAGAGTTTATTGTTCTAAAAACAACTGCTACTGCATTAGGGCCAGGTTCTTGTTGGTGCTCTGAGGGAGAGATTATCGTTCTAAAAACAAATACTACTGCATTAGGGCCAGGTTCCCGAGGGAGAGTTTATCGTTCTAAAAACAACTACTATTGCATTAATGCCAGGTCCCCGTTGCTACTCTGACGGAGAGTTTATCGTTCTCAAAACAACTGCTACTGCATTAAGGCCAGGTTCCTGTTGGTGCGCTGAGGGAGAGATTATCGTTCTAAAAACAACTACTACTGTATTAGGGCCAGTTTCCTGTTGGTGCTCTGAGGGAGAGATTATCTTTCTAAAACAACTACTACTGCTTTAGGGCCAGGTTCCTGTTGGTGCTCTGAGGGAGAGATTATCATTCTAAAAACAACTACTACTGCATGAGGGCCAGGTTCCCTTGGGTGCTCTGAGGGAAAGTTTATCGTTCTGAAAAAAAATAATCCTGCATTAGGGATAGGTTCCTATTGGTGCTCTGAGGTAGAGATTATCATTCTAAAAACAACTACTACTGCATTAGGGGAGGTTCCTGTTGGTGCTCTGAGGGAGAGATTATCGCTATAAAACAACTACTACTGCATTAGGGCCAGGTTCCTGTTGGTGCTCTGAGGGAAAATTTATTGTTCTAAAAACAACTACTACTGCATTAGGGCCAGGTTCCTGTTGGTGCTCTGAGGGAGAGTTTATCGTTCTAAAAACTACTACTACTGCATCAGGGCCAGGTTCCTGTTGGTGCTCTGAGGGAGAGTTTATCGTTCTAAAAACAACTGCTACTGCATTAGGGTCAGGTTCCTGTTGCTGCTCTGAGGGAGAGATTATCGTTATAAAAACAACTGCTACTGCATTAAGGCCAGGTTCCTGTTGGTGCTCTGAGGGAGAGTTTATTGTTCTAAAAACAACTAATACTGCATTACGGCCAGGTTCCTGTTGGTGCTCTGAGGGAGAGTTTATCGTTCTAAAAATAACTACTAATGTATTAGGGCCATGTTCCTGTTGGTGCTCTGAGGGAGAGTTTATCGTTCTAAAAAAAACTGCTACTGCATTAGGGCCAGGTTCCTGTTGGTGCTCTGAGGGAGTGATTATCGTTCTAAAAACAACTACCACTGCATTAGGGCCAGTTTCCTGTTAATGGTCTGAGGGAGAGATTATAATTCTAAAAACGACTACTACTGCTTTAGGGCCAGGTTCCTGTTGGTGCTCTGACGGAGAGATTATCGTTCTAAAACAACTACTACTGCATTAGGGCCAGGTTCCAGTTGGTGCTCTGAGGGAGAGTTTATCGTTCTAAAAATAACTACTATTGCATTAGGGCCAGGTTACTGTTGGTGCTTTGAGGGAGCGTTTATCGTTCTAAAAACAACTACTACTGCATTAGGGCAAGGTTCCTGTTGGTGCTCTGAGGGAGAGATTATCATTCTAAAAACAACTACTACTGCATTTGGGCCAGGTTCCTGTTGGTGCTCTGAGGGAGAGTTTATCTTTCTAAAAACAACTACTACTGCATTAGGGCCAGGTTCCTGTTGGTGGTCTGGAGGAGAGATTATCATTCTAAAAACAACTACTACTGCATTAGGGCCAGGTTCCTGTTGGTGCTCTGAGGGAGAGTTTATCGTTCTAAAAGCAACTACTCCTGCATTAAGGCCAGGTTCCTGTTGGTGCTCTGAGGGAAGATTATTGTTCTAAAACAACTACTACTGCATTAGGGCCTGGTTCCTGTTGGTGCTCTGAGGGAGCATTAGGGCCAGGTTATTGTTGGTGCTCTGAAGGAGAGATTATCGTTCTAAAAACAAATACTACTGCATTAGGGCCAGGTTCCTGTTGGTGCTCTGAGGAAGAGTTTATAGTTCTAAAAACAACTACTACTGCATTAGGGCAAGGTTCATGTTGGTGCTCTGAGGGAGAGATTATCATGCTAAAAACAACTACTAATGCAATAGGGCCAGGTTCCTGTTGGTGCTCTGAGGGAGAGTTTATCGTTCTAAAAACAACTACTACTGTATTAGGTCCAGGTTCCTGTTGGTGCTCTGAGCGAGAGTTTATCGTTCTAAAAACAACTACTACTGTATTAGGGCCAGGCTCCTGTTGGTGCTCTGAGGGAGTGATTATCGTTCTAAAAACAACTACTACTGCATTAGGGCCAGGTTCCTGTTGGTGCTCTGAGGGAGAGATTATCATTCTAAATACAAATACTACTGCTTTAGGGCAAGGATCCTGTTGATGCTCTGAGGTAGAGTTTATTGTTCTAAAAACAACTGCTACTGCATTAGGGCCAGGTTCTTGTTGGTGCTCTGAGGGAGAGATTATCGTTCTAAAAACAACTACTACTGCATTAGGGCCAGGTTCCTGAGGGAGAGCTTATCGTTCTAAAAACAACTACTATGGCATTGTTGCCAGGTCCCAGTTGCTGCTCTGACGGAGAGTTTATCGTTCTCAAAACAACTGCTACTGCATTAAGGCCAGGTTCCTGTTGGTGCGCTGAGGGAGAGATTATCGTTCTAAAAATAACTACTACTGTATTAGGACTAGGTTCCTGTTGGTGCTCCGAGGGAGAGATTATCGTTCTAAAACAACTACTACTGCATTAGGGCCAGGTTCCTGTTGGTGCTCTGAGGGAGAGATTATCGTTCTAAAAACAACTACTACTGCATTAGGGGAGGTTCCTGTTGGTGCTCTGAGGGAGAGATTATCGCTCTAAAACAACTACTACTGCATTAGGGCCAGGTTCCTGTTGGTGCTCTGAGGGAGAGTTTATCGTTCTCAAAACAACTACTACTGCATTAGGGCCAGGTTCCTGTTGGTGCTGTGAGGGAGAGTTTATCGTTCTAAAAACAACTGCTACTGCTTTAGGGCCAGGTTCCTGTTGGTGCTCTGAGGGAGAGATTATCGTTATAAAAACAACTGCTACTGCATTAAGGCCAGGTTCCTGTTGGTGCTCTGAGGGAGAGTTTATCGTTATAAAAACAAGTACTACTGCATTAGGGCCAGGTTCCTGTTGGTGCTCTGAGGGAGAGATTATTGTTCTACAAACAACTACTACTGCATTAGGGCCAGGTTCCTGTTGGTGCTCTGAGGGAGAGATTATTGTTCTAAAACAACTGCTACTACATTACGGGCAGGATCCTGTTGTTGCTCTGAGGGACAGTTTATCTTTCTAAAAACAACTACTAATGCATTAGGGCCATGTTCCTGTTGGTGCTCTGAGGGAGGGTTTATCGTTGTAAAAAAAACTAATACTACTTTAAGGTCAGGTTCCTGTTGGTGCTCTGAGAGAGAGTTTATCGTTCTAAAAAAAACTACTACTGCATTAGAGCCAGGTTCCTGTTGGTGCTCTGAGGGAGAGTTTATCGTTCTTAAAAAACTACTACTGCATTAGGGCCAGATTCCTGTTGGTGCTCTGAGAGAGAGATTATCATTCTAAAAACAAATACTACTGCTTTAGGGCCAGGTTCCTGTTGTTCCTCTGAGGGATAGTTTATCTTTCTAAAAACAACTGCTACTGCATTAGGGCCAGGTTCTTGTTGGTGCTCTGAGGGAGAGATTATCGTTCTAAAAACAACTACTACTGCATTAGGGCAAGGTTCCTGTTGGTGTTCTGAGGGAGAGATTACCGTTCTAAAAACAACTACTACTGCATTAGGGCCAGGTTCCTGTTGGTGCTCTGAGGGAGAGTTTATCATTCTAAAAACAACTACTACTGCATTAGGGCCAGGCTCCTGTTGGTGCTCTGAGGGAGTGATTATCGCTCTAAAAAAAACGACTACTGCATTACGGCCAGTTTCCTGTTGGTGGTCTGAGGGAGAGTTTATCGTTCTAAAAAACAAATACTACTGCTTTAGGGCCAGGTTCCTGTTGGTGCCCTGAGGGAGAGTTTATCATTCTAAAAACAACTACTACTGCATTAGGGCAAGGTTACTGTTGGTGCTCTGAGGGACAGATTACCGTTCTAAAAACAACTACTACTGCATTAGGGCCAGGTTCCTGTTGGTGCTCTGAGAGAGAGTTTGTCATTCTAAAAACAACTACTACTGCATTAGGGCCAGGTTCCTGTTGGTGCTCTGAGGGAGAGTTTATCGTTCTACAAACAACAACTACTGCATTATGGCCAAGCTCCTGTTGGTGCTCTGAGGAAGTGATTATCGTTCTAAAAACAACTACTACTGCATTAGGGCCAGTTTCCTGTTGGTGCTCTGAGTTAGAGATTATCATTCTAAAAACAACTACTACTGCATCAGGGCCAGGTTCCTGTTGGTGCTCTGAGGGAGAGTTTATCGTTCTAAAAACAACTGCTACTGCATTAGGGCCATTTTCCAGTTGATGCTCTGAGGGAGAGATTATCGTTATAAAAACAACTGCTACTGCATTAGGGCAATTTTCCTGTGGGTGCTCTGAGGGAGGGTTTATCGTTGTAAAAAAAACGAATACTACTTTAGGGTCAGGTTCCTGTTGGTGCTCTGAGAGAGAGTTTATCGTTCTAAAAAAAAACTAATACTGCATTAGGGCCAGGTTCCTGTTGGTGCCCTGAGGGAGAGTTTATGGTTCTAAAAACAACTACTACTGCATTAGGGCCAGGTTCCCGTTGGTGCTCTGAGAGAGAGTTTATCATTCTAAGCACAACTACTACTGCATTAGGGCCAGGTTCCTGTTGGTGCTCTGAGGGAGAGTTTATCGTTCTACAAACAACTACTACTGCATTATGGCCAAGCTCCTGTTGGTGCTCTGAGGAAGTGATTATCGTTCTAAAAACAACGACTACTGCATTAGGGCCAGTTTCCTGTTGGTGCTCTGAGTTAGAGATTATCATTCTAAAAACATCTACTACTGCTTTAGGGCCAGGTTCCTGTTGGTGCTCTGAGGGAGAGTTTATCTTTCTAAAACAACTGCTACTGCATTAGGGCCAGGTTCTTGTTGGTGCTCTGAGGGAGAGATTATCGTTCTAAAAGCAACTACTACTCCATTAGGGCCATATTCCTGTGGGAGAGTTTATCGTTCTAAAAACAACTACTATTGCATTAAGGCCAGGTTCCCATTGCTACTCTGACGGAGAGTTTATCGTTCTAAAAACAACTACTACTGCATTAGGGCAAGGTTCCTGTTGGTGTTCTGAGGGAGAGATTACAGTTCTAAAAACAACTACTACTGCATTAGGGTCAGGTTCCTGTTGGTGCTCTGAGAGAGAGTTTATCATTCTAAAAACAACTACTACTGCATTAGGGCAAGGTTCCTGTTGGTGTTCTGAGGGAGAGATTACCGTTCTAAAAACAACTACTACTGCATTAGGGTCAGGTTCCTGTTGGTGCTCTGAGAGAGAGTTTGTCATTCTAAAAACAACTACTACTGCATTAGGGCCAGGTTCCTGTTGGTGCTCTGAGGGAGAGTTTATCGTTCTACAAACAACAACTACTGCAGTATGGCCAAGCTCCTGTTGGTGCTCTGAGGAAGTGATTATCGTTCTAAAAACAACTACTACTGCATTAGGGCCAGTTTCCTGTTGGTGCTCTGAGTTAGAGATTATCATTCTAAAAACAACTACTACTGCATCAGGGCCAGGTTCCTGTTGGTGCTCTGAGGGAGAGTTTATCGTTCTAAAAACAACTGCTACTGCATTAGGGCCATTTTCCAGTTGATGCTCTGAGGGAGAGATTATCGTTATAAAAACAACTGCTACTGCATTAGGGCAATTTTCCTGTGGGTGCTCTGAGGGAGGGTTTATCGTTGTAAAAAAAACGAATACTACTTTAGGGTCAGGTTCCTGTTGGTGCTCTGAGAGAGAGTTTATCGTTCTAAAAACAACTACTATTGCATTAAGGCCAGGTTCCCATTGCTACTCTGACGGAGAGTTTATCGTTCTAAAAACAACTACTACTGCATTAGGGCAAGGTTCCTGTTGGTGTTCTGAGGGAGAGATTACAGTTCTAAAAACAACTACTACTGCATTAGGGTCAGGTTCCTGTTGGTGCTCTGAGAGAGAGTTTATCGTTCTAAAAACAACTACTACTGCATTAGGGCAAGGTTCCTGTTGGTGTTCTGAGGGAGAGATTACCGTTCTAAAAACAACTACTACTGCATTAGGGTCAGGTTCCTGTTGGTGCTCTGAGGGAGAGTTTATCATTCTAAAAACAACTACTACTGCTTTAGTGCCAGGTTCCTGTTGGTGCTCTGAGGGAGAGATTATCGTTCTAAAAACAACTACTACTGCATTAGGGCCAGTTTCCTGTTGGTGCTCTGAGTTAGAGATTATCATTCTAAAAACAACTACTACTACTTTAGGGTCAGGTTCCTGTTGGTGCTCTGAGAGAGAGTTTATCGTTCTAAAAAAAACTAATACTGCATTAGGGCCAGGTTCCTGTTGGTGCTCTGAGGGAGAGTTTATCGTTCTAAAAACAACTACTACTGCATTAGGGCCAGGTTCCTGTTGGTGCTCTGAGAGAGAGTTTATCGTTCTAAAAACAAATACTACTGCATTAGGGCCAGGTTCCTGTTGGTGCTCTGAGGGAGAGTTTATCGTTCTACAAACAACAACTACTGCATTATGGCCAAGCTCCTGTTGGTGCTCTGAGGAAGTGATTATCGTTCTAAAAACAACTACTACTGCATTATGGCCAAGCTCCTGTTGGTGCTCTGAGGAAGTGATTATCGTTCTAAAAACAACTACTACTACATTACGGCCAGTTTCCTGTTGGTGCTCTGAGTTAGAGATTATCATTCTAAAAACAACTACTACTGCTTTTGGGCCAGGTTCCTGTTGTTCCTCTGAGGGATAGTTTATCTTTCTAAAAACAACTGCTACTGCATTAGGGCCAGGTTCTTGTTGGTGCTCTGAGGGAGAGATTATCGTTCTAAAAACAACTACTACTGCATTAGGGCCAGGCTCCTGTTGGTGCTCTGAGGGAGTGATTATCGCTCTAAAAAAAACTACTACTGCATTACGGCCAGTTTCCTCTTGGTGGTCTGAGGGAGAGTTTATCGTTCTAAAAACAAATACTACTGCTTTATGGCCAGGTTCCTGTTGGTGCCCTGAGGGAGAGTTTATCATTCTAAAAACAACTACTACTGCATTAGGGCAAGGTTACTGTTGGTGCTCTGAGGGACAGATTACCGTTCTAAAAACAACTACTACTGCATTAGGGCCAGGTTCCTGTTGGTGCTCTGAGGGAGAGATTATCGTTCTAAAAACAACTACTACTGCATTAGGGCAAGGTTCCTGTTGGTGCTCTGAGGGAGAGATTATCGTTCTAAAACACAACTAATACTGCATGAGGGCGAGGTTCCCTTGGGTGCTCTGAGGGAAAGTTTATCGTTCTGAGAAAAAATAATACTGCATTAGGGCCAGGTTCCTGTTGGTGCTCTGAGGGACAGATTACCGTTCTAAAAACAACTACTACTGCATTAGGGCCAGGTTACTGTTGGTGCTCTGAGGGAGAGTTTATCGTTCTAAAAACAACTACTACTGCATTAGGGCCAGGTTCCTGTTGGTGCTCTGAGGGAGAGTTTATCGTTCTAAAAACAAATACTACTGCTTTAGTGCCAGGTTCCTGTTGGTGCTCTGAGGGAGAGATTATCGTTCTAAAAACAACTACTACTGCATTAGGGCCAGGTTCGTTTGGGAGAGTTTATCGTTCTAAAAACAACTACTATTGCATTAAGGCCAGGTTCCCATTGCTACTCTGACGGAGATTTTATCGTTCTCAAAACAACTACTACTGCATTAGGGCCAGGTTCCTGTTGGTGCTCTGAGGGAGAGTTTATCGTTCTAAAAACAACTTCTACTGCATTAGGGCCAGGCTCCTGTTGGTGCTCTGAGGGAGTGATTATCGCTCTAAAAAAAACTACTACTGCATTAGGGCCATTTTCCAGTTGATGCTCTGAGGGAGAGATTATCGTTATAAAAACAACTGCTACTGCATTAGGGCCAGGTTCCTGTTGCTGCTCTGAGGGAGAGATTATCGTTATAAAAACAACTGCTACTGCATTAAGGCCAGGTTCCTGTTGGTGCTCTGAGGGGGAGTTTATCGTTCTAAAAACAACTACTACTGCATGAGGGCCAGGTTCCTGTTGGTGCTCTGAGGGAGAGTTTATCATTCTAAAACAACTACTACTGTATTAGGGCCAGGCTCCTGTTGGTGCTCTGAGGGAGTGATTATCGTTCTAAAAACAACTACTACTGCATTAGGGCCAGGTTCCTGTTGGTGCTCTGAGGGAGAGATTATCATTCTAAAAACAAATACTACTGCTTTAGGGCCAGGATCCTGTTGGTGCTCTGAGGTAGAGTTTATTGTTCTAAAAACAACTGCTACTGCATTAGGGCCAGGTTCTTGTTGGTGCTCTAAGGGAGAGATTATCGTTCTAAAAACAACTACTACTGCATTAGGGCCAGGTTCCTGAGGGAGAGCTTATCGTTCTAAAAACAACTACTATTGCATTATTGCCAGGTCCCAGTTGCTGCTCTGACGGAGAGTTTATCGTTCTCAAAACAACTGCTACTGCATTAAGGCTAGGTTCCTGTTGGTGCGCTGAGGGAGAGATTATTGTTCTAAAAATAACTACTACTGTATTAGGGCCAGGTTCCTGTTGGTGCTCTGAGGGAGAGATTATCGTTCTAAAACAACTACTACTGCATTAGGGCCAGGTTCCTGTTGGTGCTCTGAGGGAGAGATTATCGTTCTAAAAACAACTACTACTGCATTAGGGGAGGTTCCTGTTGGTGCTCTGAGGGAGAGATTATCGCTCTAAAACAACTACTACTGCATTAGGGCCAGGTTCCTGTTGGTGCTCTGAGGGAGAGTTTATCGTTCTAAAAACAACTACTACTGCATTAGGGCCAGGTTCCTGTTGGTGCTCTGAGGGAGAGTTTATCGTTCTAAAAACAACTGTTACTGCTTTAGGGCCAGGTTCCTGTTGGTGCTCTGAGGGAGAGATTATCCTTATAAAAACAACTGCTACTGCATTAAGGCCAGGTTCCTGTTGGTGCTCTGAGGGAGAGTTAATCGTTATAAAAACAAGTACTACTGCATTAGGGCCAGGTTCCTGTTGGTGCTCTGAGGGAGAGATTATTGTTCTAAAAACAACTACTACTGCATTAGGGCCAGGTTCCTGTTCGTGCTCTGAGGGAGAGATTATTGTTCTAAAACAACTGCTACTACATTACGGGCAGGATCCTGTTGGTGCTCTGAGGGACAGTTTATCGTTCTAAAAACAACTACTAATGCATTAGGGCCATGTTCCTGTTGGTGCTCTGAGGGAGGGTTTATCGTTGTAAAAAAAAATAATACTACTTTAAGGTCAGGTACCTGTTGGTGCTCTGAGAGAGAGTTTATCGTTCTAAAAAAAACTACTACTGCATTAGAGCCAGGTTCCTGTTGGTGCTCTGAGGGAGAGTTTATCGTTCTAAAAAAAACTACTACTGCATTATGGCCAAGCTCCTGTTGGTGCTCTGAGGAAGTGATTATCGTTCTAAAAACAACTACTACTGCATTAGGGCCAGTTTCCTGTTGGTGCTCTGAGTTAGAGATTATCATTCTAAAAACAACTACTACTGCTTTAGGGCCAGGTTCCTGTTGGTCCTCTGAGGGATAGTTTATCTTTCTAAAAACAACTGCTACTGCATTAGTGCCAGGTTCTTGTTGGTGCTCTGAGGGAGAGTTTATCGTTCTAAAAACAACTACTATTGCATTAAGGCCAGGTTCCCATTGCTACTCTGACGGAGAGTTTATCGTTCTCAAATCAACTGCTACTGCATTAAGACCAGGTTCCTGTTGGTGTGCTGAGGGAGAGATTATCGCTCTAAAACAACTACTACTGCATTAGGGCAATGTTACTGTTGGTGCTCTGAGGGACAGATTACCATTCCAAAAAAAACTACTACTGCATTAGGGCCAGGTTACTGTTGGTGCTCTGAGGGAGAGTTTATCGTTCTAAAAACAACTACTACTGCATTAGGGCCAGGTTCCTGTTGGTGCTCTGAGGGAGAGTTTATCGTTCTAAAAACAAATACTAATGCTTTAGTGCCCGGTTCCTGTTGGTGCTCTGAGGGATAGTTTATCTTTCTAAAAACAACTGCTACTGCATTAGGGCCAGGTTCTTGTTGGTGCTCCAAGGGAGAGATTATCGTTCTAAAAGCAACTACTACTGCATTAGGGCCAGGTTCCTTTGGGAGAGTTTATCGTTCTAAAAACAACTACTATTGCATTAAGGCCAGGTTCCCATTGCTACTCTGACGGAGATTTTATCGTTCTCAAAACAACTACTACTGCATTAGGGCCAGGTTCCTGTTGGTGCTCTGAGGGAGAGTTTATCGTTCTAAAAACAACTTCTACTGCATTAGGGCCAGGCTCCTGTTGGTGCTCGGAGGGAGTGATTATCGCTCTAAAAAAAACTACTACTGCATTAGGGCCATTTTCCAGTTGATGCTCTGAGGGAGAGATTATCGTTATAAAAACAACTGCTACTGCATTAGGACCAGGTTCCTGTTGCTGCTCTGAGGGAGAGATTATCGTTATAAAAACAACTGCTACTGCATTAAGGCCAGGTTCCTGTTGGTGCTCTGAGGGGGAGTTTATCTTTCTAAAAACAACTACTACTGCATGAGGGCCAGGTTCCTGATGGTGCTCTGAGGGAGAGATTATTGTTCTAAAAACAACTACTACTGCATTAGGGCCAGGTTCCTGTTGTTGCTCTGAGTGAGAGATTATCATTCTAAAACAACTACTACTGTTTTAGGGCCAGGCTCCTGTTGGTGCTCTGAGGGAGTGATTATCGTTCTAAAAACAACTACTACTGCATTAGGGCCAGGTTCCTGTTGGTGCTCTGAGGGAGAGATTATCATTCTAAAAACAAATACTACTGCTTTAGGGCCAGGATCCTGTTGGTGCTCTGAGGTAGAGTTTATTGTTCTAAAAACAACTGCTACTGCATTAGGGCCAGGATCTTGTTGGTGCTCTGAGGGAGAGATTATCGTTCTAAAAACAACTACTACTGCATTAGGGCCAGGTTCCTGAGGGAGAGCTTATTGTTCTAAAAACAACTACTATTGCATTATTGCCAGGTCCCAGTTGCTGCTCTGACGGAGAGTTTATCGTTCTCAAAACAACTGCTACTGCATTAAGGCCAGGTTCCTGTTGGTGCGCTGAGGGAGAGATTATCATTCTAAAAATAACTACTACTGCTTTAGGGCCAGGTTCCTGTTGGTGCTCTGAGGGAGAGATTATTGTTCTAAAACAACTGCTACTACATTACGGGCAGGATCCTGTTGGTGCTCTGAGGGACAGTTTATCGTTCTAAAAACAACTACTAATGCATTAGGGCCATGTTCCTGTTTGTGCTCTGAGGGAGGGTTTATCGTTGTAAAAAAAACTAATACTACTTTAAGGTCAGGTTCCTGTTGGTGCTCTGAGAGAGAGTTTATCGTTCTTAAAAAAACTAATACTGCATTAGAGCCAGGTTCCTGTTGGTGCTCTGAGGGAGAGTTTATCGTTCTAAAAAAAACTACTACTGCATTAGGGCCAGGTTCCTGTTGGTGCTCTGAGAGAGAGTTTATCGTTCTACAAACAACTACTACTGCATTATGGCCAAGCTCCTGTTGGTGCTCTGAGTAAGTGATTATCATTCTAAAAACAACTACTACTGCATTAGGACCAGTTTCCTGTTGGTGCTCTGAGTTAGAGATTATCATTCTAAAAACAACTACTACTGCTTTAGGGCCAGGTTCCTGTTGGTCCTCTGAGGGATAGTTTATCTTTCTAAAAACAACTGCTACTGCATTAGGGCCAGGTTCTTGTTGGTTCTCTGAGGGAGAGATTATCGTTCTAAAAACAACTGCTACTGCATTAAGGCCAGGTTCCTGTTGGTGCTCTGAGGGGGAGTTTATCGTTCTAAAAACAACTACTACTGCATGAGGGCCAGGTTCCTGTTGGTGCTCTGAGGGAGAGATTATTGTTCTAAAAACAACTACTACTGCATTAGGGCCAGGTTCCTGTTGTTGCTCTGAGGGAGAGATTATCATTCTAAAACAACTACTACTGTATTAGGGCCAGGCTCCTGTTGGTGCTCTGAGGGAGTGATTATCGTTCTAAAAACAACTACTACTGCATTAGGGCCAGGTTCCTGTTGGTGCTCTGAGGGAGAGATTATCGTTCTAAAAACAACTACTACTGCATTAGGGGAGGTTCCTGTTGGTGCTCTGAGGGAGAGATTATCGCTCTAAAACAACTACTACTGCATTAGGGCCAGGTTTCTGTTGGTGCTCTGATGGAGAGTTTATCGTTCTAAAAACAACTACTACTGCATTAGGGCCAGGTTCCTGTTGGTGCTCTGAGGGAGAGTTTATCGTTCTAAAAACAACTGCTACTGCTTTAGGGCCAGGTTCCTGTTGGTGCTCTGAGGGAGAGATTATCGTTCTAAAAACAACTACTACTGCATTAGGGCCAGGTTCCTGTTGGTGCTCTGAGGGAGAGTTTATCGTTCTAAAAACAACTACTACTGCATTAGGGCCAGGCTCCTGTTGGTGCTCTGAGGGAGTGATTATCGCTCTAAAAAAAACTACTACTGCATTACAGCCAGTTTCCTGTTGGTGGTCTGAGGGAGAGTTTATCGTTCTAAAAACAAATACTACTGCTTTAGGGCCAGGTTCCTATTGGTGCCCTGAGGGAGAGTTTATCATTCTAAAAACAACTACTACTGCATTAGGGCAAGGTTACTGTTGGTGCTCTGAGGGACAGATTACCGTTCTAAAAACAACTACTACTGCATTAGGGCCAGGTTACTGTTGGTGCTCTGAGGGAGAGTTTATCGTTCTAAAAACAACTACTACTGCATTAGGGCCAGGTTCCTGTTGGTGCTCTGAGGGAGAGTTTATCGTTCTAAAAACAAATACTAATGCTTTAGAGCCAGGTTCCTGTTGGTGCTCTGAGGGATAGTTTATCTTTATAAAAACAACTGCTACTGCATTAGGGCAGGTTCTTGTTGGTGCTCTGAGGGAGAGATTATCGTTCTAAAAGCAACTACTACTGCATTAGGGCCAGGTTCCTGTGGGAGAGTTTATCGTTCTAAAAACAACTACTATTGCATTAAGGCCAGGTTCCCATTGCTACTCTGACGGAGAGTTTATCGTTCTCAAAACAACTGCTACTGCATTAAGACCAGGTTCCTGTTGGTGTGCTCAGGGAGAGATTATCGTTCTAAAAACAACTACTACTGCATTAGGGCCAGGTTCCTGTTGGTGCTCTGAGGGAGAGTTTATCGTTCTAAAAACAACTTCTACTGCATTAGGGCCAGGCTCCTGTTGGTGCTCTGAGGGAGTGATTATCGCTCTAAAAAAAACTACTACCGCATTAGGGCCATTTTCCAGTTGATGCTCTGAGGGAGATATTATCGTTATAAAAACAACTGCTAATGCATTAGGGCCAGGTTCCTGTTGCTGCTCTGAGGGAGAGATTATCGTTATAAAAACAACTGCTACTGCATTAAGGCCAGGTTCCTGTTGGTGCTCTGAGGGGGAGTTTATCGTTCTAAAACCGGGATTACGTCA
>BLSH010424306.1:91914-109364 GCA_018402905.1 Glandirana rugosa | reverse complement strand
GGACGATGACCTTCCGGAGGTCAAGTGGTTAAAAATCTTGCAATTTCTTTTTGCAAGAATTATTTTTATTATATACTTTGTGTGCATATGCATGTGTGTGTATATATATATATATATACATACCGTATGTTCCTAACATTATGTTCTATTTCCAGAGGCACTGGGGTGAGCAATCAGGGCACTGGGGAGTATAGATAAGGAGAAGCAACTGCCAATGTAAGTTCTGCCATCAGCATCTGAAATTATTTTTAAAAATTGGGTTTAATATGACTTTAAGGTGTTTTTTGTGTTTTTTAAGGTAGAAATACAATTTCCAATGAAACGCTGATCCGCTCTGGCACAGTGGCACCAGGAGTGCAGTTCCGTGTTCTCTATCCAGGACCGTTCCTTTTCCTGCATGCAGAAAATCATTTCTTCTTTCTATGGACTTGTGCAAACTTCCAGGCGAGTGACATCCTGCGTCACACGGCCATTTCCTGTTGTGCCCGTCTGCTAAGCTGAAGTGCCCACTGCGGTTCTACAGACTATCGGTGTGATGTAATTGCCTTCCTATCACAGATAACGGGAGTTTTGTGCCATCTCAGACTCACTATCAATCACTGTGAGCTGTCCAAGGCGGAGTGTTTAATGGGACTAATAAAGATCATGTGATCAATGGTGCCAAGGTTCAGGATTGAACGGGGTGTGAAGAAGATCATGTGATCGATGGTACTAAGGTTCAGGACTTAACAGGGCGTGAAGAAGATCACGTGACCAATGGTAAGAAGGTTTGGGACTGAACTGGCTGTGAAGAAGAATCTCGTGACCAATGGTGAGAAGGTTTTGCACTAAACAGGATGTTAAAGCGAGTTCCACCCATAAAATTTTTTGTTACATCATTCAATTGAAGGAAAACCATTTTTTATACTCACCCTAAGTCGCTTGTTGCTAGGTGGTCTCTGTAATCTGCCCCTTTTAGGTCCTAGGCTCTTCTCCTCACTTCCTGCTTCGCCTGGCCTCCTGGGAGATGTGACTCATCATTTCCCAGGAGTCAATGGGCTTCCCTGTACTGTAAAATCGTGTTATTTCCAGACAGGAAATTACGCGATTTAAGGCGGACCGAGATTGAGGAGTGCATGATGGTTACCCACCATGCACTTCTTTCAGGAAGAGATGCCAGGAGACTATGGATGGGCTTCAGATGCCCTCACCTAAAATGGAAAAGTCCAGCAGTGAGAGAAACTAAATTGTGAGTAAAAAATTCATGGAATTACTAGGCGATTTGAAAGTAAGGAAACAAAAGGTTGCATCTATTTAGTATTAAAAGAGTGGATGCCAAAGAAAAAAATCTGAGTGGAACTCCACTTTAAGAAGATCATGTGACCAATGATGAGAAGGTTTGAGACTTAATAGGCTGTGAAGAAGATCATGTGACCAATGATGAGAAGGTTTGAGACTTAATAGGCTGTGAAGAAGATCATGTGACCAATGGTGAGGAGTTTTGGGACTCCTCAGGCTGTGAAAAAGATCACATGACCAATGGTGAAAAGGTTTGGAACTGAACAGGCTGTGAAGATGATCATGTGACCAATGGTGAGACAGTATGGGACTGAACAGGGTGTGAAGAAGATCATGTGATCAATGCTTAGAAGGTTTGTGACTCAATAGGCTGTGAATAAGGTCATGTGACCAGTGGTGAGAAAGTTTGGGATTGAACAGGGCATGAAGAAGATCATGTGACCAATGGTGAGAAGGTTTGGGTCTCATCAGGCTGTAAAGAAGATCATGTGATTGATGGTGAGACAGTTTGGGACTGAACAGGCTGTGAAGAAGATCATTTGACCAATGGTGAGAAGTTTTGGGGAATCAGTAGGCTGTTAAGAAGGTCATGTGACCAATGGTGAGAAGATTTGGGACTGAACTGGTTGTGAAGATCATGTGACCAATGGTGAGAAGGTTTGAGACTCAATAGGCTGTGAAGATCATGTGACCAATGGTGAGAAGGTTTGGGACTGAACAGGGTGTGAAGAAGATCACACAATTGATGGTGAGAAGGTCCAGGTCTGAACACGCTGTAATGAAGATCATGCGATTGATGGTGCCAAGGTTCAGGACTGTGTAGTCTGTTAAGTAGAAGATGTGACTGATGATGCCACATAGGGATGAGATGACGGATCGGTCCAAAACTAGGTTCAAACTGAACTATTACTGTTTAAGCATTCGGGTGAATGTTTGAACGTTAGCCCATTGGGCGGGAGCCGTGCATCATATATGGAATTGGTATTTCTACTGCTTCTATATATGACAGTTTCCCACAGTTACTGGTTCCTAAAGAAGTAATGGATTCAAAGTTTCTATGAACCATTGATCTCCTAAGTAACCCCTGCACCTTTTAACAAAGGGGTTGGGATAGCATTGACATCACTGCCCAAATATAGCCAATGGCCATATTTGGTCACCACCGGCGTCCAAGCCCCTACTTGACCATAATGAAGGCAGTCTGTAATAAAGATTGTGTAATTGATGATGCCAAGGTTCAGAACGGAGCAGGATGTGAAGATTATGTGATCCATGGTGCCAAAGTTTTGGTACAGAACAGGCTGTGAATAAAATTGTGTGATCATGGTGCCAAGGTTTGGCACTTAACAGGCTGTGAGAAAGAAATTCAGGTGATGGTGGTCCTCAAAGATCCAAGTGGTCAGACTTAAAGAACAGATTAGGAGGAGAGGCATGAGAGCCCTATGTATAATACAAGTATCAAAATGTCATTATCTTTTCAATTAAGAGAAACAAAAAGAAGAGATGAAAAAACTAACATTTGGGGAGGTTGTGATGACCAGGTGGGCAGAACCATGCAACATTCCATGAAAGCAGGTGGAGAAAATTGCCGGTCCCCATGCAGGGTAAAATTGGTCACTCTCTAGGCTATGGAGATCCCAATACTGAATCCTCTATGGGTTCTCAGATGGGTATTAAACTGGTAGGATAAGAGGAGGTAAAAAACCTGTTGGTGAAACAAATGGCAGAGGCGCCCGCTGTGGTGTGTCTAAGGATGGATTGGAGTCATCAAGTTAGATGAACCTCAGAAAGCTTTATTTCACAAAAACATGCTTTCCGTGTCTATAACTTAGTAGTTCCTCAGCAATTGGCGATATACAAATGTTTGGCCTTTCTAGGCTCTCTTTTCCACTCCTTCACCTGACACACTTGGGTGAAAGAGAAAACACAGAAATGTCAAACATTTGTTTGTCCCGTAAACTGAGGAGGTGGCGAGTTATAGCCACGGAAAGGGTGTTTTGGTGAAATAAAGTTATGGTAGGTCCATCTAACTTGATAACTCTGACCCATACTTAGACACACGAAACTGGGTGCCTCTGCTATTCATTTCACCAATGGGCTTTTCACCTCATCCTACCAGGCTGTGAATGGTGGATCATGTGATCGGGTCAAGCTTCAGGACTGAACATTGCTGATCAGTAAAGTACAATTTTTTTTTTTGTTCTCGGGCACCATTGTGATGGGTGCCCCATGAAGAACACGTGGACAGTCTCTATGAAGGAGAATTAAGAGTTATACAGTCTCTGAGGACAGTAAGGCAGGCTGAACAGTACAAGTCCAACAGGTTCTGTACAGAGTTCTTCAATTATTACAGATCAATAGAAATTGCTTTCAAGCCTTTTACTACTCACAGGTCCTCTTTGGTCACCAACAAATCCCTCCACAGGGAACCTCTCCTCACACTGAGCACGGTTTCTAGTATCAACCCTCTAAAATATTTCCCTCTCATGCTGCAGTAAGCCGTGTTTACGCTGGAAGGAAAGCAAAATAGCTGTATCCCTCACCTGCACAGCTGACCCGGCCCAATCTGGCCATTGCTTCATTTATTCCCTTTGACGTTCTCTACTTTTTATAAATGGACCTTATTGTGTTAATTTACCGACCTTAAACAATTGGAGCGCCATTGAACAATAGCATGCTGTAGCCTTATATTTCTCTTTTCCATTTTTTCATCTGAAGTTGTAGTACTAACTGGTGCACACACAAATAATATTCCTATCCACCTTCACCAGTAAACTGGATTTATGGTTTCAGTGTCATCCCCGTCCCCATATTTCATGACTTACTTGTGCTGTACTGTGTCTGGCCTGTATGGGTGTCTCTAGCGCTAGGCACCCAAGGAAAGTTACCCCATACCTCTTGTGGGGTACCCCAGGTCCAGTGCTGTGACCACCCAACTTTTTTTCTTTTTAGTTTCAGTGCTGCGGTGAGACTTTCACTGGCGCACCGGCTGATTCCCCCAAAGCACAGGAAGGCTTCTCCTTGGCTCTGAAGTCACATGACACACCTAAAGGGAGGACTTCCTCTCACTGAGCACTGCACTAGTCGGAGGTCTGGTGAGTGGACTTTGGGGGTGTAGATTACTGTACCGGGGGGGTATTTAAGGTGGAGGGGAGCTCTGTACTGGGGGAAATTTGGTGGGGAGAGAGATCTGCACTGGAGAGAATTTGGGGCTAGGAGAGAGAGAGACCTTTACTGAGTGGATTTGGGGAGAGAGAAGGATCTGCACTGGGGATGTTGGGTGGAAAAAGGTGTCTGTACTGGGAGGTGGGGGTTGGTGAGAGAGACCTGTATTGAGTGGATTTGAGGATAGAGAGAAATTTGCACTGGGGGTTGGCCAGAAAGAGGTGTCCGTACTGGTGGTGGTGGTGGGGGGGGGGCGATTTGGTGAAAGAGATCTGTAATGGGGGTTTGGGGAGGGGGGGGGGCATTTTTGAGGTGGAGATTTTACTGGGAGTAAGGTGTAAGATTTCTTTCAGCTTCACAAACCGCTCCCAACTGCTCATGCGTGAGCCGCACTTAGCTATCTGAACGGTCCCCCAGCCTCCTGGGACCAGTCTCAAGAGGTTGCATATAGCCCATCGCCTAGGCCAGGGGTAGGCAACCTCGGCACTCCAGCTGTGGTGCAGCTACAAGTACCATGAGACATTGCAAGACCCTGACAATCACAAGCTTGACTCCTAGAGGAATTTGTAGTTTCACCACGGCTGGAGTGCCAAGGTTGCCTACCCCTGGCCTAGACGGGCCGAATATGATGTGGAGGGGGGGGGGGGGGGAGAGAAAAGTGGAACTTCCCTTTTTCAGCGAAGTTCCACTTAATGGTAAGCTCAGACAAAGTGTTAGCTCTCTGACTATTTTCAGTGTGCCCAAAATCATATGTACCACAAGCATCTATTTTTCTTTTTAATGCTTGTACTGAGGTTTTTGTGTGTCTGAGATTTTTTTTTCACTGGTGGCAGAGCAGTTAAAACATATTTTTATGGGTACAAGAAGCCCAGGTTTTATTCAATCATGCCCCTCCCACTGATAACACAATTTGGTCATACTGATTGCAGTGGTGGGCGCCACAGTATTACTGTCCTTGGAATGCTCAAAGGTTCCCCAAGTACTCTGCAATTCTAGCAATGCCCCTGGCCTGCAGGATGTTCATTTCAGCAGCACACACATTTCTTAATTTTCTGTTTAAGTCGGCTTCATGATGGACTTACCACTGTCTTCAGGTGTGGAAAAATCAGTTCGAACAAATGTGTGGATCCAAATGCAGAGATTAATTCAAAGACCACCTTTTTCAAACATAAGAATTACACTACAGACGAGATCATATTTAACAAACTTTATTACAATTAGGTTGCAATGAGAAATAACAAATTATTTGCATATATATTGATCTTCTGGGTGCAACTGAAAATGACTTAGTGCACCCAACTTGGCATCCTGGGCTTAAGCTGCTAAAGCTGAAAAATATCTGCTTTGTGACTTAGTGTAGCACTCTGAACATATTATATTGGCACATAAAACAGTATCAAGATTCCACCATTTAAAGCCTGGATGACTTCAGCAGCCTTATGCTGGGGGAATAAATAACACGCTAAATCCTGTCCATCCATGTCAACAGGTTGAAGTTCCTTTCCACCAGGAAGTCATTGTCTTTGGTACGTTTTGTAGAGTGATTCATCCACAAACCAGTTGGCTGGTATCTCTCATGATGTCAGCTTGTGATGTGGTGGCCTCCAAAACTGGCTACAGTAGACGGGTATAAACTATAGGAAGGAGATGAATGAAGAGTCACTCAAGACTGGCTTTGATGGGCTGGTATCCCTATTGTGAATGGGATTCCACTTTTGTTGAGGCTTACTTCCAAATTGACTCTGGTGAGCTAGTATCTCTATTAGGTATGAGATGTCCGCTTGTGATGAGGAGTCTTTCAAAACTGGTTCTGGTGGGCTGGTATCTTTATTAGGAATAGATTGTCCACTGGTGATGAGGATTCCACCAAAACTGGTTCTGGTGGGCTGGTATCTTTATTAGGAATAGATTGTCCACTGGTGATGAGGATTCCACCAAAACTGGTTCTGGTGGGCTGGTATCTTTATTAGAAATGGATTGTCCATTGGTGATGAGGATTTCACCAAAAATTGCGCTGGTGGGCTGGTATCTCTCTTAAGAGTGAAATATCCGCTTGTGACGAGAAGTCTTCCAAATCTGGCTTAGTTGGGCTGGTATCTCCATCAGAAATGAGATTCTGTTCGTGATAAAGAATCCTCAATAGGGCAGGATAAAAATGGGAGTATCGATGTCTTACATCTGCGGTTATCACATGGTTAGCAAACATATTTTGGTCCAAATAGTATATAAATTGAAGAAGATTGGGGTTTATGAATCTAGAGAATGCTATAGGACCATCATAGAGTGATTTAAAAGATGGCAGCTGTTACCGGAAATAAAGATTTTCCAACATGATATTGAGAAGGGTTTATTTTCTAGATATTCAGTATGTGCATCTGTAGTTATGACATGAGAAGACCAGTTCACATCAAGAGACTTCAACATCTGCTTAGTCGCTGCTTGGACGGTTTGCCACGTTTCTCCTTTTGGCATAAATCATGGCATCCTGCAGCAGAGAAAAACACAATTCCATTCATTATATTGTATAATTGTATCATTAGTGTGTAACACTAAGAGGCTCATCCAATACAATGGTAATAGAGAATGAACTAGCCATGAACACTTTGTTAGTATCTCTGCGTGTGATGAATTCCCTTACAAAACTTGACAGCAGATGCGTGCTAATGTGGAAAGCATTTTTAAAGATGGCGCATAGGCACCCCCCCAAGATTCAAGATCATGCACCACTGCTTGAGACTCTCAAATAGATAATAGAGGTCCCCATTGTGGGAAGTATGGAGGAGATGTGGCTGGACTCAGTCTATGTTTTCACTGGGGGTCCAGGAGGTTTCTGGGCTGCATTGGATCCAAATTTTCATTGGCCCAGATACTGATTCATCTGGCGTGCTGTCATCAGTTGGTAATAAATTCTGCCTGGAACTAAAATTGATTGAATTCAAGATTTGATCTGCTACCGTCTGGCAAATTTAGGCCGGGGTCTCATTCAAAGGGTAGAGACTCTGCCACAGGTTGCCAGCTTAGAGGAACTCTTAAATATCTTATCTTTATGTCAGGAAGGGCATGCCAGCGTGCAAGATGGATTTATGTGCGCAGTCGCAGACCAGCAGTCTTACACATCCATTCATGCTCATCCGCATGTGCAATCACATGCTTGTACATGCACATCTGTCACAAAAGTTGGAGCCATTTAAACTGAGGCAATGCTCAGGTTCAGTGCGGTCTCATCTACAGTGTTTCCCGTGTGATCTGTGACCCATTACCTGCATCTGATACCAATTCTCGTCTCAGCTTGTCCTAACTACCCTTTGAACTCTGGCTGCACTGACATCGGCTTGCTTCTTGACCTCTGCTCCTGTAGCCACCATACTGCTGATCCGATACCAAAGCTGGCCTGCATCCTGACCACACTGTTGTCTATGTACTTGTATCTGATCCGATTACCAGTCTCTGACCGGGCTTGTCCGACTTCGCTGTTCCTCTACCCACTGCCTAGTGCCTTTAAGCACCTACCTGCTACCAGGCAGCACTACAACTCATCATCTGTTTGCTGGCCAGACAGCACCAGCCTATCACCTGCCTACTACCAGCCATTCTGCTGCGGTCTACTGTCAGCTTCCTTCTGTCCCAGCTGGACTATTCTGCTCAGCATTGCTGCTAGTAAGATCAACAGTCACTCATGCCCCTCTGTGCTCTTGAGCCACCTGTCCACTCTATCAGGAACCTGAGCTAGAGGTGTAGGAGAGACCTTCCTCATCACCAGGGCTGGTGCAAGGATTTTTGACACCCTAGGCTAAACCTAATTTTGCCGCCCCCTTGGCTTCACCCCTGACTCCGCCCCATTTCCCTGCCCAGCCTGATCAGCACCAATCAAATGCAGCCTCACAGGGGTTGGGGGTGGGGGGGGGGGTTATTTGGCAAATCAGTCCCTATTTCTATATACATTTGCAAACGGCACGTGATAATACAATCCCATTATCTCAGTCAGACTGTGTCAGTTTTTACATGAACCAATGCAGAGCAGCCAGTGACAGATCAACAGTGGCCAGGCGCCCCTAGGCGGCAGTGCGCCCTAGGCGGCCGCCTACTTCGCCTAGTGGTAGAGCCGGCCCTGCTCATCACATCAGGTTCCTCCACTCATGGAGCTTAGATCGTGACTGGGCTAGTAGGAGCTTGTCTACCATATAATAATAGACTTAATAGTGTGTGACATATTATACATTTATGCCATTTTAAGTTGTTATTTGGAATCCTATAGTCCCAGTAAGAGCAAAAGCACACATCAATTTTAGAATTGTCAACTGTTTGTTGGCCATTCACTTCGTGACCTCCAGTCAGTAAGGGCCAGCAGGGAGACCCATGTTCTGGAAGGGAGTAAAGATGGTCAGGAGACCTGTGTTCTGTAAGAGGAAGATGGAAGGAATGGGACCTTTTTTTCCAGAAGGGAGACGGTAGGAGGGCATTGGACCCATCTCGGACTGGAGTATGTGAGAGCTGGAGACCTGTGTTCTGGAAGGTATTTCAGATGGATAGGAGACCCAGGTTTGGTAAGAGGGAAGAGGGAGGGAATGGCATCTTTTTTTCTAGAAGGGAGACTGTAGAAGGTCATGGAACCCATCTTGCTCTGGGCTGAGTGAGAAGGAGACCCATGTTCTGGAAGTTAGGACAGATAACAGTAAACCCAGGTCTGGAAGTGACAGTGGAAGGGCATGGTTTTCTGGATGGGAGCACGAGAGAAAAATTCCACATTGTGAAAACATGGAATAGACTCCATACAGAGGTGATTTTGGTGCTGGTAGGTTGCTTTAAAAAAGGCCTGAATTCTTTCCTTAATGTAAACAATAACTGGGTACTAACATTTATAGGTAAAGTTAATCCAGGGAAGATTTTCTCTGGATCAACTTTACCTATAAATGTTAGTACCCAGTTATATTATGCGATTGCTACTCGGGGAATCAGGAGGGAATTTTTTCCCCATCTATAGCAAATTGGATCATGCTTTGCTGGGGTTTTTTTTGCCTTCCTCTGGATCAACTTTTTTTTTGGTTGAACTGGATGGACTAGTGTCTTTTTTTAACCTATGTAACTATCTAACGATAGAGCAAAAAGACTTGTATTTTGGAAGGTAGGGCAGATTAGCAGGTGACCTGTTCTCCCACTGTAACTTTCAGAACATTAACCACTTCCCGCCCGGTGCATAGACAAATGACGTCCGGGTGGGTGGTTCATTATCCTGACTGGACGTCTATTGACATCCTCAGGATAATCCGATCGGTGGTGCCGTGGGTCAGTCTGACCCACCACATTACCGACCAAGGTAAAAGGCTTCGAACCCGAAGCCTTTTACCATGTGATCAGCCGTGACCAATCACGGCTGATCACAGTGTAAATAGGAAGAGCCGTTTATCGGCTTTTCCTCTGCTCAGGTCTGCAGACCTGAGCAGCGGAGAGCCGATCGGCTGCTCTCGTAACGGGGGGGGGGGGGCTGCGCTGAACATTTATCAGCGCAGCCACCCTCAGGATCACCCCACTGGACCATCAGGGAGCCTGCCCAAGACCACCAGGGAGCCCCCCCCCCGGACATCGCACAGAGGCCGCCCAGGACCACCAGGGAGCCCCCACTAGACCACCAGGTAAGGGCAATATAGTGCACTGTAGGGATGGCACTGTGCCCATGTATGATGCCTGGCAGTGCCATCCCTAACAGTGCTTGTTGCACCAGTGCCCACCTGTGCCACCTATCAGTGCCCACCTGTGCCACCTATCAGTGCCCACCTGTGCCACCTAAAAGTGCCCACCTGTGCCACCTAAATGTGCCCACCTGTGCCACCTAAAAGTGCCACCTATCAGTGCCCATCAGTGCCCAGTGCCACTTATCAGTGCCGCCTATGAGTATCCATCAGTGCCGCATATCAGTTCCACGTATCAGTGCCCGTCAGTGTTGCTTGTCAGTGCCGCCCATCAGTGCTGCATATGTGCCCCATCATCAGTGCAACCTTATCAGTGCCACCTCATCAGTGCCAATCTGTACTGCCTCATCAGTGCCCGTCAGTGTAGCCTCATCAGTGCCCATCAGTGTAGCCACATCAGTGCCCGTCAGTGATGGAGAAAATGTACTTTATACAAAGTTTTGTGACAGAAACAAAGAAAAATGTTTTTTTTTTTTTCAAAATTTTCGGTCTTTTTTTGTTTATAGCGGCGATCAGAAATGATGCAGAGGTGATCAAATACCACCAAAAGAAAGCTCTATTTGTGGGAACAAAATAATAACAATTTTGTTTGGGTACAATCAATAATAAAGACGGCCCTGAAGGTAGTGTGAATGAATTCTCTACTTGTAAGTGAACTGGTAACATACAGAGGTCATTGGCTATATACTGTACGCAAGTATTGTTCATTTTGTGACTGTAAAAGTGCAGCACTGTCTTAGTGTCCACAACAACCCAGCCGAACCTTTTGGCTATATTAGTGGGTGAGGTATGGTAAAGTAAATTTACGTTCAAATATCCAGCATGAATAGGCAATAAAACTGGTAGGCTAAAGTCCGTCCCCCATTGCAGGCTGTGTTTACTCCTCCCTCTCCCACCCCCTCCAGCTGCCCACACCTCCTCTTGTGAAGTCAAATAAGGCATGCTGGGGAAGGGGGTGGGTACAGGGTCGTTTCCATTGGCTAAGAATGCAGAAGAGCAACTGTAGTCTCTGGCTTTTTCAGAAACTGCATGGTTGGCAAACCTCTTGATTAGGGTGTGCCCAGGCACACATGCCACACCCCCTGTGTACGCCTATGTCTGTGCTACATTTACCTGACCTTTTGTACAATGATGATTCAGTAAGTTCCTATGTAGCTTCACTGCATCCAAGACCATTTCAACATACATTGCATGAAATATAAAGAAGGACAGAGGAATAAATGCTCATATACATATTCAGGTACTTGCCCCCTGCGCCTGATGCAGTAAATGGAACAGTGATTTAAAGAGAAGAATGGAGGTATCCTTACCAGATAGAAGCAGGAGGCCAGTATCATGGCTTTCATCGTCACCTCCAGGTCCATCGGAAATGTGACGGTGTACTGGTTCCCCTCACTTTTTATCATCCCCACCACATGCTGCTCATCTCGAGATTTCACCTTACAGGGACAAGTGTCACAGAGGTGTCAGAGACAAAAGCCACAGGAGATAAAGAAAAAAATTACAGAAAATAAGAACCATGAGAACAGCAAACATCTAAATAGACAAATAGTAGACAACAATAACTAACTCTGTATCCTTAAATTCCAATGTTTTATTCAAATGCCTGGAGTTGACCAGATACAATAGGGAAGGAGATGGCAGTAGATGGAGGTGATGACAGTTGGGTACACTAGATACAATAGGGAAGGGCATGGCAGTAGATGGAGGTGATGACAGTTGGGTACACTAGATACAATAGGGATGGAGATGGCAATGGATGGAGGTGATGACAGTTGGGTACACTAGATACAATAGGGAAGGAGATGGCAGTAGATGGAGGTGATGACAGTTGGGTACACTAGATACAATAGGGAAGGAGGTGGGAGTGGATGGAGGTGATGACAGTTGGGTACACTAGATACAATAGGGATGGAGATGGCAATGGATGGAGGTGATGACAGTTGGGTACACTAGAAACAATAGGTAAGGAGATGGCAGAGGATGGAGGTGATGACAGTTGGGTACACTAGATACAATAGGGAAGGAGATGGCAGTAGATGGAGGTGATGACAGTTGGGTACACTAGATACAATAGGGAAGGAGATGGCAGTAGATGGAGGTGATGACAGTTGGGTACACTAGATACAATAGGTAAGGAGATGGCAGAGGATGGAGGTGATGACAGTTGGGTACACTAGATACAATAGGGAAGGAGATGGCAATGGATGGAGGTGATGACAGTTGGGTACACTAGATACAATAGGTAAGGAGGTGGCAATGGATGGAGGTGATGACAGTTGGGTACACTAGATACAACAGGGAAGGAGATGGCAGAGGATGGAGGTGATGACAGTTGGGTACACTAGATACAACAGGGAAGGAGATGGCAGTGGATGGAGGTGATGACAGTTGGGTACACTAGATACAATAGGGAAGGATATGGCAGTGGATGGAGGTGATGACAGTTGGGTACACTAGATACAATAGGGAAGGAGATGGCAGTGTATGGAGGTGATGACAGTTGGGTACACTAGATACAATAGGGAAGGAAATGGCAGTGGATGGAGGTGATGACAGTTAAGTACACTAGAAACAATAGGGAAGGAGATGGCAGAGGATGGAGGTGATGACAGTTGGGTACACTAGATACAATAGGGAAGGAGATGGCAATGGATGGAGGTGATGACAGCTGGGTACACTAGATACAATAGGGAAGGATATGGCAGTGGATGGAGGTGATGACAGTTGGGTACACTAGATACAATAGGGAAGGAGGTGGGAGTGGATGGAGGTGATGACAGTTGGGTACACTAGATACAATAGGGAAGGAGGTGGGAGTGGATGGAGGTGATGACAGTTGGGTACACTAGATACAATAGGGAAGGAGATGGCAGAGGATGGAGGTGATGACAGTTGGGTACACTAGATACAATAGGGAAGGAGATGGCAGAGGATGGAGGTGATGACAGTTGGGTACACTAGATACAATAGGGAAGGAGATGGCAATGGATGGAGGTGATGACAGTTGGGTACACTAGATACAATAGGGAAGGAGATGGTAGTGGATGGAGGTGATGACAGTTGGGTACACTAGATACAATAGGGAATGACATGGCAGTGGATGGAGGTGATGACAGTTGGGTACACTAGATACAATAGAGAAGGATATGGCAGTGGATGGAGGTGATGACAGTTGGGTACACTAGATACAATAGGGAAGGAGGTGGGAGTGGATGGAGGTGATGACAGTTGGGTACACTAGATACAATAGGGAAGGACATGGCAGTGGATGGAGGTGATGACAGTCGGGTACACTAGATACAATAGGGAAGGACATGGCAGTGGATAGAGGTGATGACAGTCGGGTACACTAGATACAATAGGGAAGGACATGGCAGTGGATGGAGGTGATGACAGTTGGGTACACTAGATACAGTAGGGAAGGAGGTGGGAGTGGATGGAGGTGATGACAGTTGGGTACACTAGATACAATAGGGAAGGAGGTGGGAGTGGATGGAGGTGATGACAGTTGGGTACACTCGATATCATAGGGAATGGAGATGTGAAGGTTGTATAGATTGAAATGGGGCTTTTAAAAGTTCTAAATGTTGAAATGATTAGCTTAGTCAGGGATAACACTTAGCAAGAAGTACATTTTAATTTATGATTATAGTACGATTTTACTACTGACATAGATTTCAGGGAGTGGTTTGAAAATGGTAGTCTCTTATCCTCCAGCTATGAACGGAAAAGACTAAACAATTAAAAAATGTAAATGAAAGACTGGAGCACCAAGCTTACCCTCATTATCATTGGTCTCGTGTGATTGCATAACATTCCTGGGGTAACGGGGATGATCCTTTGTTGGGTGGGATACAATATCTTATAAAAATCAGCAATGCCCAATATTGGTCTAAATCCAACCCATGAGATCCAGCCTGCCTCTCCCAGAACTGGACTGGACTCTATGCTCGTTACAGTTTCCTTAGTGAAATACCTCAAAGGTTACATTCCCGAAGATGCTGGTCTGGAAGCTGGGGCCCAGGATCAGCAAAACAACCTCATTTGATGGGTTCATGATGGACAAGTGGGTGACGAAGGCTTTCAAGTGCAAAGTGACCGATCCGACGAGACCGTATGATGGGACAATCACCTCCATCTTGCTCTGGAAAAGAATCATCTTTGTTACGGTTATATCTTTTACAAGCTAAAAGTTAGTAACATTTTTAAATAATTTGCAAGGACACTTTATTTATAATGCGTACCCATGTGCTCCCTTAGGAGTGGCTGGTAGTGGTTCACCTGATCGCTGCCCTCAATCGCACCATATATCACACATCTGGAGACACTGACCAGGTCTTTCCTGGCTTTTGTTGTTTTATTTGGGGAAATAACTTGGATGGGGATAAGGGAGGACTGTGGGATGCCCAAGGAATTATAGTACAAGGATTCCATATACAAGCCTGTATATTCACACTTCACTGCAGACTCTCCCTCTGCAGACTATTGCTCCTCTCAACTCTCCAGCTCTTCACTTGCTGGCCGTTTCTCTTACAGTTCTCTCTCTACACAGAACTCACAGCTTTACCCGTCTTTGCTTCTCTCTAGCTCAGAACTTAGTTTCCAGCCTGAAGGGAAATTTATCAGACTTCTCTATACCTTTCTCTTCACCGCGGTTAGCACGTGGTGAGGCCTACCCTGTTGCAGCAGGACCTCAGGAACACCCATTACAGGCCAGGGATCACAGGCCCCTGAATGTGCAGCAAAGCACTTTAGTGCTACCCAGGCTTTTGACGGACTACAACTCCCAGCCCATCCCTCTTCCAGGTCCCATCGACCTGCTCTCTGGTAGTGATTCTCCTTTCCCTTGGGTGGCTCCCAAGGCTCCCACAGACTGTCCACCATTCCTCTCCCAGTCTGCTCCAGCACCTTCTCTTCCAGTCCCAGGGACCGTCACTCACCACACCGGTAGATACTTTAAAGCCTCCTGTAGCACCTCCACTCTTCTCCTGTCCCTCCTGTGCGGCTCCAGAAATCACCCTCCTTCCTGGCTGCACCAGAAAACTGAGGCCCCAAGCTCACCCTCCCCAGACTGGGGCAACCTCCCGGGTAGGGGTCTGCACCACAGCGCCTCTGCTACATCTCCAGACTTCCACCCGACACTACTCCTCCGCAGATTGGGCTGACTGAGTATTTAAGGAGGCCTGCCCCCTGTCAACCCTGCTTGGGGATTGGTCAGGGCTCCTTAGAACACTCAAGATGGCTCCACCCACCTCCCAGCTTTCTAACTAGAAAACCTCCAGGTTTCTAGAAAGAAGTGGGAGGTTCTGGTGACCTCATCTGTTAAGTCCACCCAATCCTCCCTGAGCCTCTCCTCCCAGCCCAGATCAAAGCATTCAGGCCTAGGCACCACAGTCAAGCCTAACTAAATTTACCACTCCTAGCCAAAAAACCCTGCTAGAAAACACACCTATACTATGGGGGCACTACACATGTGTGGCAGTGTCTGGGTGCACCTGTATTGTTAAAAGGGGTTACTAGATACTGATAAGTTCTCCACCTGCAGACCCTTACAACCACCAGGCCAGGGTTGTGGGGAAGAGACCCTTGTCCTCATCAACCTGGATGAAATGGAACCCTCCCATCCCTCCAGAAGAAGAAGAAAGAAGAAGGAGAAAGAAGACGAAGAAAGAAGAAGAAAGAAGAAAGAACTCCCTGGGACGAATGTTCCTGAGACCAAATTCATTGACTTAGAACATCAGCAATGTAGCTATTGGAGAACAATAAATAATATAAAATCAACCAACCAGGTGAGAACAGCAGCACCCGCAGTTCTCCACCACATCCATGACATCCTGCCCCGCATTGTCTTGGACCTTCAGATTGTAGATGGGCCCGCAGCACTTCGCTGTCTGAGTGGCCTGATACATCCGCTGGCCCATCTGATCCAGAACGTCAAAGCTCCGCCCCCAGCCTTGTGACGCCGTAACTACAGGAAAAAAGACAAGGACCTTGTGAGGAAATACACAGAAGATTATGCGACTTTATTAAACATAATTATAATGATACATAAAGTCCTGTTTTCAGGACCCCGTGCCCCCAGAAGCAATCAGCCCATTAATGGATCATAATACCATTACATGGGCTTCCTAACGCTTGTGCTTGGCTGTCACGGTGATCATGTGATCGGAAGCTTGTCCTATAGGCTTCCAATCATCACTGTGTGAGTGGGAGCCGTTGGCAACAGTGAGTGAGCATGTTCCAAGCATGGAACCATAGAATAAAGGCCACCACCATGCTGCCCCATATCCACACACAACCAGATTTAAGGAGTTAAATACAACTATCTCAATTATAGTTTCTCCTTGACCCTTTGTCTACTAAAATATGTTTATAAAGGTCCTGCAAAGGGGATAAAACTTTGGTTAATTTTTCCTCTTCCGCAATAAAATGCCCCCATCTGCCTGCTGCCTGTCTCCTCCGGCACTGTAAGCTGAGCTGTACATGCACAGCTCAGCTTACAGTGCTTGGCCGGGATGACCGCCATAGTTCCCAACTGTCCCCGATTTGGAGTCCCTCTTTCCTCCTCATTTGTCCCTCATGTTGGTCTGATCTATAGTTGTATATAAAATTCACTATTTCTCTGTCAAAAAGTGTTTCCCAGTTCTAAACCTTTCATCCAATTTCTAAATTGCTGCACCGGTAAATGTCAAAAACCAATATAATGGAATATTAGTGGTCGAAAAGGACACGTGGGTAGAGTTGAGCGAACACCTGGACGTTCGGGTTCTGCTGGTCCGTCCGAACTTCGGGACAAAGTCCGGGTCCGGGTCCGGACGGAACCCGAACGCTCGCACGGACAACGAACCCCATTGAAATCAATGGGGACCCGAACTTTTAGACACAAAAATGGCTGTAGGAAAGTCCTGGAAAGCCCTAGAGGGCTGCAAAAGGAAGTAAAATGGGGGTAAGGGTAGGGCAAGTGCCCTACAAAAAAATGGGGCCGAAAGGTCCTGAAAGGATGTCGGTAAAAACACAGATTTTCAAGCCCAGGGGTAACTAAAGTTACCCCAAGCAACAGGCACGCTCGCAAGCCCAAGGCAGGCCTGGGCCTGGGCCTGAAACAGGGCTTCAAGCCTGCCTGGTCGTCTTGGGCTTGCAGGTCCACAAGCGAGTTGAGATGGGTGCACAGGAAAAGCTGGTGATTATAAGGTAATATAACCAAAAACTGTAAATGGCCACGTCGTTAAATCTTTAACCTACTTTCCAAATCTTGACCCTTTGTGAAAAACTGTCTCTTTATCACTTAAAATATATGTTGATATCTAGGACAGAGAA
>BLSH010424306.1:77447-90537 GCA_018402905.1 Glandirana rugosa | reverse complement strand
AGCGGTATGTGAAATCTCTAATTTCTGCTATCTGTCCTCAGAGCAACAGCACAGACAGCAGTAGTAAAGTAATCTATCTCAGGATGCAGGATCAGGTCTTAAAATGTCTCAAATCTGTCCCTCACGCAGTCAGCTACCTTTCCCTACACTAACCCAAGGAGCATGTGACTGCAGCACTGTGACTCCAGCTTATAAAGAGGCTGGGTCACATGATGCACCGGCCAATCGAGACAGTGCCATTAGTAGGCATGGCTGTGATGGCTTCTAAGGGCAAACCAGTGAAACGCTTGTTGATTGGCTGCCCTGCAGCTTCTCAACACGTGGAGTAAAATAGCAGAACCCCGGACCGAACCCGAACAATTTTTGAAATGTCCGGGTCCGTGCCCCGGACACCCGAAAGTTCGGTACGGACCCGAACGTTACAGTCCGGGTTCGCTCAACACTACACGTGGGTTTAACCTAGTGGTTCTCAACTCCGGTCCTCGGGACCCACTAACAGGCCAGGTTTGCAGGATAACTGAAATGCATCACAGGTGATATAATTTGCTGCTCAGTAATTGCAGTATTCTAGTCTGCATCTCCCCAAGGTAATACTTAAAATCTGGCCTGTTAGTGGGTCCCGAGGACCGGAGTTGAGAACCACTGGTTTAACCAATCATTATATTTTTGGATAAATTCGCCTTTAAGGGGGCGTGGTGGGAGTGTGTGTCCTAGGCCTACATACTTTTGCTAGTAGGAGTCCCTCGTTCCCAACTCAAAAATTTAGAAGGTATGTAGCACCTTCCACCCCATCATCCCCCCACCAGCCAATGAAGAGGCCCAAAGACCGGCACTTGATAGAAGATGCCAACACCAGTTCTGGACCATTGCACAGGTAAGCGTTGAGATTTTAGTCTTGACATGTTTGGTATCTATTTACTCGATGCAACCTCATCTTTTATATATTACCCAAAAAAACTAGGTATTATCTGTTTGTGCGCACTAAAATTCATTTTCGTGGAACTTTGTCCTAAAAATATGCCTTTGATAAACAGCTGCGGCAATATTGTGCGACATAAAAAAAAATAGCAACAGCCACCATTTTATTCCTCAGGGCCTCTACTTTTAGCAAATATATCATTTGTTTTAGGGTTTACATGTCAATTCCTAGCAAAAAAAAAAAGTGAATAAATGTAAGAATCCCTGCGCGAGGACTATAGGTGAAATCTAGACTGCCGCCTTCCGAAAACTTCCTATTGAAGGAAGCGGAAATGAAATGGGATAAACGGATATGGCGCTGTCTATTGAATGAATAATGAAATATAATGTGAATTAATAGTATAAAGTGCTTTAAAGTGCAAATGTTAGAAGTTGAAAAAATATCCTCATATATCTCATATATAGGAAAAATACTAGAAAGTGCTGTCAAGTGGATAACAAGTCCAAGGTGGGTCTTAAAAGATAATATCAAACATCAAGTGTGAAATAAAAAGTGTATTCTTTAAAAGTGAAAAAATATATATAAAAAATATAGAAAATAAAAAATATAAAAAATATTTGATAAATGAAAAAAACTATCTCAGTTTTTTACTCCAACACAGAAAAAAATTTTTTAATTTTTAATTTTTTATTAGAATAAACTCCAACACAGTCTATTTATTTTTATCAGAATAAACTCCAGATTAATGATTTTTACGGGGATCAGAATACCATAGATCTCCTCCCATTTGTTCTCCGCCTTGCTCTATCATATTTATGTATTATACATAACCTACCTCCTTAAATATTTCAACTTCTAACATTTGCACTTTAAAGCACTTTATACTATTAATTCACATTATATTTCATTATTCATTCAATAGACAGCGCCATATCCGTTTATCCCATTTCAAAAAAAAAAAGTGGTTCAAGGTGAACTCCAGGCAGGCATAAAAGACACAAAGTAATTAGGGTTGCACCAATACCGGTATAGGTGCTGATACTAAGCATTTGCACAGGTATCAGTACTGGTGTAAATACTCTGATACCTGAAACTGATACTTTCAGGTTCAGTTCTTTCAGATTCCCCCACTGACAGCTGAAATGTAAAAAAAAAAAAAAAAAAAGCTGGCAATTATCGATTGTTAAGGAGCAGGGCCGCCGCGTCCTTAACAACCGATGACTCATTCAGCTGTCAGTGGGGTTCCCTTGTTGGCAGCTGAAGTGCAAACGAAGTCCCGGCAATTGTCAAAAAATAAAAAAAAGCAGCCAGGCAATTTTTATCAACAACATTACTCAGCCACTGAAAAAGAAAGATAAAAAGAAACATTGTTTCATTTTGTATCTTTCTATCTATCCATCTGCAGATCAAAGGGATGAAATTCCATCTGCAGATGAAGGAAGTTTAAAGTAACCTGTCAAGTAAAAAAAAAAAATATAATAATAACAATAACAACAATAACATATACAGTACATATATATATAGTTTTTTTACTAGATGTTCCTCTGTTTACCCTTAATTTACTCTAATCAGCCTTAAAGTGGTTGTAAAAGCAGAAGGTGCATTCTATGCATTAAGATAAAGAGCCTTCTGTGTGCAGCAGCCCCCCCCCCCACCTCCAACCTGAACCCACTCTAGATCCAGCGATGTTGTAGGAGTGTCTCGGCTGCCCGGGACTCCCCTCCTCATTGGCTGAGACAGCCATTGGCTACCACTGCTGTCAGTCAAAATCAGTCAGCCAATGAGGAAGGAGGCAGGCTGTGGCTCAGTGTCTGAATGGACACACAGAGCTGCAGCTTGGCTAGGGTGCCCCCATAGCAAGCGGCTTGCTGCAGGGGGCACTCAACAGGAGGGGGGGGGGCCAGGAGCACCAAAGAGAAGAGGGGGATCTGGGCTGCTCTGTGCAAAACCATTACACAGAGCAGGTAAATATAACAGGTTTGTTATTTTTAACTAAAAAAATTGACTTTAGTATCACACTCATTAACTCCTTATTCTCCTTCATGTACAGTAATTATTATTTTATAAAATATTAATAATTAAAACTTGTTTTTGTTTTCTTTGTTCGTTAATATTTTTTACACCTTTACCATACATTTACAGGTTTCACATTGAAAAACAAAAAGAAATATAATAATAATAATAATATTTCATTTGTAAATAACTTTTCAATGCTTTATGTGGTAGATATCTGTAAAAAGTAAAAAAGAAGGGGGACAAAATTGGGGCTTTAAATGAGACACCCGGGGTAAGGGGGGGGGGGCTCCATTCCTGTTTCATTAGAAAAGGATAGGGTTTTGAGACTTAAATTTACACACCCTGGCAGAATTTATGATTTCTTGGGCATTTTTCAGAGAATATGAATGAGAACACAAAAACATTTCTTTCACTCATGGTTGGTGTTTGGCTGAAGCCATTTATTATCAATCAACTGTGTTTACTCTTTTTATATAATACTGACAACAGAAACGACCCAAATGACCCTGATCAAAAATTTACATACCCTGGTGATTTTGGCCTAACATGCACACAAGTTGACACAAATGGGCTTGAATGGCTATTAAAGGTAACCATCCTCACCTGTGATCGGTTTGCTTGTAATTAGTGTGTGTATATAAAAGGTCAATGAGTTTTTGGACTCCTGAGAGACCCTTGCATCTTTCATCCAGTGCTGCACTGACGTTTCTGGATTCTGTGTCATGGGGAAAGCAAAATAATTGTCAAAGGATCTGCGGGAAAAGGTAGTTGAACTGTATAAAACAGGAAAGGGATATACAAAGATATCCAAGGAATTGAGAATGCCAATCAGCAGTGTTCAAACTCTTATCAAGAAGTGGAAAATGAGGGGTTCTGTTGAAACCAAACCAGGTAGACCAACTAACAACGCTTGGGCGCCGCCTCCCCGCTGAGAAGGAAAAAAAATAAAATAAAGTCAGCCCAGCCCCCCTGCAGGAGGCGCCGGTACATTGACTTTTCTTTTTTTTTTTTCTCGGTTCCTTGCTGTCGGCTGATATCAAATAGTGAGCCGATTGGTCAGGAATTAAAGTCTGTGTGCGCTGAACAATGACTCTCTGTCATTGGCTGCTGTTGGCAGGGGCGGGACTATGGTGGACGTGTTGCCTGTGTGATTAATCACGCAGGCACAGCACTCCCCGGGACTTCTGTGCAGACTGCCAGCATGCTCTCCGCCAGCCCTGCCTCTGCATCTCTCAGCCCGCTTTTCCGTATGCCAATCTCTGCAACACTGCCAGTGCCAGCCTGAGCCTGTCTATTAGATGGGGTAAGTGTGGGACTTGTCCCTACCTCGGGGGGGGGGGGGGAGTGGCTGTTGAGGCTGGTGACTGTATACTGCTATCTGGCACCCTGTATACCCTACATGGCACCCTGTATACTGCTACCTGGCACCCTGTATACCCTACCTGGCACCCTGTATACTGCACCTGGCACCCTGTATACCTTATCTGGTACCCTGTATACCCTACCTGGCACCCTGTATACTGCTACCTGGCACCCTGTATACTGCTACCTGGGGCTCTGTATACCCTACCTGGCACCCTGTATACTGCACCTGGCACCCTGTATACCTTACCTGGTACCCTGTATACCCTACCTGGCACCCTGTATACTGCTACCTGGCACCCTGTATACTGCTACCTGGGGCTCTGTATACTGCTATCTGGGACCCCTGTATACTGCTATCTGGGACCCCTGTATACTGCTACCTGGCACCCTATATACTGCTACCTGGCACCCTATATACTGCTATCTGGGAGCCCTGTATACTGGTACCTGGGGCTCTGTATACCCTATCTGGGACCCCATCTGGGACCCCTATATACTGCTATCTTGGACCCCTGTATACTGATATATGGTGATTCTGTATACTGCTATCTCTGGCTCTGTATACTCCTATCTGGTGATGCTGTATACCCTATCGGGTGATGCTGGGCTATATATTCCTGACTCAAGGGGTGGAAACTATAAGGGGTGGGGCTTATGAGAAGTGGGAGGGGTCAAAAAGGAAGAGCATGGTCTAGCGCCCCCCAATCCTAAAATTTCACCAGCCGCCACTGGCCACAACTGCCAGGAAAATTGTTTGGAATGAAAAGAAAAACCCACCAATAACTTCAGGTGAAATACAGGGCTCTCTGAAAACATGTGGTGTGGCTGTTTCAAGATGCACAATAAGGAGGCACTTGAAGAAAGATGGGCTGCATGGTCAAGTGACCAGAAGAAAGCCATTACTACGCAAATGCCACAAAGTATCCCACTTACAATACGCCAAACAGCACAGAGACAAGCCTCAAACCTTCTGCCACAAAGTAATTTGGAGTGATGAGACCAAAATTGAGCTTTTTGGCCACAACCCTAAACCCTACATTTGGAGAGGAGTCAACAAGGCCTGTGAAACACGGAGGTGGATCGCCGATGTTTTGGGGATGTGTGAGCTACAAAGGCACTGGAAATTTGGTCAAAATTGATGGCAAAATGAATGCAGTTATCAAATAATATTGGAGGAACATTTGCATTCATCAGCCAGGAAGCTGAGCATGGGACGTACTTGGACATTCCAACAAGACAATGATCCAAAACACAAGGCCAAGTCGACCTGTTATTGGCTACAGCAGAATAAAGTGAAGGTTCTGGAGTGGCCATCTCAGTCTCCTGACCTCAATATCATTGAGCCACTCTGGGGAGATCTCAAACATGCAGTTCATGCAAGACAGCCCAAGAATTTCCAGGAACTGAGGAATGGGCAGCTTTACCATCTGAGAAGATAAAAGAGCCTCATCCCCAAATACCACAAAAGACTTCAAGCTGTCATTGATGTTAAAGGGGGCAATACATGGTATTAGGAACTGGGGTATGTAAACTTTTGATCAGGGTCATTTGGGAAGTTTCTGTCGTCATTATGATATAAAAAGAATAAAACACAGTTGACTGATAATAAATGGCTTCAGCCAAACACCAACCATGAGTGAAAGAAATGTTTTTGTGTTATCATTCATATTCTCTGAAAAATGGCCAAGAAATCATAAATTCTGCCAGGGTATGTAAACTTATGAGCACAACTACTAACACGTGTTGGCTAATATCATGGCCATAGGTCAAGAGGTTACAACTGTATATAACACAGTATGCAAAATTGCACATTGGAGAGAAAGGTGAGCCAATATTACTCCACATGGGATCATGACTGTACAAAAAGACATTGCATAAAATTCGTCATATATTAAAAAGATATATGCATGCATCTTTGGAAGCTCTACATGTTTCGGGGATTACACCACCTTGTCAGGAGTGGATGCATACAGTATATGTGAGCTCAAACTCTCCATGAGAAAACTGTTGGGATGGATAAATTAATAACAAAAATGTAAAAAAACAAAAAAAAAAAATCTTTTTGGCCGATATATATTCTGCTACATATTTTGGTAAAAAAACATCCCAATAAGTGCATATTGATTGGTTTGCGCAAAAGTTATAGCGTCTACAAACTATGGTATATTTGTATTTATTTTTTTACTAGTAATGGTGATGACCAGCGACCTATAGCAGGGCTGCAATATTGCGGCGGACATTCTGACACTAACTGACACTTTTGGCACTTTTTTGGGAATACAGTGATGAGTGCTAAAAACAGTGGCAGCTGCTCATGCAGGGCACAGGGGCGCCGTCCCCCTAATCCATGCATCCGGCCCCCTAATTTATATGCGGGGTGCCGGTCACATGGATTCCAATGGGGTTTTTTTTTTTTACACATGGTTAGAGCCTGAGGCTCTAAATTGGCTTCAAAAAGCCATTTAGGCCAAAAGGAAGACATTAGCAAATATTAATTTGCTTATGTCACACAACAGGGTGGGCTCTGGGTGCCATGCTCTGCGCCCCGGTGCCCACCCACTTGTGTAACATTAGCGAATTAATATTTGCTAATGTCTTGCTGTTTCTGCTCCCGGCCAATCAGGAAGTGGGTCCTGAGACCCGATTGGCCCGGGAGTCCTAAGACCCGATTGGCATTGGGTCCTAAGTCCTGATTGGCCGGGAGAAGAAGTGACTGCTGAGGGTCAGGAGGAGATACGGGGGGGGGGGGTGCGACCTGGATGGGGTAAGTACAGGGGCAGGCGGACGACAGGCAAGCAATGTGGCTGGCTGGCTGGGGAGGCCATAGGCTGTCCCCCCCCAAGAAAATTGAGCACCAGCCGCCACTGGCTAAAAATATGCACTGTCACTATACTAATGACGCTGGCTGGGAAGGGGTTAACATCAGGGGCAATAAAAGGGTTAACTGTGTGCCTAGCTGGTGTTTTAGTGTAGTGGGGGAAGCGCTTTTACTAGGGGAAATCATGGATCCAGGTATCTACTTTGCAGGAACACAGCATCCATGCCTTCCCTACTGACAGAACGGCAATCTGCCCTGTTTACATAGGGAGATCACAGTTCTGTGTCTCTGCCTGGTGACCGGCAGGTTCTGGCGGACATCGAGTACCCGCTGATCGGCTTCCGCTGTGTGTAATCACAGCAGGAGTGAGGCGGCACGCATTTCCGCCCCCTTACCCGGAAGTGCGGGATCACGTATGCTGTATACACGTGATCCTGCCCACGGCTGCATCCCTGTAGCAGTAGAACTGCTATAGGGTGGTCGGCAAGTAGTTAAAAGCAGGAGTGTTTAGAGGCAGGAAAAAAATAATCATCACTCGCATGTTCTGAAGGAGGAGCGTTTGGGCTGAGAAACTGGAGAAAAAGTGCATAAACCCCTGCGTTTGGCGTTTTAATGCATTCTGTTGGCCAGAATATTAATTTATTCTGGCCATTGGAATGCATTAAGGCACAAACATGTGAATGCAGATTTGGCTCCATTTTTCCAGCTGCTTTTTCACCAAGTGTCCTTTAAGCCTCGTACACACATGCAGATTGTTTGCCAACCAAGCATCTAACTTTTGTCCAAATTGGATGTTGGCGGTTTTGTCTGGCGTACTGACGGTAGTCAAGTAATCGGCCAACAAAGCTGAACGTAGTGATGTGTTACAAGAGTATAACGAGGATGTTCAGGTGAGTGTGATTTGTGAAATAGGAACACAGGTTACACGACTGAAAACTTCCTGGATTCCACGCATGAGTGTTTGCGCTTCCAACTGTTTGTTGGCCAACTTCTGTACACACGAGCCAACAATCGGCCAACGCCTTGCTGGCCAATAAAAGTTTTCTAGTCTCGTCAGCCTACTTCTGTTGGCCAACAATTGCAAATTGGCTGTTGCATCGGGCGTACTAAAGCCTCGTACACACAGGCCAATGGTTGGTTTACCGAAAGTCCAACTTTTGTCCAAATTGGCTGTTGGCGGTTGTGTCTAGCGTACTGATGGTAGTCAAGTAAAATCGGCCAACAAAGCCGAATGTAGTGATGGGTTATGAGCGTATAACGAGGAAGTTCAGGTGAATGTGATTTGTGAAATAGGAACACAGGTTTACACGACCGAACACTTCCTGGATTCCGAGCATGCGTGTTTGCAATTCCAAATTTTTGTTGGCCAACTTCTGTACAGACAAGCCAACAATTGGCCAACAAAAGTTTTCTAGTCTTGTCAGCCAACTTCTATTAGCCAACAATTGGAAATTGGCTGTTGGATTGTGCATACTAACGATCAGATTATCGGGCAACAGGCTGTTGGACAACCGTTGTTGGCCAATTATTGTACCGTGTGTATGGGCCTTAAGTGTCTTAAGCCTCGTGCACATGCGCAGATTGTTGGCCAACTGAACGTCCAACTTTTGTCCAAATTGGCTGTTGGCGGTTGTGTCTAGCGTATTCAAGTAATCGGCCAACAAAGCTGAACGTAGTGACATGTTACGAGCGTATAACGAGGAAGTTCAGGTGAATGTGATTTGTGAAATAGGAACAAAGGTTATACGACCGAACACTTCCTGGACTCCGAACATCCGTGTTTGCACTTCTAACTTTTTTTGGCCAACTTCTGTACACACGAGCCAACAATTAGCCAACGCCTTGTTGGCCAACAAAAGTTTTCTAGTCTTGTCAGCCGAATTCTGTTGGCCAACAATTGCAAATCGCCTGTCGGATCGTACGTACTAACGGTCGGATTATCGGCCAACAGGCTGTTGGACAACCGTTGTTGGCCAATTTTTGTACCGTGTGTACGGGCCTTAAGGAGTACAGTGTGCATGGAACCTTAAAGATACAGAATAAAGCAGCCCCGTGTTCATTACCGCTTCCCTACAAAACACAGTATTCCTGTTGATCCCACCAGTGTCCTTGTAACTTGATGGACAATGGACTGAAATCTGAGACTTTATCCACCTTTCCGGGTATCTTCTGTGATCTACAAAACACCCCCCTCTACATAAGGAAGCTAATGAGAGGGGGTGCTCCATAGTCCTGTGCCAGAGTGGTAACACTGCTCCTCCATAGATACAGTACAGTGAGCGAGCGTTGTCACATAAGGACTTCCACCCTGCACTACATTACTTTTTTTTTTTTTGGGTGAGGGGAGTAAAGGCACAAGTTACAGGGTTTGATTAAAAAAAAAAAAAGTCCCTCGGTCTCAGTTGTTTTTTAAATTTAGTTTTTGGGCTTTTGTGGTAACAGGAGCAGGGATTGTTTAGTTTAGTCTGTTCGGGGAATCACAGGCAGTGAGTATGATTACTTCCCCCTGCTACTAGAGGAAGTTTCAAGAGCTTAGGTAGGGAGAATTCAAATCTCCAGCCGGAATATTTAGTAAGGCCTAGCCAACCTCTGGGGTATGTTCAGATGGTGGCTGGGTTATTGTTAAATAGTCCGGAGCCCTGAAAGGATGGTATCCCCCCCCCCCCCCCCCCCGTGGGGATGAATCTTCAGGCTGAGAGAAAGGTGGACTACGTATACCTGGACCCCCCCCACCCTTTCTGGACCAGAGATTGGACTACCTTGCTGGAGGCTGCACCTCTGGACTGACTATTGCCAAGAACCGGTGAGTATAACCTCTTTATCTGCGCTAAGGCTAATTCATGGTCCCCAGCCATGAACTGTATTCCTCTCAAGTCTGCCTTCATGCTTATTCTGCTTTATGATCCTGAGCCATGAACTGTATTCTACTCAAGTCTTCCTTCATGCTTATTCCGCTTCATGGTCCTCCGCCATGAACTGTATTATACTCAAGTCTGCCTTCATGCTTATTATCCTGCTTCATGGTCCCCAGCCATGAATGGTGCTCTACTCAAGTCCGCATTTCATGCTTATTCTGCTTCATGATCCCCAGCCATGAACTGTATTCTACTCAAGTCTGCCTTCATGCCTATTCTGCTTTATGGTTCCCAGCCATGAACCATATTCTACTCAATGTCCACCTTCATGCCTATTCTGCTTCATGATCCCCAGCCATGAACCATATTCTACTCAAGTCTGCCTTCATGCCTATTCTGCTTCATGATCCCCAGCCATGAACCATATTCTAGTCACATCCACCTTCATGCCTTTTCTGCTTTATAGTCCTGAGGCATAAGCTGTATTCCAATCAAGTCCGCCTTCATGCTTATTCTGCTTCACGGTCCCCAGCTGTAAACCATATTCTACTCAATGTCCACCTTCATGCTTATTCTACTTCATGGTCCTCAGCTATGAACCTTTTTCTACTCAAGTCCACCTTCAGGTTTATTCTGCTTTATAGTCCCCAGCCATTAACAGTATTCTACTCAAGTCTGCCCTTATGCTGATTATGCTTCATGGTCCTCAGCCATGTACCGTATTCTACTCAAGCCTGCTTTCATGCTTATTCTGCTTCATGGTCCTCAGCCGTGAACCATATTCTGCTCAAGTCCACCTTTATGCTTTATGGTCCCCAGCCATGAACTGTATTCTTCTAAAGTCTACCTTCATGCTTATTCTGCTTCATGGTCCCCAGCCATTAATCATATTCTACTCAAGTCTGCTATATATTGTATATACAACCTCAGTATCCAAACCCAATTCTACAAGTCTTCTAGTAGTTCACTGTCCTGGTCAGATATGAGCTCTATACATTCTCATTATCCTAGCCCGATTACTCTTCAAGTCTCCTGGTAGGTCTAAGTCCAGGTGGGATATATCCAGAACAACTTCAGTATCCCAACCCCATTACTCTGCAAGTCTCCTGGTAGGTAGGTAGGTACTGGTCAGATATGAGCTCTTATACAATCTCAGTATCCCATTCCTATTACTCTGCAGGTCTACTCACAGTTTTCTGTCCTGGTAGGCCTGAGACATGTATGATATTTCTCTATAAAAAAGCTAATCTCCAGGCTCTATGTCTTCTAACTCCACACCCTTCTTCTTTCTGTGTACAGTAATGTCCATATTTCATTTCTACCCTAACTTGCTTCCAAGTAATAAACCTTGTTTATTGTGGCCAGTAACATAATTTGTCACTGGCCAAAGATTCTCCATGATCGGCCACCTGGAGGAGGGTTCTGTGGCGCTCCGTACAATAACTGATTGTGTACTTAGGGTGCGTTGCAGAAGTACATTTCTCGTGACCCTTTAAGCCAGGGATATGCAATTAGTGGACCTCCAGATGTTGCAGAACTACAAGCCCCATGAGGCATAGCAAGACTCTGACAGCCACAAGCATGGCACCCAGAGGCAGAGGTATGATGGGACTTGTAGTTTTGCAACATCTGGAGGTCCACTAATTGCTTATTCCTGTTTTAGGCCATTCATGGCATGTGTGTGTGGACTATGGGCAGACATGTTGGGTTGTTAGGTCATCCCTCAGGTAGTGACCTTCAAGCTTTGTATTGTTCCACTGTGACTGGGTGCTGAGCTAAGAAGGAAAGCACAGGAGATAGGCGGTGGAAGGAAAGCACAGGAGATAGGCTGAAACTGGAAGGCAAAAAAAAATTTCACTTAATTTTAATAAGTCCTTCTACTTATTAAGGAACCTCTGACTGATTACAGCATAGGCAATGGGGCTAGACCTACAGGGGGGGGTGTTTATAGGACAGGGCAATTCTAAATGATTATCTTTGTCTTTTGTCCATTCATCACTAATGGGAAAGATATATTGGTGGGATTCTTACATTTCTCTTGCATTGAGAGCTGGTTCATCTGAAAAGACAAGAGAAGAGTTACTATTCCATTCTTCGAGAGAGCGATCAACGACAGGACACAGAGATGGAGGATGATGAAAGGAGCACAGAACTGAGAGAACATAGAAATGACATCGGATGGAAAGACGATAACTAGGGAATGATAAGTAGGAGATGAAGAACTCAGAAGAATGAGAAGGTGAGTAGAACATACTAGAGAAAACAAATCAAGCTACGGATAATGAGGAAGTGTCCACTGGAAGATGGTGGCAAGACTGGTGGATGAGGGAAGGCGTATTTCCACGAGAATGGTGTCATACACAAATTCCACAGGAAGAAAAAAGGGTTTCAGTCAGACTAGCATCACCTAGGATTGGAGTCACCCCAGGTGGTCTCATCAAGGAACCCCCATGAGAACTCTTTATCAAGCCTTTCTTTCTAGATAGAGGAGGGCCCATTTTATAGATCTCTAAAAATCAGACCAAAAAGAGAGACAACTTAGGAACAAAGATGGGAAACTGGGGGGGGGAAAAAAAGGAGGAAAAACTGGAAAACAAAGAGGGAAAACAGAGGAACACAGAAGGGAAATAATGAACAAAGAAGGAAAATTGAGGAGCAAGGGGGGACAACCAAGAAACAAAGAGGGAAAAAAAAAAGAGAAAAAAAAATGGAAAACGAGAAACAACCGAGGAACAAAGAGAGACAACTGTGGAGTGAAAAGAAAGAACCAAGGAACAATTGAGGGACAGCTGAGTGAGGAACACAGAGGGGCAGCTGAGTGAGGAACACAGAGGGGCAGCTGAGTGAGGGGCAGCTGAGTGAGCAACACAGAGGGGCAGCTGAGTGAGGAACACAGAGGGGCAGCTGAGTGAGGAACACAGAGGGGCAGCTGAGTGAGGAACACAGAGGGGCAGCTGAGTGAGCAACACAGAGGGGCAGCTGAGTGAGGAACACAGAGGGGAAGCTGAGTGAGGAACACAGAGGGGCAGCTGAGTGAGGAACACAGAGGGGCAGCTGAGTGAGGAACACAGAGGGCGGGGAGACACAAGGAGTGAGTCGACAGGGAGACACAAGGAG